>CM042381.1:27449932-27874932 GCA_023634145.1 Thymallus thymallus
TAGTCCATTCAGAACATTCGTCTTCACCAATTTTACTCGACGCGCTGCTTAATTCAAACTCAGCATCCATTTCCACCCGTCACTTCCTTCGCTTTCCTCCCAAGCGTTCATTGATTGTTTATGCAGGGGGCACCAATGGGGTCACATGTTGCTGCGAAGGTGTATTAAGGTAAATGCAATTATGATGAAAAATGAAGGCATTATTTAAATAATTGCACCAATGGCAAGTTTATAGCTTATTTACTCATGACAACGTGCTCAGTTTGTGTGCTGATTGTGTTTGTAGTAGAAGTCCAAGTCTTGTACACAGGCAAGTGATGATATCTTATCTAGCTTGTAGTGTCACATAGTGACCACATTTTCTTTGGTCAGCCAAATAGACGTCCTCTCCTTTTTTTTTTTTTTTTTAAATGATAAAAAGTTATAATTTACAACTGCGACCTGGTGTCAGGCTCTGGCCATAGAGAAGCCTTTTGCTTCTCTATGTGGCCATGGTCAGAGTCTGACAGTTCTATGTGTTATATATATGTGTAGTGTTTTGCGTTGGATCCCTAATTAGAGGCAGCTGCTATGCATTGTCTCTAATTAGGGATCCTACTTATGTTTGTATGTCCCACACCATGGTGTGGTTCATTATCTACATGTCGAACGAAGTAAGTGGGTTTACGTTTGTTGTATCGTTTTTTTTCATTTGTATAGTTCGTCATTTGAGTAAGATCCTTAAATAAAGTGATGTCAAACTATTACTGCGCTGCGCCTTGGTCTGTCCTAACACCCGATCGTGACAGAATGAACCACCAAATGACCAAGCAGCGCTCTACGGGGGAGAAGGAGCTACGGGAGAGAAAAGGAGGAAAGCGTCGTCATTGTGGCTCTGGAAGGCGTGAAGCCCGAAGGCAACACCAATCATTTTTTTGGGGGGGCTATGGGGGTGGTCTGGCCATGAGGGGGAAGCGCCAGTACCACTCCCCATGTGGAATATGAAGAGGCCGGAGTACCAATGGGGGTGAAGAGTAAGGAGGAAGAGGAGTACTTGGAGGCATACTATGGAGGGAATCTAGAGGAGATGAGGCAGCTAGAGGAAGAGTGCGAAAAGGAGAAGACGGAGCTGGCGTCAATGGTGCCCACGGTGAGCATCCCCAGTCCGGTACGTCTCATGCCGACTCCCTGCATTCGCCCTGAAGTGTGTGTCACCAGTCCGGTGCAACCAGTGCCGGCACCATGCAACAGGTCTCCAGTGCGCCTCTCCAATCCGGTAAGTCCCATGCCGACTCCCTGCACTCACCCTGAAGTGCGCCTCTCCAGTCCGGTGCCTCCAGTCCGGTGCCTCCGTGCCGGCTCCCTGCACCCGACCTCCAGTGCGTGTGCCCAGCCAGGTGCATCCGGTGCCGGCTCCACGCACCCGACCTCCGGTGCCCCTCCCCAGTCCGGTACGTCCCGTGCCGGCTCCCCACACCCGACCTCCAGTGCGTGCGCCCAGCCAGGTGCTTCCAGTGCCGGCTCCACGCACCCGACCTCCGGTGCGCCTTCCCAGTCCGGTACGCCCAGTGCCGGATCCCCGCACCCGACCTCCAGTGCGTGCGCCCAGCCAGGTGCTTCCAGTGCCGGCTCCACGCACCCGACCTCCGGTGCGCCTCCCCAGTCCGGTACGTCCCGTGCCGGCTCCCCGCACCCGACCCCCAGTGCGTGCACCCAGCCAGGTGCTTCCAGTGCTGGCTCCACGCACCCGACCTCCGGTGCGCCTTCCCAGTCCGGTACGCCCAGTGCCGGCTCCCCGCACCCGACCTCCCGTGATGATGGTCCACAGCCCGGAGCCTCCCGTTATGGTCCACAGCCCGGAGCCTCCCGTGATGGTCCACAGCCCGGAACCTCCCGTGATGGTCCACAGCCCGGAGCCACCCATGATGGTCCACAGCCCGGAACCTCCCGTGATGGTCCACAGCCCGGAGCCACCCGTGATGGTCCACAGACCGGAGTCTTCCGCTGTGCCGGTGCCCAATCCAGGTCCGGACGTCTGCTCCGCTCCAGCGCCCAAACAGTCCGCTCCACCGGTGCCCAATCCGGGTCCGGAGGTCTGCTCCGCCCCCATGCCAGAGCAGTCCGCTCCACCGGTGCCCAAGCAGGGTCCGGTTATTCGCCCCGCTCCATGGCCGGAGTCGTTTGCCACACCGGTACCCAGCCCGGGCCCGGTCGTCTGCCCCGCTCCAGAGCCAGAGCAGTCCGCTCCACCGATGCCCAATCCGTGTCCGGTTGTCTACGCTGCTTCCGCACCAGAGCAGTCCGCACCACCGGTGCCAATTCCAGGACCGGTCGTCTGCCCCGCTCCATGGCCGGAGCCATTCGCCACACCGGGTCCCAGTCCAGGACTGGTCATCAGACCCGCGTCAGGGAGGAAGTTGTCCACTTCACCGGGGCCAGAACCGCCACCGAAGTGGATTGTCCCTCCCCAACCCCATGTCAATTTTTTTTTGTTATTACATTTTTATGTAATTATCGCGGTCGGGAGTCCGCGCCTTTGGGGGGGGGGGGGGGGTACTGTCAGGCTCTGGCCATAGAGAAGCCTTTTGCTTCTCTATGTGGCCATTGTCAGAGTCTGACAGTTCTCTGTGTTATATATCTGTGTAGCGTTTTGTGTTTGTATTGTTTTTTTCATTTGTATAGTTCGTCATTTGAGTAAGATCCTTAAATAAAACACCTGGCCAAGACAAAGCAAAACTTTATATTATATTTTTCCTATTATATTATATCCTGAAAAGAGAGCACAAGTTCATTGATTTTCTTTCATTTCCAGCTTTTATTTCAGTGGCTACCTAGATAGCTAACAACAACACAATGCATAGTGTATACAGTTGGGGTTTTAGTTTACAAGAGTCCTTCTTTACATTATAAAATGTTGACATTTATAACACAGTCAGTAAAACATACATATTTTGGTATCCTGATAAAGTCATACAAAGCCACCATAATAAGTAACCACAATATATACACAGTTTAGGCACATTTCAAAAAAGGACTTTCCAAAATACATCTAGGCTTAAATATGTACACAAACAATAAATCACATTTTGGTGGGATACAAACATAGCTTCAGTGTGTTGTCCACATTTGACAGATTTACTCAGTGGAATAAAAATATCTAGCTTAGAAATGGGAAGATACATCCATTCAACTGTGTCTGTGATTTATGACTACCTGAACAACAACTCAAAAGTATTTGAGTAGGCCCTTTATCATGTAGGTTGTAAAATGATTGCCTTAAAAAATGATGTAGTAAAAAAATCTACCCAAACATGGACCTAAAAAACAAAACTCTTTAACACTCCACCATGGATTTATGTGTATGTTTTATAGATTGATCCTCTTTTAAAGCGATCTGATACAGTATATGAGCTGTGATCAAGGCAATGATGTAGGCAGCTAAACAGCTATAGTCTCTCCTGATATCTCCTGAAGCAACACCTAGTAGGAGCCTGTAGTATGCTGGTCATGGAAACTAATCAACTCTACGAGTTTGTGAAGGTCCATGTTTCAGATTATAATTTTAGCAATTTCAAATTGTCTACAATTTGACTCAGTTTTCCCTCACTTAATTCTCCTCTGAATCAAGAGAGGTCTTTCCAAGAGAGAAAATGTACCCTCTGGCTTTTATATCTGAACTCAGCTCATGCCATCAAGTATGTAGGGCTAACAATAAGTCAGTTATAGTTATGTCATAAATGTGACCATCACCCTCACTCCTCCTGCCCCCATGCCCGCAGGCTAGCCTTCAGCTGACAGCGCTTGTGCTTCATGGTGAGGCCGTACTCTGGGGTCATGTCCAGCGGGTGTCCAGGTTTCTCTTGGAAGCGCAGCCTTTGGAGCAGGATGGCCAAGAAGAGGTAGACCTCATTGCGTCCGATGGCCTCACCAATGCAGCGGCGCTTGCCCATGCCGAATATGAGCACCTTCTCGCCCTCCAGCTTGTTGAGTTCAGTGCCATCAGCACTCAGGAAACGGTCAGGGTTGAATGAAGAAGGCTCCTTCCACAGCTCCCTGAAGAGCACAGAGGTAACAATTTACATTAAGTTATTGTTATACCTGTGTAGTAACACTGTAATTACTACAGTAACAATACTGTTGTTGCACAGTAGTTTAGTAGTTGCGTAGTAATGGAGTTGAGCCGTTTTGGTTTAAAATTCCTACTCACGGGTCATGGTTGACCTGCCACTGGTTGATGAAGACACAGGTGTCCTTGGGAATGAAGTAGCCATTGAGGGATGTATCCTTGACCGTGCTGAAAAAAGATTGACAATACCAGAGTCAGACCATGCCATATGTGTCTATAATGTGTAACTGATATTGTAAATGTCTGTTTGGCTAATATTGTAACTGTCTGTTTGGCGGATATTGTAAATGTCTGTTTGGCGGATATTGTAAATGTCTGTTTGGCTGATATTGTAACTGTCTGTTTGGCGGATATTGTAAATGTCTGTTTGGCGGATATTGTACATGTCTGTTTTGAGCAGGTGCAAGTGCAACTCACCAGTGTGGGATGGTGAATGGCAGGAAGGAAGAGTGCCGGAAGATCTCCAGGATGAAGGCTTCCAGCAGAGGTAAGTTGGTTTTGTCTGAGAGACGGGGAGTGCGATTCATTCCCACTTTTTCCTCTGTTGGGAGGACAATGGAGAACATCGGTCATCAAAAAGGAATGGGACGTGTAGTGACAGGTCAGTAAGCCACAATATTTTGAATCATGACTTATAGAATTAAATATAGAACTGATTTATAGGATCTCTCTGTGGATGACTAATTTAATTTAGGGAACAGAACTATCTGTTAAAACCAGCAAGTTTCAACTTACTCAGTTCCTGATGCAGTCTTTCCTGGATCTCTGGGTAAGCCACAAGGTACACAACAGCCCATGACAAAGCTGTGCTGATGGTGTCGAAACCTTGAGAGGGGAGACAGAATTGCCTAATTAAAACATCCTCTAAATGTGCATTTTTTTCAATGATATGTAGTGACTCAGCATAACTGTTGCGTTATTTTAACTCAACTCACCTGCCCCAAACAGATCATTGACAATGCCCACAATCTTCTCATCAGACACCTGGATGTTGGCGTTCTCATCTAGTTTCCTGTCCTCACAGTGGTCAATGAGGGAGTCAGTGATGTCACGGATGTTGTCCTGAAAACAGAACAAAGGACAATCAGTATCACAGACAACAAACAGCAGTAGATCAAACATGGAATGAAATGTGTAACATCTTTGAAACATGATGCAATGTATTATTTACCTTGTCATAGCTTTCATAGTGCTCGCTGACAATCTTCTGCACAAAGGTGTTGAAACGGCCATTGATATCCATGAACCTCTTCATTGTGCGGTTGGGCAGGTAACGAAGGAAGGGGATGAAGTCTGCAGGGTTGCCGCTGCCCGCCACCTGTCCAAACTCATCACTCATGTTCACCAAGCTCAACAGCTCCTGGTCATCATGGCTGTAGCGCCGGCCGAAGCACATTCCACAGATGACGTTGGCCACCGATACGACAATATGGCGGAAGGGGTCAAAGCTGCCACTGACTTCCATGACGGAGGTCAGCTGTTTTACCAGATACTTTCCCTCCTTGCAGACGTGCTCCTCCAGGGCACAGGAGTACTCTGGGGTCGATCCCTCCACGGTGGCGAAAGAGCGGAGGGCGCTCATAGCTAGCTTGCGGCGGGAGCGCCACACCCCAGCCTTGTCGGTGCTGAAGGCCAGGCTCTTGCCGTCGTTGATGAACTTGAAGGTGTATAGATCGGGCCTCCCGGCGAAGTCTTCCCCTTGCTTGATAAGAGCCTGGCGGACTGTCTCACTGCCACTCAGAACAACCACAGGCCGCATCCCTATCTGGATCTGGTAGACTGAGCCGTAGCGCTCGCTCATGGCAGTCAAGCTCAGGTGAGGGTTGTTGTGCATCTCCAGCACATTCCCGATGATGGGCAGGGGCTTTGGTCCTGGGAGCCGTTTCAGTCCCTCTGGGATCTCTGTGTGCATGTACTTCATGAGCATGTACACCAGGCATAGTGTTACCATGGCCACCAGCCCCTCAGACACAGAGACTGAGCCGATAATGGGTAGTATCATGAGAACCATTTTGATGTTTTTTTTTTAGTATCTTCTGCACAATCTGTAAGGAGAGGTACATGTTTTAGTGATTAATAGTGAGCGAGAAAGATACTCCAGCTGAGTAATAAACATTGCTCGAAAACATTGTTCGAAAATTGCATTGGGGGGAATTACGCACAAGTGTGCCCATGCTGACTGCATTGCTTCACGTATACAGCCCATGTACTTTACACATGGTGCACTCACCTTTCACGCTCTTTGATAGATAGATAGATAGATAGATAGATAGATAGATAGATAGATAGATAGATAGATAGATAGATAGATAGATAGATAGATAGATAGATAGATAGATAGATAGATAGATAGATAGATAGATAGATAGATAGATAGATAGATAGATAGATAGATAGATAGATAGATAGATAGATAGATAGATAGATAGATAGATAGATAGATAGATAGATAGATAGATAGATAGATAGATAGATAGATAGGTACTTTATTGATCCCCCGGGGGGGAAATTTCATAATAATTTCAAATTTGCAAGCCAGCCTACTCTACCAGTCGCGTACCATCAAACATAAAAGGCTGTATAGTGTTGTTTTTTTTAAAAACGTAAATGTTATATTGCCTACACGTACGTAAAAGTGCCTATTTTTTCCGAATAGATTATTGTAAAAAGAAGACTCAATAATATATGGTACAAGATAACAGTATATAATGCGTTTTGGAGCTTGTTATATTGTAAAACAGTACTAATATTACCTGCAAAATAGTTAATACATTTAATTTCGACACTTAATTCACAACAAAAAGACACCTGCTATTCCAGCATATGTTAATTGTTCTTAAGTTAAATGTAAATAAATTACATGCAGAATTAGTCATTTGTATTACCTTCCGTTATAAGCCAAATGAGCCGTCTTGCAGGGAGATCGAAAAAGTTTGCAGGTGAGGTTATATTTATACCAAGCTTTTTCTCTTGCTATAAGAGAACTCCGTTTCTCTGTACTTAAAAGTAAGAATGGGCACTTCTTTTATAGAGCGCTTCTCAGCTCTATTGGCTAATGTCTGAGTGACGTAACCACTCCCTCTCTCTCTCTCTCTCTCTCTCTCTCTCTCTTGGCTTGCCAGGAGAAGCGGCTCTCTCTGAAGGAGATGTGTAATAAAACATTAAGCGGAAACATCAATGAGTTTACTATGTAAGCGTGCCTCTATTAATAAACGACTAAGAGTGCATGCTTTCACTGATATATCAGTGATGGACCCTATTGAAAAAATACATACAATTTCATATAGTCTGTTAAAACATTTTAGAACGTCTAACCATAGAGAAATTCATTAGACTGCATATGTTGTCTTCAAACAAGTAATTCCCAGCAGGCTACTCCACGTTCATATGACTTGGGACCAAATAGTCCCACTTTTAATTATTTATTTTTTGGTCAACATTTTTAGATTTGATTTTAGGTTTACATCTGAATGATGTTCATTAGCCTGTTGGAGGGAGTTACAGACTATACAGAAGAAGCCAGACAGGTAAGAGGAATACAGGACCTATTGATTTGTTGAATGATCACCAATAATATTTGAAATTGAAGTAGAGCATTTTAAATGTGTTATTGTGTAATAACAATAAAATAATACTATCAGCCTAACTTTTAATCATAATATATCATCATAATCATAAGCACAACCATGTAGATGTAGACATATAATCACTATCATATGTATTCATCATACTACACACATTACTTATAATGTTATAGATGTGGTAATTATATTTGTATATTTTGTTTATTTATTTGTTTAGGCCTATATATTTATATGTATTTTATCATTTATTTATTACCATTAATGTTAGGGTATTGGACCTAATATTGCAGGATATGGTAGGCAGTAGGTTAATAAGCCCTATTGAAAAAAGGCAATTCATCCACTCCTTATGTTATGAGCTATTTATCTTAAAAGTATATGGAACATATTCATGAAAACAGTTATATAAAGCACATTGTATAATGATGACAGTACTTTGGGGCTGATCCAAATATTTATTCTCAATGATCTATTGAGCATGAACTCTTCCACAACTAATTTAAGGACACAAACGTAGTCACTTTGGGCCCACAATATTTTCAAAAGTAAATGTACCATTAATGTCTGATCTGTTTCCAGTGGTATTCATTTTTATATTTTATTATTAGCAAACATCAATATTTCCTCTTTAAATACTTGTTCCATTAATTAATTAACAGTAAATTGTTACGCATTAGTTATTAAGTCATAAACCCTTTGGCAATCTTTCCTTCAGGCCTACTCATTGCAACAGATTTCAATAGCGTGCAAAGGTGTAGCCTATCCCAGGCGGGAGAACTTACAGCCCAGAAGTACTTTTAATCAAGAGACTCACCTTTGACAGTCTGATAAATCTCACTCAACCTGTCAACAGTATAAACGGTGGTGCATATAAGGACAATGGAATACGTGTGTGTCTTATTAACTTATAGGAAACACATGTAGCCTACCTATGTGTGTCATGTAGGATAAAACATTCGATTGTGATAAGAGACTAACGTTATATTATCATGTCTGCTTGTGTAAGCTATCCAAAGTGTTTGACTTCGGATCACTGTTGTGTTAATCAATATCCCAATTGGGACATACTCAAAGGTAAATTACATGTATTAAGACCTAGAATAGAGTCTTCTAGACCTCAACACATACAACACACCATTCTGAGCGGAGTCTGTTTTGAAACAAGTCGTGATAAAAAAAAAACTGTCAAATGCCATCGCGTGCGTGCACCTGTTAGCACTCGAGTTAAAGATTGGCCAAGTTGCGTGAGAGCGCTTTGGCCAAGCCCTCGCCTCCCCCAGCCCTTGTTTGAGGATGCTGGGGTGGGGGGAGGGAGTATTCTGTCAGCGCTGCAGGGGTGAAAGGGTAAATGAGTTCATTAGCCTACTGACAGTGAATATATATCGACTCTGCACAGAAATACGAGGAATTTCCAACATAGTTGGACCGAAGACTGCCATTTTCTCAGCGGTAATGAGCCTATCGCCTGAAAATGACCTATATAAATTGATTATGAGCACCATTGATATAGAAACATTTATGGTTATGGGCACCATGCAATCTGTTCCTCAGAATTAAATTGTCTTATTTCAACAACATATTTTGGATGCATATTAGCTTTTCCTGTTATCCAGCATCATATTAGGCTGTCTTTTAGCCTATATGCTTTTATTGATAAACATAACTTTGCTGGGAAAATATCATAGGTTATGGGCTTTTCAATCTCACTCGACTAAATCCTAACTTAATATCCACGTGCTTAATTAGACATTTAACCAAATCTCCTATCAATGCAGGCTTACGCGCAGACATGCGTTATTATCCACGCACATCTCTATCATTTGGGTCACAATGGCCTGTCCATATAGAAATAGACACGCTGAAATAGTTTACTTTTGACTTGTAGGCATATGCCGTAGAAAAGGCAAGGATGTTTTAATTAAGACAATTATGGTTAATTAGGCTTTATTTTAAGCATTCACTGATCTCTTTGTGGTTTTATTTTAGTTGTTATTTTAGCTCTTTATCGTAATTTTTAACATGTAGATGGCTTTATATTAATTGGCTTTTGTCTATTTAACAATTTGCCTCTATTTTTTGTCTTGGCAGTATGCCTGTATTTCAACTTTTATTTTTATTTTATGTTTTATTTAACCTTTATTTAACTAGGCAATTCTTATTTACAATGACTGCCTACACCGGCCAAACTCGGACGACGCTGGGCCAATTGTGCGCCGCCCTAATGTGACCTAATGTGTTATGCATTCGGCTTTGGGTTAACTGTAGGACTGTATCATTCACAATGGGTTAACTTTATTGTTCAATTTAAATAATTAGCATAATTCAACATGAAGATGTCTCAAGACATTTAAGTGCACATTTCAGTTTATGAATGTGTGGCTATTAGAGAGCATCACCCGAAATGTACATTTACAATTGTGTAAAGAAGCATTAGTTTCCTAAATAGTTAAACATTTGGATGATCATTCCTGGAATCCTGGATTACAACTAGTAGGCAACCCAAAAAGTGCAGGCTTTGAGGGAAATTGAAATTCTGAACAACAATATACTAATTTGCCACTGTTTGAGGCATATGAAAACTATAATAATATTGAGAGACGATACAGTAAAAAAAAAATGCGCAAAGTCTATTTCCAGCTCTAAATCGTTAATTTTTTTTCTCCGAGATAGGCTTACAAGCCGTATTATTGCCACGCTCAATATAATGTATAACGCCAGTCGCTGGGCTTTCGCCCACTCGCCGCCCGTGCCCCTCAGCGCTGCGTCCCTGGTCCTGCAGTTCGCGTGAGAAAGCAGAGCTCCCACACGAAGGGGTGGGCTTGGTCTTCGGGACAATCCTAAATCTGCTTGGTCAGTCACGCGAAGGCAGCAGCCCCTGGAAAGACACAACGTTCTTAAACGCTGCAGAACAAAGGGCGCAGGACCTGAGACTTTTTCTTGGTCACGGAGGTGCACATATTCGCGCGCTATAGCTTCTGTAAATGCGATGATCTTGGGCTTTGGAGTCATGCGATCTACCACTCAGGCTTCACGCAGGCATGCAACTGCTTAAATCCGCCAAATACCAATTCCCCTGGATAGTCACGGTAATGCCAACCATGGCAGGTACCTTCGCGTGTGAACTTGGAAAAACATTTCATGACATTTCAAAGAGCTGCTTAAAAACAAAGTCAAGTTCTCCAAATGAGACTGTTCACTGGTACAGCAGGACACAGTCAAAGGCTGATTTATTAAGCATAAACATAAAGTATATAATCACACTAAGCATTACGCACAGCATTGTGAGAGGAGAGGGAGACGATAGCGTGAGAGGCCGTGGGACGGACATTCCATACAGGTCCAGCATTCAACGTAAACATTATCAGGATCACACTCGTTTAAAATAGGCTTCTCTGTTCATATTGTTATGGTCTAACACGCCACTCCCTGCTCATCGTTAGTGACCTGCTCAATGAACTCCAACAATTTGTATGACCGCAGGTTCAGTTCTAACAATCACAGTTGCAAATACATGGAATTCAATTGAGGACAATAACGTGACAAATATCAATAGGAAATGTTCAAGTAGGCTGTTATTTAGTCACGTTAGGGTCCATGACATGTCACACACATACATCCCGGATGTCCATTTACAGAGCTCACATCATAACCAAAACAGTTTAGCCCACAGCAAACTGAAACTCCCTTAAAGAATCTCGCTTTCTGAGTAATGACTGTAAAGGCAGCTGAAGTCTTCAGTCCTTTGGCACACAATAACCAAACACCTGTCACACACCTTCAAATCAGGTATGTGTGAGTGTGAGGGAATTTTTTGGTAGGTTTTTTTCATGTGTGAGGGTGTGTTGTTGTGTGTGCATGAGGGTGTGAGTTTGTTATGGAGAAGGTCAACTAACCCCTGTACACAGACTGGTAGTTAGAGAAATTAACCCCTCAGGTGACAGGTCAGATTGGTGCACTCATCTCTCAGTCTTTTATTCTAGTCTGTAGACACTATACAGTCTGTGCTACCAGAGATTTGAAAGTGTCTTCTTTGAACTCTCAGGAAAATATAACAGCCATATCGCCATTGTTCATATACACGCAATGCCGAAGCACACAACGCGTGTGTTATTACTACGTTATTACTGTGTTATTACCATATTATTACTGTGTTATTATTAACAATTCTATGGAGTAATGTTAACCATTATGACAGTACTTGTTACTCTGAAAAAGCTAATGACATCTCCTACTATGCAGATGTTTTAGGAACGATCATCTGAGAGGATTTGCCTCCGTCTTTCCTATTGACTTGAAGATGGCCCAAACTCTAAGAAGGAAGAATGTGTAGTCTTTTTAAGTGCAGGGAGCGATGTCTTGATCAGTGGGAAATCAGCCATATGGCTCAGTTTGTAGAGCATAGCGCTTGAAACGCAAGGGTTGTGGGTTCAATTCCCATGGATAGCATGAAAGCAGTATGCGCTCACTACTGTAAGTCATTCTGGATAAACTAGGACAACCATCTCGATAACGGGTGCAATAAGTAAAAATGCTAACAGATTGGATTAGTTTATAAAAATGAATGTTATTTATCTTTGTGTAGCATAAGATTAAACAACCAGTCAATGTACATGCCAATACACAGATATTGAAACAAACAATTCTGAAAATCAACCTGCAATAGAGCATGCAGGGAAATATGATAATGATGGTGGTTTTGAGTGTTTTACATCACACTCAAAACTCAATAAATCACAGAAAATACTACTTTGAAAAACAGAAATCATGGCAAAGATATCAACTATGTCAGTACTGTATATGTAAAATGATTAAGGGAATACCAGATACAGTACATGCATAAACATTGCCATATACAGTTAAAACAATTCTCATAGCTATCTTGTTAAACTTATCAGATTACTCAAACTCCTGATGTTACCACTAAGGTAAACATTATCGCTGAGGCACATTTTAAAAGAAAGAAATACAAGAAAAAAGCTTATTCAGATTCTGAAGGGATCTATGTAGAACCCTTCTTCCCTTCCAAAGAAAAACATATGCTTTTCAAAGATTCAGCAAAGAACCCTTTCTTCCGAAATCGTCTCTTAGGATGGAAAAGGTTCTAGGTCGAACTCTTTGCTTAACAAAGAATCATTGTCTTCCAAAAAGGGTTAATTATTCAAAAGAAAACGGTTCTTAGTAGAACCCTATCCCTCTAAAAATAACCCTTTTGGAACCTTTTTTCCTAAGAATGTAGGTCATGACACTATTCATGAATGTGTGACTGTGACCTCATACAAACCCCTTCTGGCTCGAGTAAGTCAACACGCAATCACTTACACTATACACAAACTGTAATTGAGCAACATTCTGTCTCGCTCGCTCCCGCGGCGGACTCGAAGTGCACAAACAGGCATGCTGAGGTTGGGAACAGGGAGAGGACTGGGGCCGGTCCCCATATTGTATCACCTTCCCCTCACGGATCGGAGTGAATACCACATTAGTAACTGAGCTAACAGTCCCCGTCTCTCGCTGTCCTTATGCAAGCCAAAGTTCAAAATGCTCACCGGGAAAAACAATAGTTGCGTGCGGAAATATCTCGGTCATCCATCTTTCTGTCACGCACGAAGCTGACATGCGCTTTTTTTACGCTGACAAACTGTGGGAGCAAAACAAAAGCAAATCATAAAGAAAGGAAAATATGAAACGCGTGTACAAAGACACACATACAACCATATGGTGAAAGAAGATATGGATATGCTTGACAAGCAAAACGAGCCATGCGTGAAACAAATTAACCTCGTCTGCCCCCCTCCAATTCTCTCAGCGGGCTTTGCAGGCTACGGAGCGGGTTGACAGCACATTTACGGGTTAATCATTGTGCCACAGCCCCGGCATTGCGTGCAGACTGTGTTTGCTCGGGCTGTGCCAAGGGTCGTGAGGTTGTGTACAGAGAGAGCATGGGAGGCATCAGCCAGCCTCGCGGGTCACCCCCTTTATCAAAACAGTCACCGACCGTTTTTTGGGAAGCACGCTACTGTTGTGTAAATAGAAAAGTTTGCAGAGATTGGCCAGACTCAAATGTGCATTTCCTCTATAGAAACTAATGCATTATAATACACACATCAATGTTTGGCCATAAAACAAACTGACATGAAATATTTACAAAAAAATCGTGGAAGTAGGCCTAGAGAAATATCTCCCTAAGTGTGTTTCATTGTGTTTAAAAAAAAAAAAAAAAGCAAATAAAAAGGGATATTCCTAAACTAATAGATTAACTAATGTTGGAAGCACAAATGCTCAATATGCCTCATATACCTTAAGTGTTCATATTTGTCAGACAATCTATTGTCTGATTTGTTTCATCTTGTGTGCATTCTGTCAGTGAATCTGTGGGACAGTGTGTGGAAGAGAGAGCCAGTGTGTTGTGTTGTGGCCAGGCATCTATCTGCACTGTGCAGTGTCTTTCTAGGACAGCACAGAAGACTTATCCCCAGGGCCCTGTTGAGTAATGGACTGAACCCGGTTCAAGCATAACAATACCCTTCACCCTACTGAGACAGGATGTCTGACACCAGTGGCTACTGAGTGGGTTGATGTGTGCGAACAGTGAGCGGCCTACACACTGACACACGTGCTATCACTGCTATGACTGTTGGGGGGTTTGACTTGCAATGTTGCTGTAGATTAATCTCTGCACCCACAACCAAATAAGTCACAAGAGACTAGGTCAAGCTCCAGTGGTCAAAGGGATCAATCAGCAATGATGTGTACTATAGACCATTCCTACATTTCCTATTGCAAGAGTCAGCAGTAGCAAAGTGAATAAGTCCATCATCAAGGCCATCATCACTCAGTCAGTCTTCTGGGTCATTGCATGTGGTTTAATAGAGAATTGTGTCAGAACCCCTGACATCCGTTATACTGTGGCAGGGCCTGCAGCTTTCCTCTATGGGTCCCCCAACACCAGCTCTGAGGATGTGACCCCAGGGTGAGCAGCTATCAATTGCAGTAACGTTAGATATAGGAGGAGTCCTGACAATAGTCCTGACTGTTATCATCAGCAATATGAGTTTATTGTTTTGCTGATTCTTTTCTCACCTCACACAAGGGTCAGGGAGGGAACTGGCGTCTGTGGTGGTTCTGGCCCCGGCGCAGGGTGTAGTCCCCCATCCGGTGGAGCAGGGTACTGGGTCCAGTGGCTCTGCCCTCGGGGCAGGACTGGGCACCCGCACAGAGGAAGGCTCCAGCCATGGAGCTGTGTTGGCTGCCGGTCCCGGACTAGGCACCTGCGTAGTGGAGAGCTCCGGCCATGGAGCTGGGTTGGCTGCCGGTCCCGGACTGGGCATCGGCGCAGAGAACAGCTCCGGCTCTGGAGCTGGGGTGGAGACCAGATCCGGACTGGGTACTGGTGCAGAGAACATCACCGGCTCTAGAGCTGGGGTGGAGACCGGGCCTGGACTGGGCACCGGCGCAGATGAATACCCATCTCTCCCATTGTTAACTTCATGTGGACCAGCTTGTTTAGTGTATACAGGGAGGGAGAGAAAGAGAGAGAGAGAGAGAGAGAGAGAGAGGAGAGAACGAGTAAAAGCCAGGACCATGACTAACACTGCCATTGAACAGTCCACAAAATAATGCTTAGCTGTGACTAATGCTAAGCTGTGGTATACTGTAGCCCATAAAAGAGATGGAAGTGAGTTAAATTATAGTGATTATGATTGATGATTCCGATGTGATACTGCACTTGTGGATTTACAGGTTAGGAGGAGGGATACAAGAGGCGGACAATATTTCAGATGATACTGCCTTCTAGTTATTTGTCTCTACTTTGAGTATTACAGCCTCTGGTGTAGTAGTAATGGTCGGTTCCGAAAATATTTTTGGTATTTCCGATTGTTCTGGCAATTCTCACATAGGGACTTTATTGGGAGGAAGGATGTTAAACATGCTTTCTAAATTTGTATCACAAACCCTTTTTGAGAAAATCATGATGAGATTGGCAATGTTAGGCCCTATAAGCTACATGCCATACCTCTGTCGCTCACTCTCTCTCTCACACACACATGTACGAACGCACACACACCATTGCCTGCTTAAGCTTGCCTGCAACCCAGGAACGTGCTGTCTTGAGCGAACATCTTAGAGCTGCTTCTTACGTCACTGTATCACCTATCCATCATTACACGTACCTCAGAGGGCAGGAGAGTGCATGCTTGGGAGAGAGTGTTTCCAGAAACATCAGATAAAGATCTCCTATATTGTGTGACGCTTCATTGCTCTCAATGCAACCTGAGATAGCCTCCACATCAGGATGAAAGGGAAGTGCTCGGTGAATTCTGGAAATGTATCTCAGATGAAAGTCAACATGAAAGGATTACAGTCACTTTTGACATTTCTCAAAGACCACAGCCCAAAAACTGGTTGAATCGATGTTGTTTCCACGTCATTTCAACCCCCAAAAAACAATGTAATGACGTTGAATCATTGTGGAAAACTGATTGAATTTGAAAGAAATCTGCCAACTTTTAACCTTGACAAAAAGGTTAACAACTCAAACTGAAGTTGACAACTCAACCAATTTTAAATCCAAACTGTGCCCATTGGGTGGCTTATTCTTTGGTTGGTCTATTGCCATCATTTCATAGCACCAAAAATAGTGTATAACATTTGAGCATATCTGCTTAACGAGCCGCTCTGAATAATATGCTGTATACATTTTAGAAAAGTGCTATTTATTGACCATGCCCACTAATTTATAATTGGCATTGTGGATGGCACCTTGATGTTTTGATTGGACCTACATTATGGCTGGTTGATTCATGGAATCTTAACAGATTTCTGGCTGTGTTTGCAGGTGCTTGGGAAACCCCCATTCACCCGAGTCCCAGGTGTGCGTGTGATCCACTGTTATGTAACCTATAGCTATGTGTACTGAGAGAGGAAGTGAAAATCCTTGTGAACGTCGCAGCACCACTCGCAGGCTTTAATTACATCCTCTAGTGTCTTTGTCACTGGGCCTTTTATGAGCACAGCAGGCTTGTGTTGTCACTACTACTATTATAATTTAGGGTGGAGTGGTTAAGTTTCTTCTTTATTAGTGTACTATATGTTCTAAGACTCTCTACTCCTCCTTCCCTCCTTCCCTCCCTCTCTCTCTAGCTCTATCACAGGAGGTTGGTGGCACCTTAATTGGGGAGGACTGGCGGAAAGGTATCAACAACATCAAACACATGGCAGTCCTCACCTCAGCAGCCTCTACTGACCTATGTCAATCCTTATGTCAAACCCTTTATGAAATAGCCAAATGCCACAGACCACAGCAACATATTTGTCTCTGTTGCTAAACCATTAAACATCTGAGCTTCATTTTGATGAGTGTGTATTTATTGACTTTTTTTGTCAGTAGGGAAGTGAAGTTTGCAGATCAAAATGGTGAGGAAATGTCCCAATGTCCGCAGGGGGTTTAGTTATATCAAAGAGAGACTAGATGAAACGCCACCAGAGGCTGTTCACCTGCCAACATTTCCATGATGGATATTAAATCAAAACGCCTTTCAACTGTCTCTAAATAATTTTTATGTGAGCTTTGCTGTCTTCCCCGGGCCCGATCCACGTCTCACAGAGCTCTGTACCTCCGGTCTCTATGCACCTGCTGATAGACGTCACACTCCAAACACACAGAAAGGAAAACAGATTTACCAACAAGCTTCAATAGATGACCAAATACACGCTCTGTTTTCCCCAGATGAAAATAGCTTTTATCTAGCTGTTGTTTTCCTTCACACTCACTGGTTCCTGTGCTCCATTGAGTTTGACATCACAGCAGTAACTTATGTGTTAGTTTTACCCCAACAATCAGCAAGTTGTGTTTCTTTCAAATATTAGAAACAGTAAATGACTGATGTGTATCATGTGTGTCCTGATGGCAGCATCAGCAAGCTCTGTGGTGGGAAGGCCAGCGGTTGGCATGTGTTTTGACTGCCTGGGTTTATCTGCTAGCTTGCCTGGGCTGCTGTGCTGTTTAAACAGGGCGACTGAACGGAGAGACACCCAAAATGCCTGCCGCTCAGCACTCGGCCGTAATTCAATTACACTGAGCCGGGCCCGGCAGCGGGGGCCAAGGGAATAATACACACATCCAGCTCCACTTAAACACCCCTGGCCTGCACGACCCATTATGACCCAGTCTGCTGGAGCTTGAACACACACAAACACACAGATGCACGTGCACACACACACACACACACACACACACACACACACACACACACACACACACACACACACACACACACACACACACACACACACACACACACACACACACACACACACACACACACCTGGAGAACAGGGTCAACTATGAATGGCACCAGTTGCATCATAACGCTTATTCAGTATAAAAAGGGGCCCTGTGATGGTATGACTGCATCACGAGCCTGAACTTGGCTAACCTAATATAGAGGTATAGATAGTGGTTCTCAGGCATGTCACCACTGCCTGTCATTCTCCTGACTGTGGCTTGACCCCAAAATATCTTCCATTTTATATTAATTGTGTGATCTCTGTTGACAGTAGGGGAGAGTGGGGTTAAGTTGAGCCATTCTTTACATTCAGCATCACTCTGTCAACGGAAATATAGTATTCTTTGGCTGCTTTTACACAGGCAGGCCAATTCTGATATTGTTTTCACTAATTGGTCTTTTGACCAATCACGTTAGATCTTTTCACATCATATCTTTTTCAGAGCTTATCTGATTGGTCAAAACACCAATTAGTGAAAAAATATCAGAATTGGCTTGCCTGTGTAAACACAGTCATACTAACAAAGATATCAACATGTATTTCAGGATCTTGTGTATCCCTGAAAGTAATCAGAATTAATCTAAACATTACAATTTTGGAAACATAGCTTGTCCAAAACAAGTGGTCTCTTGGCACAACAAGACGCCTACAAATGTCTGTACTGAATGAAATATTACCACTACCTTTATAAAACCGTGTATATCTTTATTTCACAAATACAATTTATCACAATCACAATCACTTATTTGTCTTTGAATCATTTTAAGAATATTTTAACAACTAACAAACACTTTGTACTTTTTAAAACAAATGTAACATAAACACTTCAGTTTGCTCAACTTGCCATTGGCTCAAACATTGGCTCAACCATTGGCTCAACTTACTCCATGACCATCGGCTCAACTTACACCAAGGAAAGGTTTTTACTATATTTGCCCACACAGCTACAAGGATGCACTTTCATGCTAGTTTTAGGACCTCATATAGAAGCTTATGGAGACCCCAACTGATGCATAGAACAATCTAAAAATGATCTACTTTGGTTTAAATGCAAGCACTGTGAAACCTCCAACACAATAAATTCATTTGACTTGGTAAAAATCCCATGTGCTTTCTTCGTTCACAGACACCATGAAATGATGACCTCTTTCTAAATATTTGGTTTAAATAAAAAATTATGTGTATGGTTTCTTAGAAACAAGGGTGGATCGACTTACCCTTCTCTCCCCTACATGTTACAACTTGTGTTTGTTATGAAGAATGTCAGGACAGTAAGGGGATACTCAACAAAGTGCTTATTTATATTAGGCTACAGTACCACTATTTAACCCATGGAAACTCTCCTCTTATTTAGTCGACACAGGAAAACACTGGACTCAGTAGACAGAGCCATTGTGTAGATGGATGATTTTAAAGCTTAGTGTGAGAACACAGTCAATTTCTAAACTTGGCAAAAGTTAAAGTAGCGCATTCATGTAAAAGGTCAAAGTGTAAAGGTTAAGGCTACTGCAGATCAGCAACAGCTGTGTAATATAATATGAAATGGACAACTTGTGTGATTTTTTTTTATTTTTTGATTTACAATGATTCTTATTTACAATGACAGCCTAGGAACAGTGGTTTAACTGCCTTGTTCAGGGGTAGAACGACAGATTTTTACCTTGTCAGCTCGGGGATTCAATCCTGCAACCTTCCAGTTACGGGCCCAACACTCTAACCACTAGGCTACCTGATGTTGACATTTTGTCTGTGTAGGCTACTTGTTTGATATGTTAAGGCTAATTATTTCACTAATACTGTGTGTTTGTTTTTCACAATTAGGCATCAGCTATGTCTACTTCATGACAGTGTGTAGTGTTACAAAACCTGGCCTAGGCTATTCATGAAAAAGCCTTATATTAATTTGTCAAAAAATATATGACAGTGGTTCAGAATCTAGGCCAGAGGAATATGGACCACAGCAGCATATGTTCTACATAGTGACTGCACACAGAGCAACAACAGCGCAGTGAAGGACAGACTATTATTACCTGTCATTATCAATAGGCTGCTTGCGGGCCCAAGAGAAGGTGGGAAGAAAAAAGAAAAATGCTGCCGCCAAAGGCCAGGTTGAGAGGTCGTGGGGAATTAAAAGATGAAGCAGTTGTCCTCACGCAAGCCAAGCAATTTCAGAACCAGAGGCAACACACTTTTCCTCAAAACTGAGATGCCCCAGACCTGTCTGGCCGGTTCCTGGTTCTTGGCTACAAATGTGCATGCGAACAGCTTGTAAATGACAGAGGAAGCCGAGGTGTAGAGAAGAAGAGCCCGGGGCCAGGGGAGTTTACACAATGCCTTAACATTTATCCGCCCTCTCTGATTTTTCTATCCGATCTAACATAACGATGGCAGTAAAGCGCAACCTTCCTGTGAAAATATTCTAAGGTTCTTGGCCCCGATCCCTCTTTCACATAGCCTACACCCTTGACAGACTAGATATATTCTGTTGCTGTGATTGTGCTTTTGACTAGAGTAACTGGCATGTGGAATTAAATATTGGATTGCAAATGCATCATTTAGCATACATTGTATATAATTCATATAGGCCTACAATCATTTTTTTCAACCTATAATAATAATAATAATTTTTTATAAATTCTGATGACCTCTGCTGTCAATTTGTAAGGCCTGCTGCAGGCCGATTCATTAACCAACTTCAACATCCGTCTCCATCCAACAACCTAATTATCATGAAACATTGTCCTTATTTAAACTTTAAAACATACTTCCTGGGTCACTGTCAAGTCAACCGCTGTGTAGCCATTCACAGACACCTAGTGATGACAGATGACCAAGGTGACATAGACCTACATGTAGTGCGTACATGTATAACAGACCCTTGACTTATTCACCAAACCTGTACAGGTAGGTCTCAGGCTTTACAGTCCCTTCAATAGAGTGACAGTAGTACTATTGGAAGAGGTGTGGCAAGAGGAGGAGGGATTGAGCTTCAGAGAGCGAGCTGTGCTGTTTTCAGCCGGAGGCATATATCTCAGATTTAAGAATGAGTTAGCGTGTCAAGATAGCGTGTCTCGCTACAGACCACGCCTGCACCTGTCAGGTGTTCAGTGGCATGCCTATGTTTCGTGCTGGAACTCTTGTATGTGTGTACTGTGTGTGCGTGAGAGAGAGAGCATGTCTGTCTCTGTGTGTGTGCTTGTGTGTACTCTCTCTCCCTCATTTGCTTCTGCACGCAGCTGCATACCCCAGTGGTGATGGATGCCTGGGATTTACCTACAAATGTAAGATCTTAATTCCAGCAATACAGGAAATATAAAACTTGCTGTGAATTTTAGGTTTCTGAAGTTTCTGAAGTTTGTCATTTCTACTTTGAAAAATGTATCAACAAAATATCCATTAATTATAATCCACATAATAATTCACATTTCCTGTTGCTACAGGATTATTTTCCTGCTGTAGCAAACTAGCTCAAATTAAGATCCAACATCTGTAATGCCTCCAATGGCTGTGCAGCCCTGGAAACACCTAAATATTGATGGAGTCATGCAGCACCTCAGTGGCTGAGCTGCGCTGTGGAGCTCTCTTCTTCCTCTATACCTCCAAACACAGGTTGGGGCTGGTTATGTAAACAACACATAGAGGAAGAGCAGGTTTAATGTTTAGTATCACCTCAGAGCATCTCTCTCCCCTACCTGGCTGAGACACACAGGGGAAGTGTTGATACATGGGGGAGAAAGACCAAGACTAAGGTCATTATAACAGACTTTGATGATATTTCTCTTCCTCATCTCTAATCATTCATGTCTTATGTAACCATACCAAACGTAACTTATCATACTAATTTGAGTGTTCCGGATTTACGTTTACTATGTTACGTCAAGTCTATGAGACCAGGCTGCATGAACTGAACAGGGAAACTCTGGACTCTTGAGTTGAGTTGAACTGGGCTGCTTTGTGTTATGACCACTGACATAACTTGCAGACATGAAAGCCGCTGTCATGCATTCAGTTAGCCCTTCTCCCTGGCTGAAGACAGTTCCTTTACCCATGGAGCACATGTCAGAAATCCAGACCTTTCAGGTAGCCAGCCCCACCTGCCAAGATTCCTGTCAATGCAGAAATGACAGATGACAACAAGATATCCAGCATATTTGAGTTTGAGAGGATGTTTGTTATGCTGTTGGAATGCCAGGTGCCTTGTTTATTCCTGACTACAATGCCGCTGTGTGCATAGAATTAAATATAACACTTTTATAGATCTCTATCTATCTGGGTATGTCCAAGCCTGCATCAGTGGCCTCACTGCCTGGCCTGATGTCAGAGCCCTTTGTCTAGGCATGTGTTACGTGCCTTTGGTCACAGACACACACCCCCGCACACACACACTCAGTACTTCCTCAAACACAAGTAGCACAGTGACAGCCCATGGGTACTTGAACATGCACAAGACGTGTGTCTGGATGTCCATGGCGTGTCAGGGAGAGAATAACTTTCCTATCTGAGGCTACCTGGAGAGAATTTCTGGAACAGCTTTATCTGCCACATCTTGGTGCTCATCTGCAGCTGCCAGTGAATAGCTGAGTTAGGGTGGCAACAACCTCGCCCAGTAGTGCAACAATGGTGGAGGTGCCTCATTGAACTAAAACTTTCAACATACAATAAATATAAATGTTATCATTCTGAATCCTTGAAATGTACAATATCTCCAAAAGTTATTGACATATTAATAAATGAGTGGTAGATTAAATAATATCTAAAAATATATATATATAATTGTATAGTTAGAATACTGCAGACCTATGGAGAGAGGTAAGAACAGATTGTGGTTCATCTTTCCTTTCTCGTCAGTATAATGACATTGTGCACAGTAGAGAAAACTTCTAAAGCCTAGACACATATGGCAGCAGTAGGGCAGATAAGGGTTAGTATGGTATGCGCCGCACATCTGAAGTGCACTTTGTTGACCCCTTATAAACTCTGCTGAACTCCTCACTGCTGTCCTCTATAGGCCAAAAGAGGAAAATACATTACAATTGCATGACAAGCAGTGAAGGAAATTAGATAATCTAAACTCCCTTTCTCTTCTCTCTCTGACATAGTTCTTAAATTATTTAATGTTGATTTTCTTGATCTTTGTTGCCTAGCGACGTCTTTACTGTGAGCAGAGGCTGCACGGCAGGGGGCGGAGTTGGTAGATGAGATGCTTGAAGGCTTGTCATGCACGCAGGCTCACGCACACGCGCACACACACACACCTTTCTACCATCCACACACGCACACACATAGCCTTCCACCTGTGCTATCACCACCAGAGAGCTGACAAGTGTACAACATGTCTGGATCAAAGAGACCAGAAAGGAGTTGGTGTTCTTCACCACAGAACAAACATGATGTGCAGGGGATTTTTCCAGGCTGAACAGAACATACTTTTAACTCATTCATGTGGACTCTCATCACAGGCTGAGTTAGGGAACGAGTTGAGACTGGCTGACACTGGGGGTCTGTAGTTACCCATCCAGCTGTCTTTGCCAAAGCAATACCCTGACCTCTGGTACTTACACCACTTATACTTACACTGAACCACACTATGGTTCACAGCCATCAATACCCTGACCTCTGGTACTTACACCACTCATAATTACACTGAACCACACTATGGTTCACAGCCATCAATACCCTGACCTCTGGTACTTACACCACTCATAATTACACTGAACCACACTATGGTTCACAGTCATCAATACCCTGACCTCTGGTACTTACACCACTCATAATTACACCGAACCACACTATGGTTCACAGCCATCAATACCCTGACCTCTGGTACTTACACCACTCATAATTACACTGAACCACACTATGGTTCACAGCCATCAATACCCTGACCTCTGGTACTTACACCACTCATAATTACACTGAACCTCACTATGCTTCACAGCCATCTTTACCTGCCAAGCCAGACACATCATGTGTTACGTATTATGTAAAAATTATTTACTCTGTGTCGTATAATGGTGTTAGTGACATACAGCTAGTTAGGTGATACTGAACCCCATCTGTGACTTAGCACCCTCTGCTGGAGATAACCCAGTACCTCTGGAGAGAGAATAAGTGGAGAGGCAACAAGTGCTAATAGACTGACTGAAAGACACGAAAAGCAGACAGACTAAGAAATAGTCTAGAGAATATAATACACAAAAACGGAATAGTTCCCATGAGTGATTGTAACTGGCTGTAGTGTGTAGAGTCTGAGGAACAGCAGCTGGCCTTTTCTTTTTATTCATTACATTAATTTATTTGATTTGCTACTTTTGATTGTCTACAGTCCACACTCTTGGTATTTGTGATTTAATGGTGCATGTTATTTGTGATTAGCAGATGTTTCCAAGCCCTGCGGTGTTCTAACATCTTGACTTCATTAGGGAAAGTGCTGGTGTGTTGTATATAGAAGCAGGGACACACATGCTGCTTTAGAAGGTGACCTTAGGTGTAGACCAATAGCTAGCATGAACACCTCCACACCATATATGTACCTATCTTGAGTAGGGAAGCTCAACACTAACGACAACAAAAAAAAGAGTAAGTTTACCAACACTCATATCCAAAGAACTTTCTGAAACTTTCAAAGGGTTTGTTTTTTTATTTACACTATATATACAAAAGTATGTGGACACCCCTCAAATTAGTTGATTTGGCTATTTCAGCCGCATCCGTTGCAGACAGGTGCAATCTCAATAGACAAAAATTGGCCGTAGAATGGCCTTATTGAAAAGCTCAGTGACTTTCAACATGGCACCGTCATAGGATGCCACCTTTCCAACAAGAGCTGCCCCGGTCAACTGTAAGTGCTGTTATTGTGAAGTGGAAATGTCTAGGAGCAACAACAGCTCAGCCATGGGACCACCGAGTGCTGAAGCGCCTAGCGCGTAAAAATGGCCCCATAGTTCCAGTGAAGGGAAATCAACGCTACAGCATACAATGACATTCTAGACGATTCTGTGCTTCTAACTTTGTGGTAACATTTTGGCGAAGGCCCTTTCCTGTTTCAGCATGACAATGCCCCCGTGCACAAAGCGAGGTCCATACAGAAATGGTTTTCTGCACAGAGCCCTGACCTCAACCCCATTAAAACCTTTAGGGTGATTTAGAACGCCGACTGCAAGCCGGGCCTAATCGCCCAAAATCAGTGCCCAACCTCCTTAATGCTCTTGTGGCTGAATGGAAGCAAGTTCCCGCAGCAATGTTCCAACATCTATTGGAAAGCCTTTCCAGAAGAGTGGAGGCTGTTATAGCAGCAAATGGGACCAACTCCATATTAATGCCCATGATTTTGGAATGAGATGTTCGACGAGCAGGTGTCCACATACTTTTGGGCATGTAGTGAATGTACTGAGAGTCTGTAGTGTAGTGGCTGCAGTATAAAAGCTGTTGAGTTGGGTTGTTGCATAGACAAGTGCAGTCTGGGGCATGGGTCTGGTTCTAGGCCCCTGCAGGGCAGGTAAGCAGTGTCAGACAGCGACTGACCGGAGTCTCCTCACAGATTTGACAAGAACAGGAAGAGATGCAGGCGATAAAGCCCCTTCTGTGTTTGAAGTGGTTCAGCTCAGAGTACACAAAGACACAGTCACACCGGGCTACAACCATCACCACCCTGTGCCCCGCACACAAAGGCATACCCCCTCTCCTCAGTCAGACCAGACCAGACCAGGCCAGGCACGAAGGAAACATCAAGGCAGCAAGGCAAAGCTTGCAGTGGTTTGGTTTGGAGGATCAGTGGTTCCATTTTTGCCATTCTCACTCTCTCTCTCTCTACATGTGTTTATAGTATATGTCTCTGACAGGAGAGAGAGTTGATCAGAGGTCTCCTCACCTCATACAGTCCTATATGGATTTTAGAAACAAGGATTCACTGGAGGAAAGGAGTCAGTTCAGTCAGTTCAATGTCTTTGCTCTACAAGAACCCTTTGGCTTATCGTTTTGAGTGACAGTTGCTGTGGGCAGGGCTATGGAGGTCAGGTATTGAGCATGAGCTCTCCTTGTCCGGAGCCCCACTCCCCGAACCCTGTCTCTCCGCTGGAGTGGGGCGGGTTGTCTAAGGAGAGGCCCCGCCTCTTCCCAAACACTTTCTCCTGCAGCTCGATGATGTCATTGCGAATGTCGGCCATCATGAGTAGGAGGAAGTCAAAGGAGCCGGGAGGTCCCTGGGGAAAGATACGGAGGATTTAATATCTCTGTCAACACATCAGTAAATGAGATTTCAACCTGAAAGGCATGTTGCGTGCTTTTGGGTGGACTTACTGTATGCTTGGAATCTGATACTACATAGAATAGAATGAACAAAATTACAATGAAGATAATGCATTTAAAAATACTTCAAAGCCTAGCTGGCAAATATAGTAAGTAGGAAAGCAGACTCACTGGTAGACCTCTGGGACCAGGAGTGCCCCTGTCTCCCTAAAGAGAAAAAAACATCCAGAAACGACCAATTATGTACTTCCAACGTTCACACAGGCTTCTAGCTCTCAGTGTTAATGTTCCTGCTTTGAAAAGTTTACAGGAAAGTTTAAACACATACTGTACACACAAAAGCATTTACTAAACACACACAGACACATGGATAGATTGTTATACTGACCTTCATCCCATCTCTGCCTGGTGCGCCAGGAGGTCCCTGTTGGAAAAAGGAGAGGCAGAACTATGTTTTTAAATGATTTTAGAGGGAGCTGCAGCTCCTCCCATGCAACATGTAATGTAATGATGTATCTCTGCAACTATGGCTGTGTTGAGGTCTGCTTGGACTAATAGGCCCAACAGCATGTTATTGGGGAGCAATAATACGATTACCACAGCTCCTCTGCGACCCCTCTTGATGTGCTCCAGGTCAGGCTCAGGGCCCATAGGGCCCATGTCTCCCCGTGGCCCCTGGGGGCCAGTCAGGCCTCTCTCTCCAGGCTCTCCCTTCTCCCCCGGCACTCCTGAGTGGCCTGGGATCCCAGAATAAAGGGATATAAGAGGAACCAAGGAGATAAGCTGCTGAATATCAGCCAATAAACGGCTGACGTGGGCAGTAAACAGAGAGATAGTTGAGAGAGAAAGATAGACTAAGTTAGAAAGATTCAGAGAAAGAGAAGACAACTCTTACTGTACCTGGGACCCCAGGGGATCCTGGAGAGCCAGGAGGACCAGGGAGGGCAGGGGTGTCAGGACCTTTTCCCACCTTCCCAGTAGACGGCTTATCACTGCTGTTAGCCAGTCCAGGAGACAACAGCTACACACACACACACAGGTACACACACAGGTAGTAGTACAACAACCTGTCTCACTGTAGTCTCAATTTGGCCAGACTTCCATTGTGAGACATCAAATCTGGCGAGGCTAGTTTACGGTTAGTGTTTCTCTGGTTAGTGTTTCTCTGGTTAGTGTTTCTCTGGTTAGTGTATTTCTGGTTAGTGTATCTCTGGTTAGTGTATCTCTGGTTAGTGTATCTTTGGTTAGTGTATCTTTGGTTAGTGTATCTCTGGTTAGTGTATCTTTGGTTAGTGTATCTTTGGTTAGTGTATCTCTGTGATTGTATGGGACACCAGTGTAAGTAAGATGTGCAGTAGTTAGTGTTGTAATGCAGATGTACCTGGTTAGGTGACTGAGTGCTGCCCAGCCTCAGTTTGAGCTGCAGCAGGCTGTTCCTCATCTTCACAAAGTCCTGACAGGTGAGGGAGCAGGAACCAGCACTCATCAGGGTGTCAGACTTCCCAGATGAGCTCACTGACAGAACGACGCAGAGACAAAGAGACCCTCAGAGACATGCTTGTTACAGAGTAAGTAACAGCACAGAATAAGTAAAACAAAGTCCAGTAGTCTATGTTTACCCTCTCAAACACATATACTGTAGCCTCAGGCTGAAGACACACAGGAAGGTACTAGTGAGCTAAAGCCAGAGGTGGTGTAGCTGTAGTAGCCAGCCTCATGTAGACAGTAGGAGTAAAGTATAGTATTATAAACTGGGTGGTTCGAGTCCTGAATGCCAATTGGCTTAAAGCTGTGGTATATCAGACCGTACACCACGGGTATGACACAACATTTATTTGTACTGCTCTAATTACGTTGATAACCAGTTCAAAATAGTAATATGGCACCTCAGGGGTGTGTGATATATGGCCAATATACCACGGCTAAGGGCTATGCCCAGGCTTTACGTCGTGCCAAAGAACACGCTGTGGTATATTGGCCATATACCACACCCCCTCGTGCCTTATTGCATAAGTATACTCAACACCCACGGTTGTGACTGGGTATACAGGAGTGCTTGTCTGGTGCCAAGATGTAACCACTGCGACAGCGACACAGGAAGCTGCCCACGGTGTTCTCACAGTCGTGATCACAGACACTGCCGTCGGACTCCACACACTCGTCTATGTCTGTGGGTGGTGTGGGAGACACAATGCCAGCTGTTACTTTACACCCCCTTATTAAGGCTGAATTTAGGCTGCTCTAATCAGAGGGAGGGAGAGAGAGCGGTTGCTCTGATGCAGGATGTTAAATTAAGATTTATACAAAAGAAGACAGTGCTGATTGGCTGATAAACAGGCTGATAAACAGCTGATTGGCAGATAAACAGGTAGTGGACTTACCTAAACAGTAGGTCTGGTGGTTGCGATGCCTGTCTCGATTAAAGCGGTATCCGGGGTAACAGGTACAGACAACCCGTCCAAAGTTGTCGGTGCACTGCTGTTCACAGGGGGAGCCAGAACACACATCCACATCTGGAGCAGAGAGAGGGGAGGGATTGGTTCAACAATAGGGACTTGCACAGATAGGATCTTACATGCAAAGCTTACAGATCAATAATACCCCTAGATGGCCAATAATATTCCTCAAGACTATTCCTGTGTAATGTTGCCCTCTATTGGTCATGGTGTGTCATTGTACAGTATTGACAATTTATAGAATGATATGCTATTTTACTCTTAGAAGCAATTTGCAGTTCAGTAATGTGTTAATTTGGCATTGTAATGTGCATTCTGTCTGTGTACAGCTGCCCAGGTGTAATTACAGGCACTGAGTAAAGTATCTGAATTGGGGTGAGTAGAACTAGTGTATTTCTTTAACCTACTTTCTGGTATGCACTGGCCCATCACAAACCTGAAGCCCTCACAGCATTTCCTCCTGTGGATAAACACACAGACAGACAGTAGCATGAGCCAATAATTCATATCCCAGCTGCTGTATCCTTCCCTTCACATACTGAATGGACCTACACAGCCACTAAATGTGAAACACCAGAGATACTGCATATAATGACGAGATGGTCTTGTCTCTGCCCTAACAATGGGAGTCGTTGTCCCAAAGGCGGGAAGGCAGGCAGTCTACTTATCTCTCTGCTTATCAGTATGCTAATCGTGGACAGATTGTGATAGCCTGTCAATTGTCTTTAGGACCAAAGCTCCTCATTAGCACCAGATTCCTCACCTCCGTCCCCACTTCCCAGCAGCACTAGCCTAGATGGTCAAGAAACAACTGAACAAAGAGCATCATCCTCACACACAGCAAAGCAAAACACCACATGTTACAGGCATTAGGGATGGAACTGCAGAATAGGAAACGATGTAAAGGGATATTGGAACACTCATAGAATCACAGAACCAAAATAACACAGACCATAGACGAGGGGGGGGGGGGGCGGAGGTTGTGGGAGGAAACACACAACTCCTGCCCCGAAAACTGCACGCTCTTGATGGAGGGAATTTAGCATGGTACCTCACTCAAGGTTCCCTCAAGACGACAATTTGCTTTTATTCTTCTCCAACCTCCATGCAACATAACCCTAACTCACTCCTCTAAGTCCCTCCCCCACTCCCTCTTCTGTATGATAAATAGCCTAAAAAAATATGGGCCAGGGCCTGATTAAAGCCACATGAGTGGAGCTTTAATCTGTGGCTCATAGTTGTGTTGTGTTGTGATGGAGAGAGCTGGGGATGGGATGGGACAATACTGGGGGGTTGCTAGGGGGCTCTGGCCGGGGGCCTGCCACCTCCTGTCCCTCCAGTCAGTGTGCCCAGAGAAGAGAGGGCCAGGTTGGGCTAATGGACAGCAGATGTTGGCCCTGTCTGTCTGTCTGGGCTGGTCATGTACAGCCAGCAAGGGGAGGCTATGGCTGGCAGCCTCTGGTCTCTCTGAGTGTCCACTCATAACATCAAAACACAACCTCTGCTCTCAGTGTCCACTGCTCCACTGCCCTACTCAAAACATCAACAGACAGCCTGTCAGTCACACAGAGACCTGACCCCACACTGCCCCTGATGTGATCTGGAACCTGCAAAAAAATTTTTTAAAGCCTTTTGTGAGCTAACTTGACTTTTTCCCCCCTAACTAGCTCTGACTTTACTGATAGCTACTTTATTGAGGAAAAATGCACTTACTATGACTGAGATATGTGGTTTTCCCACCTAGCCATCGTTAGATGAATGCACTGTAATGCAACTGTAAGTCACTCTAATGTCAAAGTCAATTCTAGAGGTATGTCTGATTGATGATACAGGCTCTTCAGTGGTCTGTATAAACTGCTCAGGTCATTAGTTACACTGTGTGATGACCTGTCTGTTGATGTTTGGGAAGGTAGGGGTTGGTCTCTGTTGATGAATACTATGGTATTTCCCTTCCCATTAGATTCTTCTGTGTTTCTACATTCTGCATCGACATGTCCTTTACAAGCATAATGTCTGATTAAGTTCCTTCAGAGTAAAGTCCCTGTGTCACCCTGAGGGTATCCCTGCTGTTAGACACTGCTTCTCTTGATGCTCCACACTTTAACATAGTGCCTACAGGCCCACCAGGTCTGTCTGACCATGCAAGTCACCCAGCTCCGAGTCTGTCTTAGGAGCACCATGCATGGGCATCCCTGTCCCTGTGCTCCCCCTAGTCCTCCTTGGTCCTGGTGGTGACCCAGTGACTACCTGCAGAGAGAGGGACGTACCGAGGGCCCACACAGGCTCTACACCACACTGCTGCTGCCAAAAACAACACATAGACGCTGGAGGAATAGCAAGACAGGACCTAGAGTACAGGCCAGAGCAGGATCACTTTACACTCCAGATGATGTACTTTAGCAAGGGTCTCCCTCCAGGGAGGAGAGCTCCATGTTATTATTTTCCATCCAGGCTGGCGTGATTTATTTGTGCGTTCGCAGCAGGAATGCACTACAAAGACTGGATATTCATTATAGACCCCCCACAACCGTCTGCTATCTGGACAGATAGCACTGAGGTTACACAGAGAGAGCAGAGCAGAGACCAATCTAGAATGATGCTTTCCATAAACCAGACTGAAGTCGCTATGTATTAACAGTTCCACTCACTCAGTACAGGATTGCTCCCTGGGCCTCAGATAGTGTTTCTGTTTCTAGACACGGGGGAGATAGCGAAGAGGGACAACAGTATCATTACGCGTCATGTGACGCTTTAGTGAGGCAACGTTATGTATCATATTTACTCTGTCAACTCCCAGACTCCTCAGAGAGAGAGAGCAGAGATTACTTAAGGGGGTTGTTATGGCGATGGAGGAGGAAACAGAGCGAGGGAGATGTTGACACGTCGAGTCGAGGAGGAGAATGGAGGGAGAGCGAGAAGGCGAGATAGAAAGAGAGATGAAGCTTTTGTGTCAGTTGTGCTTGATGGTCCTTCATGTGGTGCTCTGTGAGTCAGAAACACAGGATGTGGACCTGGATGGAGGTCACTGACCCCTCAACACTGTTTCTGCTCTTACATATCTGTCATGATGATGTCTTTGTGTGGGTGTGTGTGTGCTGTGTGCTTTGCAGTTTTTTAATGAATGTTATCCTGTTTATAAGTCTACGTGCCTCTCTGTGTGAGGATGATAGTCTGTCTCTGTCTTTGTGTTTAAGTAAAAGTGTCAGTCCTGTGTGTATAATCGATTAGGGTGTTAGTTTTAAGAGGGTCTGTTGTTTTCTCTGTATTTCCTCATACAGCAGGGTGTTAGGCTGTTATTTAAAGGTGTGTGTGTGGGTAGGTAAGGTGTTAGTATATAAGAGTCTTGTTCTTGTGCAGTGTGAGTATACACATATGAAGGTGTTAGTGTGCTGAGACGTGAGCGTGTCCTCTCTCTGTTTATTTATTCTGTCAGCACACTTCCAGCCTGCGGTCTCTCTGGGGACACATCAGAGTGGGGAAGGCTGTTAGTCAGACAGAGGACGCTTTCACTGAGAGCACAGGAGGTCTGCACCACTTCCACAAGCACAGCCACGCTACAGTTCCCAACCAGCACCAACACTCCTCCGCCACCTCTAACCCACCTCCTACCGCTTCTGTCTTCACAGGTCCTCACTCCATCACCAATGCCTGTTCTAAAATTCTAACAGCCAATCCCTATTCCCACGGCTGACCTGGTGACACATCAAACATAATTTCTGGAACCGTACTAGGAAGGACAATGTGAAAATAATATATCAGAGCCAGCACAGCACAGTATGATTTGGGTCTGCACGGTAGTGTGAAAACGGTATAACACCACTCATAAAGCCATAGCCAGTAAATGTTGGGACAGAGAGTGACACAAATCTTCCCTTCTCTCGCCCCCTATCCCTCTCTGTCACTATCCCTCTCTACTTCTCTTTTATGACCCCTCTCATTACAAGCCTTAAAGCTCCCAGGCCTCTATGACCCTGGGGTCAACCCAGGGCCGGGTGTCACCCCAGGAATGTGCCATCTCTGACCCTTCTGAGCCACTCACAACCTCTCAAAGACAGACAGACATGTGAACTGGCTTGGAGCCTTACCTGACGAGAGAGCGAGAGGGAGAATGGGAGGGAGGGAGAGATGAGAATGAAAGAGGGAGGAGGGAGAGGGTGTGGAGAGAGAGAGAGAGAGAGAGAGAGAGGGAAAGGGAGGGAAAGGGAGAGACAGAGGTAAATGGAGATAGAGAGAGGGAGAGTGACAGCGAGAGAAAGAATGGACAATACGAGGACAATAATGGACCCTAAGAGGACAATAATGGACCCTACGAGGACAATAATGGACCCTACAAGGACAATAATGGACCCTACCAGGACAATAACGGACCCTACGAGGACAATAATGGACCCTACCAGGACAATAATGGACCCTACCAGGACAATAATGGACCCTACCAGGACAATAAAGGACCTAAGAGAGAGAGGTGGTCCAGATTATAGGTAATGTAGTGAGAGTAGCCAGTAAATGAGAAGGGAGTCTAAAGCCAAACTAATGATGGATCTGTCTTAACGACGTGTCTGTGAGTGCTGTACTGAGTGTTGTACTGCCAGAGCAGGAAACCAGGCTACGGTCTTTTTTAATGATTTTACACTGAGATCACATCAAAGTCCTTAACCAGGGCTGAAGGTAATGGACTGATAAGACATGAAGGCCTTCCAGAACCTTCCAGGACTCAGAGGGAGACGGCCTGGAGGTGGGAGGGTTGAAATGGCCCCACTGCATGGAGAGCTTTATGTTTGTGTCCGACCGTGACTCCTCATCTTTACCACTACAAAATTCCATTATTTCATCTCCCACTTTTCATTCCTTCACCCCCCCCTTCTAATTCTGTGATATAAAAGCATTTACAGTACACAGCTGCTTCTCTGTGCTGTACTTCAAACAACATGCTGACGATGCCATTACAGACTTTAATCAACTAGTGGGTGATTTGTATTGCTGACATATTAGCGTTGAAATCATAGCCTTACAAGGGCAGAAATGTGCTTACCCCTGCTCTGGGGAACAGTAATGAATAACAGGCATTGTGTTTGTACAGAGCGCTGTTCAGGTGAATGTTAATTAGAAAAAGATGTAAAATGATTACTGGATATTTACTGGCGTCCAACAATAATACCGATCTATGCAAATGATTAGACTTCTTAGACTTCACCATTAAAGACAGGAAGTGAAACTCAGGCCTTGTAAAAAAAGTGTTTTGTGAGAAACAGAGAAATAGATAATATTTCCCCTGTAATGAAACAGTATTACTGCAGTACTCAGAACAGCATTGCATTGCTAAGAGAAACGCTACAGTTTAATTTTCCCACAGCTTGATTGCCATTCAAAACACACAGAGGAAGAAATGCCAAAGAGAAAAAAAGTGTACTAGTTAGAACAGGACACCCCCTGGAATTCCTAGATGCAATGTAAACAATGTGTGACGGATCCCAGTTACTCTATGTGTTTAGGGTAAATGAGCTGTCCTGATGTACTCTTGGCAAGAGAAGAGAGTCTCTCTGAAACTTTTATTAGCTGAGCTTATACAATTGGGTGGAAGTGGTGAGATATTTCTCTCCTCATTTCATGGCTAACTTGCTGGTTGCTGTGATGTAGTGAGACTGATGAGGACTTGGCTGAAGACAGTAACCCTGTCAGAGCCTTAGTGGAGCAGTGTGGGGTTCAGACCTGACTGGACACACACACAAACACACACACATGCAGGCATCTGGTCCTCGTTACTGCTTCGGAGCCTGTTGCTCCGGACCTAAATCACATCGCCTCTGCCCATTCTTCACTATCCGTTTCCTGACCCTGACATGTCTCGTTTTAGCACCTAATCTCTCAGTTTATTGTTGATCAATTTAGTGTCATTGATTGACAGACAGACAGGGCTCACAGGGGGGGGCTTAGTAGAGTTCAGCTCTGCTCCCAAGCCACACACAAACACACACACACAATTTGAGGACATTGCTGGCCTGCTGCCTCTCACCTGCTTTAATGATAAAACCAGAGCACAAAAGAGAGACAGGACTATGAGAGCTTGGTTCAGTATGTTCTGATTCTCTCCGCCCTCCCCCCACCCCTCCTTTCTCCTCTCTCGCTCCTGTGCTGCCTCCCTCTCTATTCTTCCACGGTGAGCTCAGGGGCCGTGGGATAGGATGGTTTCCAGACCTTACAGCAGGCAGCCACATGTACTACAACAGTGTTGTTGCAGAGAGAGAGAGAGAGAGAGAGAATGAGAGAGAGAGAGAGAGAGAGAGAGAGAGAGAGAGAGAGAGAGAGAGAGAGAGAGAGAGAGAGAGAGAGAGAGAGAGAGAGAGATGGTGCTGTTCTGGTGCTGAATCCCTCATTACACTTCAACAGCTTTAGCTCCAACACTACTGGCTTTGACTCTACCGGGGTTCCACCACTTCAACTGGATTACGGGGCACCAATTGCAGCAGAATACAGAGATTCATAAAAGCCAGAGCTCTGACCTTCCCTCCTTCCTGTGATTTCTCCTTCCTGGTCCTGGTCCTATAGAGCTTCCCTCCTTCCTGTGATTTCCCCTTCCTGGTCCTTTTTATAGACCTTGACGTGGTTTTCCAGGCAAGCCCCCTGCCAAGGGGAACCCACGGCATTGCCAAAATCCAGGTTTATTTCATTTGGATAAAAAAAAAAACTCCATCCTTCTCCCCTCCTGTTCCCCCTGCCATGCATATCACAGTCTTGTTTACAGCCAGCCCCACCATGGCCTGTCAACATGCAGGGGCTGTAGGGCGGAGCAGAGCGGTGAGGGAGTGAGTGAGTACGGCGCCCACAGAGAGAACACTGCAGAGGTGAGAGCCAAGGCTAATGCAGTAAATCCACAAGGAAACAAATAAAGGGAAAGAGATGAGAGGGAGCTTAACACTCAGGTAGTAGCTACATAGTACATACGCTCTGGGCCTGCATGTGCTCCAGGCATCGCCTGCACTGTCAGCTGTCAGAGCCTAGGACACATCGACTGACACGCACATTTTCACTCACTACGTACTCTTTAACACAAGGGAGGACACACACATTGCACTCAGAGAAAGTGGAAAGGAGAGGAGAAGAGGGGAATGCAGCCAGTGTGAGTAGCCTGAGTGTTGTTCACCCTGGCCTGGAGGCCCCAGCCAGATCCTGCTCAGTATTATCTCAGGGTTTAATGGCTGAAACTCTACATATCTCTCTGAGGGACAATGACACCCGAGACCCTCTCCCTGGTGTCATCATCAGCCCCCATCGCCTCCATCCCTGAGGAGGGAGTCCTGTGTGAGGAGGCCTAGGCCTGGGCCTGGGCACGTAACACATACACTTGACCTGGGCTTCTCAACCTCAGTTCCCTGAGATACTTGTGACCAGTCCCTCGGATGGTTGGCTGACATCAGAATTTAAGTTAAGTTCTAAGGGGTTATCCAAGGTACTACAGTACTCCTTGGTACACCCCCTGGTACTAAAACAGGTTGGGAAACCCTGGGCTACACTGGGGCCTGAGTCCTGGACTATCTCACTCTGTCAAGGCTTCAGTCTTCCAAACGAAGGCAGGGTCACAGTTAAAAGATAAAAGCTGTGTCGTGTGGACGGGCAGATTGGGACCAGGCCTGGAGCGGAGTCTGTCTTACTAATGAACACAGACCACTTGAAAGCCAAGCGGTTGACACACAGGGGAAAGGGGACACTCAGACCCGGGTCACAGAGGCATATGATTGGGCGCAGAGAACACCCTGTATAATGAGATAAGACAGTGGGGTTTAACTAGGGTTTGCAGAGGAAATCTAGTGGTCAGGTAGGAATGAACTGTATATTATGTAAATTCATGTGATTTCTTTGAGAGGTGAGGTTTGATGAGTGTGTGGCAGGCAGGCAGCCCCAGTGAGGGACAGTTCACCTCAGTTCATTTCAGAGAATCCCCACTCAGGCCCGGACATGACAAGTAAGATGGATGGGAAAATATGAAAAAAATAAAACAATTCATAAGTGAGCCAAGAGAGAAATTATCATCGAAGTCCAGCAAGGACATTTCACTGGTGCAAATGCAGCCCAAAGCCGTTATGACTAAGACGTTAGATATGTCTGGAAGCAAACTAGAGAAACACACATTAACAGTAACCACGTAATCATTCACCGTTTTTATGCGATTAAAGTCATACCGTATAAAAACAATCACGACAGCTGTGATGGCAATTTTATAAATTATCATTTTTTTGTTCGAAATGGTGGGATCGTTTTCTCTGTAAAATGTATTATGCTAGAAATGGCGGTGGAAACGCCTTTTTGCAAACACTGATATAATAACCATCATATGGAAGTAAACTTGAGTCACGCAATAATGTGGTGTGTGGTCCTCCCACTACGAATTGGGAAACCATGCAGTTTATTAGGCTACAGATGAAATAAATTATGATTAACTTCGCAGGATGTTGAAAGTACACTGTGATGAGCTTGATGCTCCTTTCCCAAAAATATCGAGGGTCTTATTCTGGTGACATGATGATCTGTGCTTGACTGCCGTTTGACAACAACAAAAATGTATCTAATCTATAACAATCTCATTTTGTAGACTAGCCTACCCAGTACACGCACAACCTAGTAGGATCATATCTGCGCCATGTGCCAAGACCAGAGTAGGCACATGTGTTATTTAACACAACAGTTTTTGTGACAAAACTATCGGTAGAGTTGAAAATCTGATGTCTAATTTTTATCCACAACAAGTCAGTTTTCTTTATGCAGATTTTAGAATATTCACATGAAAATCTGTCGCCAATTGGATGGAAACTTAGCTAGTAAATAGCTTTTTTCTCCCTATCTAACCACACGTTCTGGCCTGTGGATGAGTGTGTGTGTGTAGGTGGAGGATCGCTATGCCACATCCCCAAATACTTGCCCTCTTCCCAGGGGGACCAGTCTTACCACTGTACTACAACAACAGTTTGAACTAGCTGGGAAGTGAAAACAGACGTGGAAACAGAACCTTAACCTGCTATACCCGAATCCCAACATACCTCTCTTCATCCTTCCATCCATATATCACTATTGGAGAAGTTGGTGTAGAGAGACAGATTTACAGTCTGGATCTATATAATCAGAATTTTAGCACATTCTGTGTCCAGACTACATGATGGAATAGCACCTTGTGAAGCTGGAACAAAATAAAGGGGGACTTTTATATCACATTGACTCATAAAGTGCTAACTCGTTAATCACTTCTTTATCCATGTGCTGCCCTGTCACCAGTCTCTCTGGTATAGAGACAGACTGGGAGCAGCTCTGAGGTTTCGCAATGCGCCCTAACTCAAACAATATAGCATGCTGTTTATAAGTGTCTTCTCCTCGACCAATGAGCCATGAGTCGGGTGTTTAAAGCAGAGCAACACAGTAATCTGGGGAAGAGTGTTTATTGGTTTATCAACCTCACGGAGACACAGAGCTGAGAGTGCTTAATGCGGGAGGAGCTTTACTCAGTAAATAAACACCTTCCTCTCATCATCATCACAAACCTTCTCTAACCTGCCAGGAGACAACACAGCTGCCAACTCCCTGAGAGAGAGAGAGAGAGCGAGAGAGAGAAACTGGATTACAACTTGAGTTGGCATCATCTCCATTGACCTCCGACAGAGACAGTGACCAAAAACAATGCCAGTGGGTTGATTCTTTCTGATTCACCCTCATTGGAGTGAAAACCACCGTGGAGGGGAGGAAACGCATCTCATTGGCTCATTGTTTCTAGTAGAGTGGCTGTGTGGGTTTTCTGCACCACAACAGCCACAACAACCACAACAGCCCAGTGTAATTTGATTTGATTTGATTTGTAATTGTGCTAACCCCAACCCCAGAGGTGGAGACATGGGAAAGCCTGCAGACTGCCAGGACTCACTGAGTTATATGGTTAACTCACTCTGGTTGCACGGTTAGGCAGACCAGACAGAATCCTTTTCATGCATGGCAGCCTGAGGCAGGCCATTCCACGCTTCCCTGGGAGACATGGCAGGAAAAACTAGAAAACTAGCTAAATGTCAGCCACCACCACACACATCTTAAATCAGACCTGCAGACTGGGGCTTTCTGATGTGTGTGTGTGTGTGTGTGTGTGTGTGTGTGTGTGTGTGTGTGTGTGTGTGTGTGTGTGTGTGTGTGTGTGTGTGTGTGTGTGTGTGTGTGTGTGTGTGTGTGTGTGTGTGTGTGTGTGGAGGATATTGGTAGAGTGGTGCGATTCAAAGGACATTCCATATGGTGGATGGTTGTGAGGATGATGGATGGGACATTTTTTGGAAGCGAACTACCCTATTTCGTCCCTTCGCTATATAAACTAGTGACCCGCAGTGTTTGTCATTATACCCTGATGAAGACAGCTTGGCTGTCAAAACATTGGTACTCAATTATTGCATCTGAGCTCCTAAAGCAACGTTGGTTTTTGCCCTAGTACTACACAGCTGATTCATATAATCAAAGCTTGGTGATTAGTTAATTATTTGAATCAGCTGTGTAGTGCTGAGGCAATCACCCAAAACATGCACCCTTTACGTGCACCCCTTGGGGTCCCAAGGACAGAGTTTGGGAAACCCTGTCGTATAGTGTGCGGCTCTCCTTTTCTTTTTAAAGGATGGGATACTCTTACCTGAGACAAGTGCCATCCGTGCCCCTTGCTGTAATACAGGGGTACTCCACTGTCACTACCTTGTTCTCCGGACACTCCTCCCTTTACAAAGCCACGAGAAAGGAAACAAGAGAGATAATAGTGTAATGGTTACTGAGAGCTCCTAGCTCCAGGTAACAATGTTGTTACTATAGTAATAGGAGTGGTATTAAAGAGAGAGTTACTCAATTAAATTGGTAGTTATTTCATAGTGGAAATTCCCTTTCAAAGCAGCCAGAGTTCCCAAAGCACTATGGTTACTGTAGTACATCATGCTACAATAGATCATCACAATTATATGGAAGCAACTATTGTATGTGAAGCAGTAAGAATATTTCAACATGAAAGTATACAGAAAATGTATTGTGCCATGCAGTGGTCAGCATATGATTGCATTCTTTGTAAGCTTTGGATGATTTGAAGCAGGTGTGTATTACTAAGGCAAAAAACTAAAACGTGCACCCCCTCTTGGTCCCCACGACCAGGATTAAGAAACACAATAACTCATTTGGAAATACAGATGTCTACCACAAAGACATTTTCTTGGAAAAATAAAGTAAAATAATAATATCATTAAATCGTTTACAACTGGAATGCTAAACTAAGAGGTAATATCACGGAATTCCTCTCCCTGGTCCTGACCTGTGTGCGCACCTTAATAACCTATGTGACTTTATGGGCAGAATTTACAGTTGGCATGCAACTGAGTGATTCCGATAACTACTCCGCTGTATTTGCGTGATCTCATTTGATATCCCCATCACATTCCCAATGCCTTTTACTCAAGGTAGGCTTGATGTGTGGAGCAACGTGCTGGTCTTTTTTTGACTGATTGTCGACGTTTTTCACAAAGTATTGTTTTTATTGTCTCACACACATTAATATTACATTCAGTTACTGTTCGGTGAAAAATAGCACATACATCACGATGTCCAACAGGATAGCAAGTTACCGGACAGTTGTATTCATTCCCTACTAATCTTTCATTTGGATGTGCATGCATTTTTATTAAGCTTTGATCAGGTGTCCCATATTTAATTTCATTCTCTGATAGGAAATAACATACTGATATCTACAACGTTCCCTCACAAATACGCGGACTACCAACTTACCCTGAAGTGAGCACTGCAAATCTTGTTTTTATTAAAGAACTGGCACCACAATCCCAAAGAAAAACAACGCAGATGGCACCAAATGGTAAGAGGGTCGCAGCGCAAAGTTGACCCATGTCCCAGGCGAGCTCCGTGACAGCCTTTTTAAAATATTTTCTTGATGCCTCGATAACGAAGACGCTGGACTTCTGCAAAACAGCTATATATTTTAATTGATCAATGCCGCACATGTACTGATTTAAAGCAAACATAAATCATAATTATACTCAGAGGTCAAACACGTCAGACCCTGCACATGAATTACTGCACTCAAAACTTCCTCGCGCGGCACTGTAGTGCGTCGGAGTCCTGTTCCAAATGTTGCGAACTGAATCAGACCCCCTCGAGCGATTTTGGACGGGTTTATAGACATGCGCCGTGATGAGCGTGATTCCTCTCACTAATCCCCAGAGGAATTACATTCCTGTTTTTAAGAAATTGACTTTGCTGAAAAGGAAACATTTAAGACACAGTAGTAGAACATACCACTGCCGTCCTCTTGTGGAGCAAAGTCCCAACCAGAATAATGTATCTAATTCCATAAGTATTTATCTCATCCTCTCCTCCCTACACATGAATGCATTCGTTTATTTGGATTTAGGAAATACATACAGTCATGTGAAAAAGTAAGCACACCCGCTGGAATGTTCTCTTTTTTTATATATTTTTTTTAACATATTTGGACAGATGGATATGTAATCTTCACACTTTTGACAGGTACATCTTACCCAATTTAACAAATCACACACACACACAGAAAAAAGTTTGAAAATGTTATGCAATTAAAATAAACAAAAATGCCTTTTCCTTATGGGGAAAAAGTTAGTACATCCCTACTTTTACCATCACATAAAATGGATAAAATTAGAATTAGGTGTACCAAAACAAGTGCAAATGATTAGAAAACATTAGAGAGAAACTTAGGAGGGTCCAGCCTTCCATAAAGATATGAACATTGGTCTGGTTTGGTCTTAACCATATGGGTGTGCGGTAACACGTCATTCAAAGATCAAAAGACCTACCAGAGGCCCTCAGAAGAAAGATTATTGATGCCCATGAGTCTGGGAGGGGTTACAAATCCATTTCCAATCAATTCAAAGTACATCATTCCATTTCCAAGCAATTCAAAGTACATCATTCCACTGTCCGACGAAAATTCTAGACCACTGGCAAACTACCTAGGACAGGTCGTCCCACCAAAGTCACCGAAAGATGCTCATAGAAGTCTCTTAGAACCTCAGGATAACATCAAGGGATCTACAGGCCTCTCTTGCCACAATAAATGTCGAATTGCATGGGTACACTGTCAGAAAGAGACTGCACAAACTTGGCCTACATGGGATGACCTGTCCTAGGTAGTTTGCCAGTGATCTGGAATTTTTGTTGGATAATGGAATGATGTACTTTGAATTGCTTGGAAATGGAATGATGTACTTCGAATTGCTTGGAAATGGATTTGTAACCCCTCCCAGACTCATTGGCATCAATAATCTTTCTTCTGAGGGCCTCGGGTAGGCCTTTTGATCTTTGAATGATGTGTTACCGCACACCCATATGGTTAAGACCAAACCAGACCAATGTTCATATCTTTATGGAAGGCTGGACCCTCCTAAGTTTCTCTCTAATGTTTTCTAATCATTTGCACTTGTTTTGGTACACCTAATTCTAATTTTAGCCATTTTATGTGATGGTAAAAGTAGGGGTGTACTAACTTTTTCCCCATAAGGAAAAGGCATCCCCCCCCCAAAAAAAATGTGTGTGATTGGTTAAATTGGGTAACCTTCATCTGTCAATAGTGTTGAAGTGAAGATTACATATCCATCTGTCCAAATATGTTAAAGAAAATAAAAAAAACTTTCCAGGGGATGTACTTACTTTTTCACATGACTGTATGTGGGGGAAGAGGTCCATTTTCTATGTAAAGAGCAGAACCAATTTAGAGGAAATCGTTTGACTAATTGTTTCCTATTCGCCACACTCTCTCTTTCATCAAGGACAAGCTGTAGCATAACACATTTACTGATTGCTGAAATGAACTTTCCCATTAAAGTTCACCCATAAATTGGCCCACTCTTTAATCAATGTCCAGAAGATTCTTGTTTTGACTTTTTATTCAGGTTCATCTGCATGTCGTATGCACTCGTATAATGAAGTTATATGAAGTCCAAAAAAAAGTCTTAAAAACATCATATTTTTTCAATCATAATCGAGAAAAATACTATCCTGTATCTGTAAAATATTTTTGTAATTCTAAATCAAAGCTGAAATAACTAGATAACTCTTCAGTTGCTCAATCCATAAAGCTGCCACTTTTCCTAATTTGATTTTATTGCTTTAAATTCAATCATCCTAAAACAGAGAAGCTGTTGTCACTGAAGGAAATTTGTAACGGATATCTTTAATATGTTTACACAACACAAGCTCCTTTATTATTTTCAGATTCAATGAGAAAATATGATATATTCACACATTTAAATGACTAGTAGACACATTTGATTGCTCATTGAGTAAATAATGAACTGTTGACATTTACTTGACAAATCATTTAGGAGATGCAATGCAATATTATCACATTTTTCTGCATGAGGGAAAATGTCAAATGTTGTGCATAATACATTTTTTGTGCTGCAGTGCTAGGATTGTAATGGAATCTGGACCGTTTTCAAGGAGAGCGACTTGCAAAGTTGATCTATATCTCTGAAGAGAGTGAGGGTTATGGTTACTACAGTGACAGGGCAAAGCAGACCACCAGTCACCCCAGTGATCAGCCTAAAGGGCCAGTGGTCAGTCAGTGTCAGTGGCGATGTTAGATAATGCTGTGTCAGTTGTCTTCTATCCAGCCTCTCTGTATATTTTCCTCTAGTGGATTTGTTGGCCACCAGTCAATTGCAACAGATGGTTTTATTCACCACAAACACATCTTTCCTTCAGACTCCCCTTCCACTTGCTTAACACACTGAATGGAACTGTTTCTCTAGTCTCCTTTTGTTACGTTCCCACTAGAATCAAATAAATGAATAAAATATATAAAGAAACATTATTAAAGAACCGCAGAGAACAGCGACGGTAGAAACTTGCTGCAGTCTCTAGTTCATTATGATGACCACAGAGCACATGCCTACTCATGTTCCCACGGAATGGAGCTCCTCTCTTGGTGTACTTTGGTTTGGGTTTTATTTGGTGTTTGTCTATCTGCATATATTGAAAGCAGTATAAATGTGTTTTTCATTGCAGGCTGAGGCCACATGCACAGCAGTGTTTTTAGCTTACTGTCATATTTTCTGTGTGAAAAAGTCCAGTCCTGCAATGTACTGTATGCAGTAAGAGATAATACTTTGACAATTTCCCAGCTAGCTGAATCAAATGATGGGGATACATCATGCATCTTTCAGGTCTTTTTTTTATTGCGTAAACTGACACTGCTCAGTGTAATTTCTGTCAGACCCTCTGTTTCTTTAGTAATGGTTCTCTGACGGTTTTAAGGAATGTATGCCTTCCCTGGTCCTCTAGTCCATGGTTCCACATCACCAGAAAATGAACACTCTGACAAACACCATCTCTGGATCAAGTAGGGAAATACATAATATTATTGAGATGGACATGGAAAAAAGTAAACAGCTTTCCACAGTCACTTCAGACAGCTATTTAAGCCATCCAGAACTGTCATGGGATGACATACAGCAGTTGAGATGTGTGAAGCACAGGGCCTGGGCTGGAGGCTGTTATCCCCCTTTGTCTTGTATTGGTTGCAGTAACTCATAGCAGTCTGTTTGTCTATTTGTATTGTGTCAGTGTCACCTTAGAAACCATGGAAGACAGTTTTCTCCTGACTCCATTGCAGCGGTAAACACCTGACAGATCCGACACAATATCACACAGGTGATTTATCGCAGACGGATGTTAAAAATAAATAAATAAATAATTATATAAACTAATGGGGAATTAGTTGTAGGCATTGGCAAAAATAAAAACTTTGGACAAGCATTTTGCTTTTGTTTTCAGATAAATCTGTATTTTATAAGACTGTCTGGACTGTACAGAAGCAATATGAATCGCTCAACCTCTCAAACTGAGCTCACTCTGACAGCAGATAGATTTTTACATTGTTCTTTATTGGGCCTCATTGTTACATTTATGCATGACCTGAGGTTGAGGCACCATACGTGCTTTATTTCACATGCGTCCTTTACAGCAGGGTTTCCCAAACTCAGTCCTGGGGCCCCCCTAGGTGCATGTTTTGTTTTTTGCCCTAGCACTACACAGCTGATTCAAATAACCAACTCATCGTCAAGCTTCGATTATTTGACCCAGGACTGAGTTTGGGAAACCCTGCTTTACAGCACTGGGACAAGGCAAGGACTTGTAAAAGAACAGGGGCATCAACTCCAGTTGTTTAATGAACTTCTAACTGCAAGAACTCTGATTCCTTATCGTGTTCATATTCTGAAGAGGGTTGATCCTGCTGCCAGTGGAACTGATTTCTTTAGTACGATGTAACGATTTACAGACATACTTTCCTCCCTGGTCCTGCTGTTTTTCAGCCCCATGACTCCCAGCTGTGTCTCCAGGCCTTTGCTCCTAACAGTGATTTATTGACACTTCTCCTCTGCACATGTACAGAGTTTGATAGGGGTCCTAAGCATATTTTCATTCAGCCAAAAACCTGTTCATGTGATGAAATGGATGTTGTTCATGGCGCACTAGAAGTGGAATGACACTAAACCACTCTGCTGTTGGTCCCTGTTGCGGTTTTGGGTACACTGTGATCTGGATGTGGTTATCATCTTCCAGAAACGCCCATGATATAATAAAAGAGAGAGGGTCTGGTCTAATGGTTCACTTAGATTACCCACACCATACCATGTGTGTGTGTGTGTTTGTGTTTGTGTGTGTGATTGTGTGTGTGTTTGTGTGTGTGTTCGTGTGTGCCTGCACGTTCCTCTGATTTATTCGATGTTGGAGGCTTTCAACTTTTGAGGAGGATGGAGAGGACAGTTCCCCTGCTCCCACAGGTGCTCCCAGCAGCCAGCAGCCGGCCCGGAGACAGAATAGAACAGAGCCGAGACTTCCAGCAGGCGCTGGAAGAGCTTTGGCATGATTAAGACTTCATCTGGAACCCAAGCACCCTGCCTGGCCATCCGCTGGTGTGGACCATGATCCATCCTACACCCAGGCCCAGGCAGCAGGATGTAGAAAAACTGCATGAAGAGAAAAACATGGGACAGATGGGATTAGGCTTGTGAGTTGTGACCAAAATACACATACTGTACAGTAACAGACTGGAAGTGGTTAAGAGCAGGGAGTGGACTACACATCAAATGGAATGAGGTGATTAAAACAAGCCACTCAGAGATGAGTAGGGAGACGGAGAGGGACTGGTGCTGAACCTACAGTACAGTAGCACCGTGGACTGGCTGACTGCCTGGCCCATTGGCTGGTTGGTGCTGAGGTCTCACTTTCTGTGTGTGCAGTGATCAGTGGGGTTTAATCGAGCAGAGGCGGCTATGTCTGGAATGCCTCTCGGCACGGCCGTGACCCCTGTGACCCCCGTGACCCCCAGGGACCAGGAGATTACTGTTGTTCTCTGCTTCTCCTCTGGTTCCTGCCTCGGAGTGGGAGAGAGAAAGAGAGTGAGAGAGAGAGAGAGAGAAAGAGAGACTCCGAATTGGATATGGAACAGCCACTGAGTTCACACACATACAGTAACTCACTGGTAACTTTAGAGAACGGCTGTGGACAGTAACTCACTGGTAACTATAGAGAACAGCTGTGGACAGTAACTCACTGGTTACTATAGTGAACAGCTGTGGACAGTAACTCACTGGTAACTATAGAGAACAGCTGTGGACAGTAACTCACTGGTAACTATAGAGAACAGCTGTGGACAGTAACTCAATGGTTACTATAAAGAATGGCTGTGGACAGTAACTCAATGATTACTATAAAGAATGGCTGTGGTAACTCACTGGTAACTATTGAGATGGGGATGGAGTATACTACGTTCCACACCAGCAAACCACTTAGAATGTATTCTAAGTAGTGTGGACATTGAAACGTGCATTGGAACGTACAGTATGATGGGCACACTGCTCTAAAAACTGTAGATAAGACAACATGACAGAAAACAAAAGCAAGTAATTGAAACCAGATGTTTAAAATTCTCTCTCCAGAGTTTAAAGAGCGAAATGAGAGCAGACAAAGGCAGGGAGGCAATACTGAACCCCACCCCCTTAACTTCACACTACTTCTGGCCTATTCTAATTGATGTCCCACTGAAGAACAGAATGGAAAAATACAGACAAACGTCCCTGGTGGAGCTGTGATTTAAGTAGTTCTGAAAAGATAATGTGAACCTCTTGTCAATTAATCAGACCTCAATGTGATGTGCTGTACCTACCGCAGCTGAGCTGGGACAAACATTCCCATAGTCACAGGGGTGGTGGTGGTGGCGGAGCAGGACTTTAAATAGTGGAACACACACTATGACAGAGAAGGAGATAATTCATCATGTCATTTGCATGAAGGAAGTAGTTCAACATCCTAACTCAGTTTGGAGGTGACATAGTCCCAGAGGGAATGGAAATGTGTGTGGTGCAATTTCTCTCCCTGAGACAGGGGCAGTTTGGCAGCTGGCCTGAAGCCAAGTCCTGCTCTTCTGGCTAATTACTCCAGTTTAATTCAATGAAGGAGAGGAGCAGGGAGTGTCCTTCACCCTCAGATGTACCATACAACGCACCCTCCCCTCTCTCTTGCTGCAACAGGAATGACATATACAGACAATCATCCACTCTAGCTCGGTGATCAATGTTGACATCAGATTACCTTCATCAAACAGGCCCTGTGGTTACCTTTCCCTCTGCAATACCAGCTCAAATGATCAGATATACCCTCTGTGCTCCGAACGCTGTTGAACCAGAGAAATCTGCGCTCAATAAAGTTAATTTCTTTATGTAGCTAATAAGGGCCTGTCCCCAGTGGCCTACAGGTCAGGTATTGAAGGTCTGACAGGGGCATGGAGGCCTTAACTTAGTTATGTGCTCAGTGATATAAATGAATACCAAACAAATTGGACCGCAGGCTACAAATAAACCCTACAGTCTTTAACAGCAGATGTATTATATAGGACTAGTAGGCAGTCTTAGAATGGATGAGAAGCGGTTGTTTTAAACTGTAAATGTACTGGTAAGCAGAAGCAGATGGTGACAGTGGGCAAAACCCCCTCAGAGAGGAGGCCTCAAATCCCTCTGTGTAAATGTTTGGTTTTACTATTTCATTCTTGTAAAATACCCATTTGGAATTTGAGTAGGTCTTGATTGTGGCAGCAGTGGCAGTGTATCACAATAAGAAGCTATATCACAATGGTGGTTGTCGTTAGTTCAAAACTATCTGGCAAATATTCCTGCACTTTAAGCATTATACCACGTTAGCATGGGACCAAATTATTTGGGGTTCCATAATATGGTTTTCTCAATGAGTGTGGGTTCTGTGTGTGTGGTTGAGTTGTAGGGGGTGCTGAAGCATTCACGTCTCAGCAGTGAGAACTATTGATGTGAAGGACATTACCTGAGACATGACGGGTTGTCTTTCTCCACTCCAGTGTATGACTGATCACAGTCCCTCTTTGAAAGATCCAGATTAAGAACGAATACCCTCTGGTCTGAAATGAGTTGTTTGAAAAAATCTGGGACGAAGATCAGGGAGGAGACAAACAAAGTATCTGGCATAGCTCTGCCAAACAGAGATGTCATACACACATGTGGAGTTGGAGTTTGGAGAATGTACTGCAGCTTGGGCTCACATAAACAACCATGTTTAGTTTCCCTCGTGACAGCCGGCTATGTGGTGTTCTGCTCTCCTCCAGGCAGCTCATGTGGATGTCTCTAGTCTGTGTGGTCTGGTCCCAGAGCAGGTCCCAGACACAGTGAACGCCACCCTGGGTGTGGGGGAGATAGGGGGTTAATATGAGCTGTGAGGGAGGTGGTGGTGCTCTTCTGTCCCTTAGAACACCAGAGCAAGCTCTGCTGGCAGCTCCACAGCTTCAAGGCTCACAATCTCTCTTCCCCTCTCCTCCTATGGTCATTGCTCTCTTACTGTTAAAACAGCCTCTGCCGGCTGGCTGTGCATCGCATTCTGGGCTGGATCGCTGCCCCCTAACGACATAATCATATGACTCTCATTATATGTTTACTCTCTGTGTTTGGTGTCATACATTTTTTTAGTCTGGCATGGGAACAAAACTGAGGTGACGCACTGAGAGTTAAGGAGGAAGATAGGCTTTTCTCAGAAGAGAAGGCTTTGGAGTTCATGCAAAAGGAGTTTGTTGTTGTTGTATCTCTGTAATATTACTGGCCACCTAGCAAGTTTGCTTTAGCTAGCCCAGATAGGCTCCCAATCCCCCAATCTCATAAGGTACCTGTACCAAGAAGTCATTTCAGGCTATCAATCAAGTTAAAGTAGCTAGCTTGTCTAATGTCTAACTGTCTTAGCTGACATAACTGCTTGCAAGGTTCGTAGACTTTAGAAAAGCAAGCAATTATTAAATGCACTGAATAAGACTCACATTTTTTGTTTATTTTACCTTTATTTAACTAGGCAAGTCAGTTTAGAACAAATTCTTATTTACAATGACGGCCTACCTACAGTGTCAGCCCCTGGAGCAAATTAGGGTCAAGTGCCACGCTCAAGGACACATCGAAAGGTTTTCACCTTGTCTGCTCTGGGATTCGATCCAGCTACCTACAAATGTATGCAACTCACACTCTTTACAACCACTTTCCTTTAAAGTTGATGCAGCATAAATGTAATTACAACCTAATAAACTGTTTCCTTCAACCATTCCCACACCTTGTGCACTTGCTCATCACCGGTCTTCACGCCCCTTCCTGTTAGGTCACACGAATGATCTGGGTCAATTAGTTACTTTTCACACAGAGGTAATTGGCTCAGTGCAAGATGCCATTAAAGAGCAGATTGAAAACCCTCAACCACCTTATTTGTGGTTCTTTCATTGAGGAAAAGGAAGAGGGAGGAGAGCAAGCTGGAGACTGAGAGACTAATTAACTTCTTATGGAGGAGGAGAGAGAGGGAAAGAGGGAAGGGAGTGAGAGGGGAGGAGGACAATGGGTGGCAGAGGAGAGAGACTAATTAAGTTCTTAGGGAGGAGGAGAGAGAGGGAAGAAGAAGAGATGGAGGAGGACTGGCACTGGGCCATTTGTCAGAGCTAGTAAACAGGAAGTGGTGGATTGAATGCTCAGTCTTGAGGGTTGTGGCTTTAGAGTTGGCAAACACACTTACTGACAGTGTTGCTCAGGACAATCCAGGACACCAAGAAACAACACCCCGAGAACAAGGTCCTTCCAGGATTTGAAGTCATTCCTGTTAAAATTCCTCCTATAACAGTTCCCAAAAGCCTCATTCTCAACTCATATAATTGTCCTCAAAGACATTTGAGAGTATAACTGTAACTCGCTTTGGATAAGAGCGTCTGCTAAATGTCTAAAATGTAAATGCAGTATGATTCGAACCAGTTCTTTTCATACCTCAACCTTCTACTGGTTGACTGTAGGTGAGGTGTGGAGCCTGGTGTTCTCAGGTCTCAGAGTCTCAGGTCTGTCAGTGAGGATGGAAGTCACTTCACGTCCCTGCAAAACAGCGGATTTCTCCACAATTAAATAAAACAGTTGAACAGAAAAATATATATTCAGCACAGAAAAAAGGCTGGAATGCCTAAATACTGGAGCAACAACAAGAGAGATAGCTACAATAGAATCACGTATGTGTTTTTGTTTGAGCCTGCCCAGCTCTTTGTTTACATGGAGAGGCACTGTAAACGGATTGTGGAGAGGCACTCTTTGACGGATTGTGTTGCTTCATGTTTGCTTACTTGTATTTATGTTCTTCAAAGGGCTTAGTTATACTATATACCAAGATGTTTAATCTTTGAGACTTTCCTGAAGAGAAGAAACGCCTAATGGGAGAAATCATGTTTTATGAAAATTATTTACTCTGTGTATCATGCTGCAGCATGGCTGTCGTGACAGTGTGACGAGGCTATTGTGATGTTTACATGTATGCTTGCCCTGTTTCTCCATCCTGACAGACAGGCCTGTGGTTCCACACTCCAAGCGGCCAGGTCTCTTGTCTCCTCCCGTCGGCATGGCTTTGATTTGCAGCCGCCCAGGCTGAGCCTTCTGACCGGACCGCTCTGTGAAGTCAGCGCACAGTGCAACCCAAGCAGGATGGACGAGAGCATGGGTCTGGGCGTGAGGTGGTGTGAGAGCCGGCCTGCCCGTGCTGTAGCATTTATTAATCATCATAATTGTTTGTCCGAGCTCTCATAAAGGAAAAGGGCTGGTAGCAGTCTGCACAGATCTCCTCATACTCCAACTTAGTCATGACTGACAAGGTCTAGATGACCTAGACCTAGTGAGCTCCAGATGTGAGGAGAACATGCTCTCACACACACACACACACACACACAGGAAATCAAAAGCAGGAAAAACATAGTTTTATGAATGAGGGGGGATGTCAGTATCAGTCTTACATGGTTGGGGTGGTTTGGTCAGGCTGGCTCAGAGAGAGAGAGGAAAGAGAGAGCTGGACCTCATCCTGCCAGGACAGATTCAGACAGACAGATGGCCAGGCCAGCTCTTTGAAGCTCTGCAGAATATCCATTACAGCAATCTGCAGCGCCCGGCTGAGATGTGGTGCGTGGAGTTCAGCAGGACCTAGGGCCCCAAGAGAGAATGGATCCCAGTCCAGGGCCCTGGTTCCCCCAGAGAGAATTCCAGTTCCCTCCCTGCAGTCAGATCTCAGGAGTTCTCACTGCATCAACATTCATTATTACACACACAAGCACAGAGCTCAGCTCACACTTGCCTATGTTTAATTAAATTGTACTTTACCTGACTACAACAACACAAGGGGAACTATAGCTATGGACTCAAGCAATTCAAGGTATCTACAGTAACTCCCAGCCCACCACAGTATAATATTACTGTGAGTTACGGCAGAGCCAACAGATGCTTTAACTCATGAAACCACACGAGGGCATCGGCCAAGTATTTCATAGGAATATTACTGAAGGTTCCACAGTTCCCACAGGCGAACCAGAAAATTACAATTTAAATGGTTGGATAAAAAAAGAAAGATATATTGAGGCCAGAGCCAAATATACATGCCATATATATATTTTGCATATAGTATATGTAACCTACAACCGTTCACTACCCGCCTATTCTAACATAATTCTCACATCACTCATCCATTAAAACAGACAGAAACAGTATAAAGAAATGTCTTTAAATATATTTTATAAGATGCGCTACTTATGTGTTGGCATTTTAAATATAAAACATCTTATTACTTTTATCTTATTACTTTAATCTTATTACTTTCACATGACAACATTTTTTTATTTTTTTTAAGTTGAACATATTATTCACTGAATATCTACAGCTCTATTTCCTGGTTAAATACTTATCAGTTCAAAGAATGGTGAAACACTTGGAATGTCAAAGCATTGGCACATTAGTAGGGTTGCAAAATTCCAGATATCCCGGTTAGAAGATTTCCAGAATTAGGAGAAAATAAGCAGGAAATCCAGAAATCAGGATTTCTGGAAATCCTGTACATTTTGGGAGAGTTTACGGGATTTTGCAACCGTACACATTAGTTCATTCTCAACAACAATAAGACAACAGTATCCTGATGCTACAAGATCACAGTAAGATGTCTGGACCATCATGTCAGAAGCACCATCTCTATTCTACTGGGCTGACTGGTTGTGGTTCTTCCTCTCCTGCCAGGACTTCTTCCTCAGGTCCAGCTCAGTGTCTGTGAAGGCTGCTGGGCCCCAGTTAGTCATCCTCTGTGGTCCTTTATCGCCTTTACAGACAGACACAGACAGAGGGAGGAAGAAAACATCACAGACTGTCTTGAAACAATAAATCAATAGAACAAAGACATCAACAACATTGTAATATGAGTATAGAGAGGAGAACAGCACAGAACATGAATATGGATTGGAGGACATTCTACCACAGTGATGTTGGCCTCTCTCATTCTTACTTACCTGGCTGGATGAAACGGACCAGTCCCTCGTGTTTGGCCACCTTGTCCTTCCAGCTCTTGGTCTTATTAGCTGCCTGCTCCAGTTTCATTCTCACCTCCTGTAACACAAACACACAGGGTTTATCCATATATCTCAATGATGGCAAGTCCCTTTAAGTAATACATAAGTTATGCTGTTCTTTATGGAAGCTTATGGGTAGCAATATTCAATTTGAAATGTAATATGCAAAATGACAATGCAATATGTAAAATGGCAATGCATTCTGTATTTCAATTTACATTTTCCATTACATTTGTGCAACGTTTGGTGCAAATTGAAAATGAAAATTAAATTACATAATTTACATTTGCCATTTCATACACTAGTTTTAATATGTAAATTGAATACATATTGTAGCGATCTGGCCGGCATACGCTAGCCACACGTTGCGTGGTAACTGAAGGGAGCAAGGGGATTGTGGGTAGTTGTTCTATGATTAAAACGGTTGTGTTATGTGTTTATGTTTTAGTAGATAAGCTAATGTTATGTGTTTATGTTTCCTTAAGTTGTCTTAGTTCAGGTTATGGGGGTAGTGGGGAATGTTGGCCGGAGGTTGTGTTCATTGTTAATAGTTGAAGGAGGGTGAATAAAGTGTGACGTTCCTGGAGTCGTGCGGTGTTTGGGGCACAGGAACTCTCCGGTAAAATCAATCTCTGTCTCATGCCATCTTCTTCTGGCTGAGCTCGCCACAATACTTTAACGCTTTATAAGTGTTGCAAAATTAAAATGTATTACAGAAATTATTAGATGTGTGTAAGATGTTCAAGCAAAAACTGTGGCAAAATGTTCAAATGTTATTTTTCTTAATTGCATTTACACTCACAGTCAAACACTTGCGATTGCATTTTCATTAAATGTCCCGCGCAATGACTGTTTGGTTTTGAGGTGTTGGAAACACGGCGGCGGCAGAGCTAATACGACTGTTAAATTCATTAGCAGATGAAGTGGAGCGTGAACAGAGAAACGATAGCATTTCCGAAGATTATTACGCGTATGTAGGTGATAGAACCAGTACGTTGTTGGAACGTCTGGGAGAATTTTCTGCCTTATCAGGCGCCGACACCCGTTTGGCTGCTGACCTCTTAAAGGTGGTGGAAGAACGATTGTCTTCGGATAGGCCTAGGGGAGTGGGGAGACCAGCCGGGGAGATCCCTGGGGAGACCAGCCGGGGAGATCCCTGGCGAGGCCATAGAGGGGTATCTTATGTATGGGTTAAAAGTTAAAGATATCGCGGCCTTGTATGGAGTTAGTCGATGGACAGTACATCGACGAATGCAGCAGTGTGGACTGAAGTAAACAACAACTTACATATATTTTAATGATTTTATACGCTTCAAGGCCATAATCTCTGTGTTTACGCTCCACTTCATCTGCTAATGAATTTAACAGTCGTATTAGCTCTGCCGCCGCCATGTTTCCAACACCTCAAAACCAAAACACGTAACATAGCTATAACATGTTTTGTTTACCTGTTGCCGAGCCCCGCCTTGATGCAGTGATTGACAGGGCGGGAGGGGGCGGAGACGTGATCGGCTCGTTCACATGTTCAATTTGCACATAGAATTTTGCTTCATTCATTGCACGGGACATTTAATGAAAATGCAATCGCACGTGTTTGACTGTGAGTGTAAATGCAATTAAGAAAAATTACATTTGAATGATCATTTTGCCACAGTTTTTGCTTGAACATGTTACACACATCTAATCATTTCTGTAATACATTTAATTTTTAATTTTGCAACTTATAAAGCGTTAAAATATGTATTCAATTTACATATTAAAACTAGTGTATGAAATGGCAAATGTAAATGATGTAATTTCATTTTCATTTTCATTTTGCACCAAACGTTGCACAAATGTAATGGAAAATGTAAATTGAAATACAGAATGCATTGCCATTTTACATATTGCATTGTCATTTTGCATATTACATTTCAAATTGAATATTGCTACCCATAAGCTTCCATAGTTCTTGAAATAGATAGTTCTCAGTGAAATCACCACTAGATGGCAACAGAGTGCAAGGAGAGACCTCTATGATGGTTTTGTGTTGTGTCAACAGTAATTAGAGAAGAATCCTAGTTTTGTGCCAAACCACTTTAGATGGTTGCGGTCCATTGTGCACACTGTCAGGCTGGTGGTCAGGGACGGACTGTCTGTTTCTGGTTCAAAACGTCAGGCTGCCTTCCACTGACTCAACACTATCTTCAGCTGAATAAAGACCAGTGGTTGCTCACAGATAGACTTACAGCTTCCAGCAACAACACAAGATAAAGACATATAGTTCTAAAGGAAGTACTTCCTGCCCCAGAAAATGTAATCTTGATTATGAAATGGCCTGTTAACACCTTACTTTAAGTGAATTGTTAATAGGGGACATGGTCCCTACTAGCAGGCATATTGAAACACAGACAGGGTGTTCTCTGACCTCGTACTGCTCCAGCGCTCCGTGCCTCTCTCTCTCAAGACTATCCAGCTGCAGCATGGCTGCCTGCAGGGCCGTCTCCTTGGCCAGGCGCTCGCTCTCCAGCTCCTGCTTCTCAGCCTGGGTCTGGGAGATGGCCCTCTGCTGCTGCAGGTGGATCTGCTCCAGCTCTGCCCGCTTGGCTGACTCCTTCTCCAGAAGCCTGGGTACATGCAGGAACAGACACACCACATGAACCAATCAGAGACAGACACTCAAACAAATGCTGGCCAGGGATGTGAACATTAACATCTATACACAAATTACCGATGCACAACTGTTTTTGTGCGATAATGTACACTACATCTGTGTGTGACGAGTGATGTTGTGTCCCACATGGCACCCTTTTACCCAAGGATGTTTAAGCCTTTAGACAATTGAGACATGGACTGAGCATGTGTGCCATTCAGAGCGTGAAGATTTAAGTGCCTTTGAACGGGGTATAGTAGTAGGTGCCAGGCGCAACGGTTTGAGTATGTCAAGAACTGTAACGCTGCTGGGTTTTTCACGCTCAACAGTTTCCTGTGTGTATCAAGAATGTTCTACCACCCAAAGGACATCTAGCTTGACAACTGTGGGAAGCATTGGAGTCAACATGGGCCAGCATCCCTGTGGAACGCTTTTGACTTCTTGTAGTCCATGCCCCCAACGAATTGAGTCTGTTCTGAAGGCAAAAGGGATTGCAACTCAATATTAGGAAGGTGTTCCTAATGTTTTGTACACTCAGTGTAAGATAGATAGATAGATAGATAGATAGATAGATAGATAGATAGATAGATAGATAGATAGATAGATAGATAGATAGATAGATAGATAGATAGATAGATAGATAGATAGATAGATAGATAGATAGATAGATAGGTACTTCATTGATCCCAGAGGGTACATTTCTTTGTCAAGCAGCTACAACAAAAACACTGGGCAGGTGCAAAATGCCAGAATGAAAGTACACAAAAGACAGATACACGATACATGATACATAGAGCGTCAGTATGAAAAGGTATATAAATACAAGAAGTCTGGAGTGCAAAAAAGCTATAAAAAGACATAGTATGGTTGGATGGCGAATTTGTACACTATACATTGGTGGATGGTGCATGGTTAACTATACTATACAGGTCGATGGCAGAGAAATAGCTAAAAGTGCGTATGATAGTGGTAATAGTAGTTTACTTAATATACAGACTGGTTAAATGAACAGGTAAGTGAATATTTTGCATGGTTAAATTAACTGTACAGGTAAATGACAGGAAGAGATACTTAAAAAGCTAAATGTGTGTATGATATAATTTAGGGTAATAATAGTAATTCCCTTAAAATACAGTCCTTAGTGCGCAGGGTTTAATTACAGATAAATGCACGTATTGCACATTCGATATACTAAAAGCAATTAAAAAAGATACAACTGACAGGATACTGATATGCATTCCTGAGTGGAATGACTAAGTAAGTTAAGTCCAAGAATTACTTGCAATATTGCACTACTATCTAGGCTACTATCTATGAGTGTGTCAAGTGTGTGTTGTGTCTAACCTGGTCTGTAGTTTGCGCATGGTCTCCTCATCCTGCCTGGCCTGTCTCTCCTCCTCTAGTGCATCCTCCAGGAGGTGGTACATATCCTCCAGCTCCTTGACACGCTGCAGGTACTGCTCCAACTCACTGGACTTCTGGGCCACCTGCTCCTCCATCTGTTGACGCATCTGATGCACAGACACACAGACATGAATGCATGGACACACACGACCACAGTACAAAGTAGCATGTGCTGTGCATGTGACATTCAATGCTGTTTAGTGTCGATTTCCCCAGACAACTCCATAAATAATATTGTTCTTCATACCGTGAGTAATAGTAATTTGTTATTCATCAAACGTAATGATTCAAAGTCATGAGAGAAGTCTCATTGAGAATACGTTGTTGCCGTGATTCTGAGTATGCACTTCCTGTAACAGAGCTAGAGTGTAGCTTTGTGGTTGGCTACCATTTTTTCTCTCTCCAGGTCCGTTCTGTAGCGGTCCTGCAGGTCAGTCTGGGTCTGCTTTCTCCTCTGCTCCTCCAGAGTCGCTGTGGCCGCTGCCTCCTCCAGTTTCTGTCAGGAGCCAACAGAGAGGAAACCTTAACACTAGAAAAGGGGGCCCCCCTTCGAACCAATGACGAGTATTTTGGACGTTAACATTCTAACAGTCAAATAAATACATATTATATATTTTATCGCAAAAATAATAATTAGGTTGTGTTTATGAAGGTATTAGGTAACATTATAATATGAAATAAAATGTATTTCAAAGAGCACAATAGCATTGTCATTAGTTTAAGTAGCTGTAGCCTACAAACAAAAAGCCACTAAAACACAAGTGTTAAAACCCATTAAATAAACACCATCACAAAGATGGGCAGGTCTTAAAAACGTGATTTTCATTGGTTTATTTTATGACACTTCCACACTTTGAGGTAGAAATAAAACTCTGAAATTGTGAAAATTGAAAAAAATGCATGGATATCAGCCTGTTCAGATCATGACTTCACAATCTGATCTGATTATTCTGACCAATGACCAGTCATCATTTATTGGAATATGTATCCTCCTACTTTTAAGGGGTATGTAGGGTAGGCTCTTGTCTAGAGTCCAGATGATACTATCCGCCAATCAGGGCTGTGTATGTAAATATATTTACATTTGTATCAACACACCCAAATGATCAGACAGCATTTCAATGGCAAAAGGAGGCCCAGGGAAATCAATTATAACAAATATATTTGGAGTTATCATCATGAAATAAACAGTGATTTATTAGACATACAGTGATGATTTAAGGAACATTATGAATTTAAGAAAATACGTTTCAAAAGAACAGAATGGCATATTTTGTGTTTAAATACATTACTGTGGTTTGAGTGTTGCACATGGAATCGCAGTAAATGTTCCAAAAAGTTCTCAAGGGGTCATCTTTAAGAGTTGTTTAGCAAGGATAGGTGATTTAGAAACGGCAGAATCTGCTCTTTCGGATACTATATATATATATATATATATATATATATATATATATATATATATATATATATATATATATATATATATATATACAGCGGGTGAAATAAGTATTGAACACGTCACCATTTTTCTCAGTAAATATATTTCCAAAGGTGCTATTGACATGAAATGTTCACCAGATGTTGGTAACAACCCAAGTAATCCATACATACAAAGAAACCAAAACAAATAAGTTCAGAAATTAAGTTATGTGTAATAATGTGAAATGACACAGGGAAAAAGTATTGAACACATGAAGAAAGGGAGGTTCAAAAAGGCATGGAAAGCAAAGACAACAGCTGAAAACTATCAGTAATTAAAAAGCAATCCAGCCCCCTGTCAGTGCAAATTAATATCAGCTGGTTCAGTCCCAACTGATGGCCTACAAAAACAGGCCTAACAGTTACTTTCTACTAATACCTGTCTACATGTACATATCTACCTCAAATACTCCAGTATCCCTGCACATTTGGTACCGTCACTGACCCTGTATATAGCTTCCTTTCTTATGGGTTTTTTTTTTATTATACTATTTTGATATGGCTTGCAAGTTATACATTCCACTGTACTTGTGCATGTGACAAATAAAACTTTAAACTCCAAACTTGAAACTTTGAATTCCAAGCTACACTGTTAATCAGATTCTTCATATACAATTTATGAATTCATAATATTCTCACCAATCAGACTATTAGAAACTTCTTCACGGGTTCCCAGTGTGGCAGCCTCCTGCTGTATATGTATGTGTGTCTTTTGGAGGGGTTGGGATAAAGCAGACGTCACATTTCAGTTGGACCTTTTGTACATTTGATATATAAAGTGATCTTAATCTTAATCTATTTCATCTAGTTTAGGTTTAATTTAGATGGGCCATCATCTGCTGCACTGGCTGACTGGCAGTGAATGACTGGCATGAATGAGGGGCAGGGGGAAGACATTTGGGCGGCCAGTAGCCTAGCGGTTAGAGCGTTGGGCCAGTAACTGAAAGGTTGCTGGTTTGAAAACCCGAGCCGACAAGGTGAAAAACCTGTCAATGTGTCTTTGAGCAAGGCATTTAACCCTAATTTGCGCCAGGGGCTGACCCTGTAGCTAGGTCGTCATTGTAAAAAAGTATTAGTTCTTAACTTACTTGCCTAGTTAAATAAAGGTTAAATTAAACAAATATATATATATATATATATATATATATATATATATATATATATATATATATATATATATATATATATAAATGTCCTCTTAAATGTGCTTATATGTAATGGCATGGTTTTAAAATGGTACATTTGTTTTGAATCAACATGACCATGTTAATTCAGCCATTACACTCTCAATTAGAGGTTACTTTAGGGGAAACTGCTAGGGAAAATCCATCTCAATTCAACAGGCTTTAAAAGGAACTTGCATTTGCGTTTCGTCTAAAAGAGAAAAAACAGTTATTGTACAGGTTGCTGCTTTTCAGTGGGACAGACAAGTTACACTCATTAGACTTCTCAGACTTCGTTATCATGTGTTCCTAGTGTGGTTCTTTATCATATGTGTTCCTAGTGTTGTTCTTTATCATATGTGTTCCTAGTGTGGTTCTTTATCATATGTGTTCCTAGTGTTGTTCTTTATCATATGTGTTCCTAGTGTGGTTCTTTATCATATGTGTTCCTAGTGTGGTTCTTTATCATATGTGTTCCTAGTGTTGTTCTTTATCATATGTGTTCCTAGTGTTGTTCTTTATCATATGTGTTCCTAGTGTGGTTCTTTATCATATGTGTTCCTAGTGTGGTTCTTTATCATATGTGTTCCTAGTGTTGTTCTTTATCATGTGTGTTCCTAGTGTGGTTCTTTATCCTATGTGTTCCTAGTGTGGTTCTTTATAATTTGTAATTGTGGTAATAGAGCAACAAAATAATATAAAGAGATAAGAACTTCTTTCAAATTGGAAAGTGGTAGTTGATCTGATTTGAGTCGAGAACTTGAATAGCAATGAAAGACGCATAAGAAGAAAAACTGGGCCTCCAGATGCTGGTGCAAATGGGGAAGTGGGTAATCTGAGACAGATCTAAATAACCAGCAACTACAGCCATCAGCTCTTTCACAGGTGTCCCTGAGCCAGCTACATTTGCATACGTTTTTATATATATGAGTGAGTGAGTGAGTGAGTGAAACTTGAGAACTCCATCATATAATCAGCCTATTGTCTTTAACTGTCACACCTCCTTCACACAGCCACTGAACTTTCCCATCAAGTGCTTGAGAAGTAGTGAAGAATTTTACAAATACTTTAACTTCTATCTATTTTGTACATTCAGGAGTAGGCTACTTGTAAAATGACATCATGGATCATGCGATCAGGACACGCAGGTTGAAATATCAAAACAAACTCTGAACCAATTATATTAATTTGGGGACAGGTCGAAAAGCATTCCTTGCCAATAAAGCCCTTTGAATTGAATTGACAGAGAGAGGAGAGGGGGACAGAGGAAGCAAAACAGAGAGAGAGAGAGAGAGAGAGAGAGAGGGAGGGAGAGAAAGGGGGAGGGAGGGACAGAGAAATAGATTGTACCTTCCTCATGGACTCCAGCTGTCTATGCTTGTTTTCATTGGCTGTCTGCAGCAGCCTCATCCTCTCCTCCAGCTCTCCCTGCTCGGCCTGCTGTTTCTGCCTGAGCTCCCTGCGACGCAGCCTGGCCTCACGGTGCAGAGAGGGCAGGCCCAACCTCAGCAGCTGGATGCATGTTTGGATGGCTGGGAGGGGAGAAGAGGGGAGTCAGAGCTCTGATTAAGAAAGACGGGCTGCTTTATCTACTTAGGCTCCCCCACACCCTGATAAACACACAGCTGGGACAGAGCGATGTGAGAGCAAGTCCCTCTGAGATTTAAAAATAAACCCTAATGTGGGGAGATAAAAGCTGTGCTGTTTACAGTATCCGAGAGATTGGTCGCTATACCTTGGATCCATTCCTGTTTTCTTTTCTTATCCGATGCGCTGATCTCAAAGCTTTTGTCGCTGCACTTGACTACAAAGAGGCATTTCTTCCCCTCCTTGTCTGGTAGGGACTGCAGAGAGAACAAGGCGTCACACACACACTCACTGAACACTTCCTTGTGTTGAAATTGTAGGCTATGGGTTAACAATGCCAAAGGAAGCTGGTTAACAAAGGTGGGCTAACAAGCATTCCAACGCTTCTCACAGTTTATTTAGGAGTTAAATGATAGCATTAAGGGTGACAAATGGAATAATGGAATAATGGAATAATACAGTGTTATTACCTCCACACAACAGTTGTGGTCCAGCAACATTTCCCCTTTCTTGTCAGTGAGGTCCTCACTCACATAGTATGACATAGAGTTTGGTCCAAGCACAAACCAGCGCTCTGTCCAATTTTTCCTTTTGTGGCCTTTTTTCATCATGTAACCCTTCAGGAAAAAATACATGAATCTGTCACACTCAAGATATAATATGTAAGATGTAATATTGTATCCATATCTATTTGATTGTTACCACCAGCAGAGGTCTAACAGAGGTCAGTGTAGAGTAGACAGTCACTGTGTTCCAAATGGCAACCTATTCCCTATGTAGTGCAGTCCTTTTGACCAGAGGCCTATGGGTCCTGGATAAAAGTATTGCAGTACATAGGGAATATGGTCCCATTTGGGATGCAGAAAGGGAAGTGAGAGAGGGTACCGCAGGCGAACCTGTCTGAGCACATCCAGTATGAGCTCCTGGAAGACCTCAGAGATGCCCATGGACAGGGTCTGGCGATTCATGCCCTTACTGAAGTGGCCCATGCCAACAAGCTCTATGAGCTCCCAGGCACTCAGGCATTGCTGCTTCCTGTTCAATGTGAGCTTGTAATCCTCAAACCTCTCCTGATTCCAAATACCTCCCATGGACTCGATCAGCTTCCGTAGGAAGTACTCTATCTGGAGGGGTAGGAGAGGAGGAGAGGACACAGCGAGTCAGTCCTGTGGTATGAATGGTAATTATTTTCACTGGAAGAGCATAATTACTGCTAAACAAATAAGATATTGATATGTATTAGAGGTGTTGTCTTGTATCTCACTTCCTCTGTGATGATGACCAGTGGGTACCGGTCTTCAGACAGGAAGTTGAAGATGCACCAGACTTTGAAGGCGTCATCGTTGGAGATGAGAAGATGGGTCATGTTGATGTTTTTCTTGAAACACAGCGTCCAGCACACATTGTTGAACTCCAGTATGTCAAAGTTATTCCTAACCTGTAATTAACATAAGCAAAGCCAAAATGTACACAAAACAGAACAGAACAACTTCCCCTATTTTTCTTTAACATGCTGTAAGAATTGGTAATAAGATTAGAAAGGGTCAGTGCCCTACGTATCCGCCCACAGGATGTGAAGTACAAACATAATGTTCTTCTTCTCTTCATTTCAATTCAAGTCAGATTCCGAAGGAGAAAGGCAAGGAAATAGCCCCCAAGTACAAACAGTGCTAGGACTAAAGCAGTTTACTAATTGACAGTGTTAGTGTTATCGCTATGGAAACAGTTGGCAAGCCTTGCAAGTCTACAGATCTATATCTATATATATCTGATAGTCTGCCAACTAGAGAACTCAGGACAAAAACTTTGAAGATTACTTCATGCTTTATCATTGGTGTTTACCAAGTCAGTGAATTCATTACCAATGGCTGACAGCTTGAATATTAAAAAGGACATGAGTAATTATTATCTCTCAAATGCCAATAGATGGGCCTTTACAATCTTCCTTCCCAAGTACTGCCAAAGTCATAGTAAAACTCCTTGTATGCTATTTTTATCTCACTCGAGTTCTGATTATGAGTGTGTCTATAAATTAACTATCACAAACAGGGTCCTCGGCCCAAAAATGTTTGAGAACCCCTGCAATAAGTGTAACAACAAGGGTTGTACCAAACAGATCGTGAAGCTTTTCTAGAAAACAGACTCAGAGAAAAACCAAAGATCATGTAATGGAATCTATCTATAGTATTAACCCTTCACTTCTAAATGCAATCTAGAAGTGAAGAAAATGGAAGTAGCTGTCACGAACGTGGTGAGTGTCAGACCAAGACACAGCGCTGAAGTAATGCGACATGATTATTTATTGAATCAATGTCCATGAAAATAATTAAAACGTAAACGCTCTACACAAACAAAAGCTATGCTGCACAGCACTAAACCATAATGAATTATCCACACCGACAGGTGAAAACCTTGAACTTAAATATGGCCCCCAATTAGAGACAATGCAAGCAGCTGCCTCTAATTGGGGACCAACACAAAACCCACATAGAATTGTAATACTAGATCTGTCAGGCTCTGACAGTAGCTGATGTAAGCTGCATAGACGTTTGTTTAGAAACGAAGGCTATATTTTCTTGCAATCATTGCAGTAATTTTCAGCACACGTTTTTTTCTTCCGATAACTAACAGTGGTGGGTCTCACACCTCCTTGATGACTGTGCAACAGAAAGATTCTCCCACTCCCACAGTAGACCTACCATAACAATGGTAGCCTTGTTCAAGGTCAAACAGATCCTGCTTGCTCCATTTATTTCTCAAAGGCAATACATTTTAATATGGGTGACATGCATGTTAAATACTGAAAATAGCAATAATACTCATCATATTATGAGCAGGGAGAGTATACAGAAAAATGATATTGCTAAAGGCAGCCATAAAACACTTCCCATTAAGTAATTTCATCCACTATGGGGATACGGCACTCCAGAGTTACACCTCATACTGAGGGTCTGTCGACCGAGGGGCTATGTCCATTCTAGTGATTCTATTTCTATGGCCCCAACACCCCGATGAAATCACCAAACAGAACTCTCCACTAACAGACCCACTGAGGTGAGGTGAGGTGAGGAGAGGAGGCAGGTGCTCAGCAGCCTGAGTGCAATGTCTGTTTGCCATTTTACTGCATTGTTAGGAGTTTGTAACATTAGCATTTCACTACACCTGCTACAACATCTGCTAAACGGTGTACACGATCAAGCAACTTTGATTTGAAGTCTGCCAACGCCTTGTCACTTATTGGCATGACAATGAGCAATGGAGTTGGAAAGAGCACAAAGAAACCTGGGACCAGGCTAAGTGCTCGTTACTGCTCACCTTGTCCAGTATGAACCTATTGAGGTAGGGCATGTAGCCCTGGTTGGACACAGGGCCCTCATCGTCATCCTTAAAGTGCTCCTCCAGGGCCACCGGGTCATGGGGAACCTTCATCACGGTGCATAGGTTATGAGAGAGTACCTGTAAAGCCACAATCAGATCAGTTATGCAGTCAGGGAAACCATTGCTGTCATATTAATATCATTCACCACATACTTCCTCCCAATGCTCAGAAGCATATTATACAGGCTATGCACAATGAGTCTGGGGGTGAGATGTAGTGAGATGATGCTACAGTAATATCTGGTGTCCAAGGGACATCAAAAAGATTCCTCATACAAGTAGCCATCATACTCCCATTAACACAAGGTCATTTGACATGCATGAAAAAGCATGTGTTGCTGTCAGTTCAAGCATCGCTGACCAAGCATTACTTTTGTTCCTTCCTGGAAACATTTACAAAATGTGCGTTGAAAAGGTCCCTGTTGAGATGTAGAGTGAAGTAAATAAATCAAAATAAATATTATGATATTTAGAAACCACTATAATCTAGACAAACAGACTAAACTGTGTGAAAACAATAATAACAATGGAAATCAAGGCTGGATTGCAGCAAAACATTTTTTTTTAAAAAGACAATCGGTCGAGACAACACCAAAAAACGGACCAAAAAAACACATTAGTGGAGTGTTTTCGTCAAAGCCTGGCTGGCACTCAGACCACCGGGCAGACAGCCAGACCCAGACAGGAAAACAAGCCCTACCTTTCCAAAGCATTGCCCCTTGCTTTTTACAATCCCAACAATCTTACTGTAGATTCTGTCCAAATTACAGAATATCGTGTGTAAGGCACGATTATCATCAAGGCTCCCATGTCCCACAATGATGGGTATCTGTCATGCCATAATCAACAAAGGTTATTTCCATAGAACTATAGTTATTCCTGTTTTTGTGAGAAAGGGCTAGACATAGACATGAGTCAGGAAAATACTACTAATGTAAGCAGAAACTGTCTGAGTAGCCTGTGAGTTGAGGGACAGCAGAAGTTTGCCTTTACTTTGCTGTCGACATTGCCGACTGAATTATCACTTGGCAGTTGACACAAAGTTCCCTAATGTTAGGAAAGCGAAGCAGCACATACAATTTTAGTGTATACTGAATTAAATTACATGGTCAAATGTTTTCTCCAACTGATCATAACTTTTTGTTTGGGGGGTCTGACATTCGGATCAGCAACATGAGAAAATATTCCTTTATGGTTTATTTATAAAAAAAAATCTATATTTTTACTTCATTATGGAATACTATAGGCCTACTAGCTACGTTTTAAAGCCTACCTTAAGCTGTGATTTAGACACTTTCCCACATTGATCCACGTCCAAGGATGTGAATGCGTGCCATATTGACTTCAGAAGTTCATCGCGTAGTACTCCCATGTTCGTAGTCGCTGGTGCGCTCGATGTCATAAAGTAAAACGGCAACTTTTTCAGACAGTGATACTTAAGACAGTCACGTGATCGAGTGTCGCAGCAGGAAAATAATATGGTATCACCCAATGCCTGTATGGTATCACATAACGCATAGTTGTCAAACATGTTGCGCTTTCATCACTATTCAATTGTGATGAGTAAATGGTCAGTTGGCCACAAATAATTGCTTAATAAAAACATTTCCCAACAATGAAGAAGCCTGTTGCATAGTTGCACAAATTTTACAATTAACTATATTATGAAACAAAGTTTCAGTCTGTATAATCTGAAAGATGACCTACTCTCATTTATCTTAATTTTTTTCATTAGATAATAGATTCTGTCTTTCCCACAGAATACATACCATGCGTGTTCCCAGTTTTGTATACAGCAACTATGTTATGTTATTTTACAGCAACATTCATTCACAAACATTTGACAGGTCCAAGCATCCATATTATCGGGAATGAATTTATTGACATGGGAACAAGTAACATGAAACCAATAGCTGTCAAAATGATCTACATGTATAATATACATCTATGTAAAACAAGAGAAAATGTAAATTACTCAATAACGCTACAGTTATGATAGGTTTTGAACAGAGAGTCCAAGCTTAAAATACTGACTTTACTAAAACAATTGTTCAGTAGCTCCGTGTGTCACATATCAAATAAATGACACCGGGGATTGACGCAATGATCCACCTTGACCAATCGCATCACACATGACGAAAAATTAACATGTGGAAAACATCTTAAAATATTCAGTGTACAGAACTCGGTACATAATGAACTTTAGATAGGAAATGTATTACAGATGCAACACATTGAAATTCCATGTTTTACAGAATAGATTGATTACTGAAATTGTTCTAAACATCTGAATGGAACGAACTCCACTCCATTTCAAGACAAACCAACATATATAGCAGCAGTATGCACTTTAACATTTAGCAGACGCTTACAGTAGTGAGTGCATACATTTTCATACTATGCTCGTACTGGTCCCCTGTGGGAATCGAACCAACAACCCCCGGCGCTGCAAGCGCCATGCTCTACCAACTGAGCCAAAAAGGATGCATAAGGCAAGTTCAAAGTGCTCATTGTATCATTCCTAGTCAATGGTCCAGTTCCACAACCTGACATCAGGTATAACACAGACTAAGGTGCACATTTGTATCACACTGGCAACAGAATGTTCTAGCATGCTCACACATTTCATTAAAAACAAACCTGCTTTGTTCTTTAATACCAATTGTCAGAACATGCCAAGTGCTTGGGAATGAAACAACACTCTTTAGAGTCAAATAAATTTAGTCCCTTGTCTTACTAACCCTTTCCAAGTACCAAACAGTAAGAACTATCATAGTCGGTTTGTAAGCTCATCTGTCCATGTCTGCCTAGGGAGGCCTTCCCAGTTCATTGTCGAGTGCAACCAGTGTTGTGTTCATTAGAGCACACTGTAGCAAAACATTTTACAAAAGAAAACATGCATTTCAAATTTTTTGGGCCTGTTTGTTTCCATGTCGTGCCTAGTGAATACAACCCAGTCTGATACCCATTTGGGTTGGCAGTTGGCCCTCTCAGTAGATGGTCAGGCTGACTGAGCGGTTCATCTTCTTGCCGATGAGCCTGGACCTCCTGCTGGACTGGAGGGTGGAGCGCGTCAGGACCCTATCTGAGATCAGAACCTTTTCCTCTGCGGCTACTTTGGCCTGCTGGGCCTTCTTCAGTTCCCTGCAGGAGGACAAAAACACTGTTTGAGAAGCCATTCATAACGACCAAGAAAATATTAATTACATCAAATGGATTCCTGATTTCATTAAAGAATAGGTAGCATCATTTAGTTTTGTGAATAAATTATCACTACGTCGTAGTATTCTCCCTAACAGTCATAGTTACGATATGATAATCAATTAAAAAGGAAGACTTGAGACATGACATATGAAGAGAGCACTCGTACTTCTGCAGTAGCACATTTTTTAACTTCTCTGCGTTGAGTTCCACACGGAGCTGGTCAGCGCTCATGCGGGAGGCAGTGAGAAGGACGGGGTGCTTGGTGAGGGAAGACGCAGACGGCCTCCTGGCAGGGTCATGGCTGATCATCAACTGCAGCACACAGAGAAGTCATTAATAATACTAACTAAACATTACTACTACTACCTATCCTGCACACAAACAACCATTACAGAATGAAGCACTGCATCCAACATAGCACCCTAATCCCTTTATATAGTGCACTACTTTTGATCAGGGCCCATAGGGCTCAAATATGTGCATTATGTAGGTAAAGTGTGCCATTTGCAACACACCCCTTGTCGTTTCTAGTCACTAGTCATACCTTCAGTAAACTTAGGAATTCCTGTGAGAGCACTTGAGGTATCGCAGGTAGTTTTCCTTGTCTGATGTCATGCCACTTGTCACCATTAGTTGGGAGTGGTTCAGCTCCTGAGGCACTGATGACAGTCAGTGCTAGGGCAAAAATATCTGCCCTGGTGAGGTTTCTGTAGTCCTGAAAAACATGTTGGTTCAGTTTTGTTACTTAGTTGTTGCATCACATAAGATGGATTTTGGATCATTTAAAATTAGGTGGTATGGGGGAGGAGGAGTTAACTAATTACCTCTTGTAAGACTTCATTGGCCAGGTACCTGCTGTCCCCTTCTTCAACTTGAGGATTGTCCATTCTGGTCACATGGCCAAGATCACCTGAGGGAAAAACATTAGAAATCAGGCTGCCTGGTCGACGAGTACACTCAATTAGTAGCTTGTTTTATTTGCATGATGTTATAATTTTTTTAAGTACCTATTTTGTAAACAACATTTGTATTTGGTGCTTCATCATCGTCAAATTCATCAACACACACCACAGTCCTCCGGGATAAGAAGATGTTGGCTGAGAAAAGTAAAGCACGGCAAGTGTTAAATCATAAATATTCTATATGATTTCAATAGCTGAGCTGTATGGAAAACTCTGCAGTTACTTACTTGGCTTGATGTCCATGTGAAGCAGTGAGGTGGAGTGAATATACTTCAGTCCACGGGCCACCTGAAGGAGAAGGTCCTTGAGGTCCAGCTCAGAGAAGAAGCGCATGGTTCTGTAGTTCTCTGTGACCACGTCTGCCAGTGTGCCGCCGTTACAGTACTCATTCTGTATAAGCATATGGTCATCCTCTGACCAGGCAGAGTAGTACCTCACCACATGGGGGTGCTGTCCCAAGACAGCGTGGGCATACACCTCCCGAAGTGCATTCTGTCTGAGGAAAACAGAACACAATATTAGCACAAAAATGACATAGCATTAAGGTCAATGAGTCATTTCAATTTACACTTGATTGTTCACTTAAATCTATGGGCTTCTCTTACTCGTCTACAGATCCAGCAAGGGGCTTCTTTGAGCGTTTGATGGCATAGATGCAGCCATCAAGTCTTTTCACACATTTGAAGACAGAGCCAAACTCCCCAGATCCTATCTTCTCCAGCTCATGAAACTCTGTGGCATATCTTGACATCATGTTGCTATCCAGAAGAGTCATTCTCTGCAAGAAAAGGACAGTTTATTAGACACTTATCTAAAGCATGTGCTGGAGGAACAGCACATGCTTTAGAAACCTATATTTGTGATTACATAAATGTACCTTTGATGGTGGAACGATGTCCTCTTCACACTCTGCATCACTGGCTTCCATGTCCTCTCCACATGAGCTGAAGACAAAGGAAAGTTATATCACATTCCAACCACTGGAGGGCAAACTACAAGTGAACATTGTGAGTGTGACCATGTGGCTTTGGGTTGCTGCCAACAAGCATGCAATAGTCAGATTTAAGCACACCCCAGAGTCTATTGTCAACTAAGAATAGGCCATGCTCTATTTACACCGAAATAAATACTAATCTCCCATTCCTAAAATGCTTTTTCTTTTGTCGAACAGTCAGAGGAACTTGAGTTGTGGCGCCATAGTAAAATATTATCTACTTTACAACACTTGGCAAACTGCAACTACTTTTGAGTTTTAGAAAATGGTTCTGAAAAACACTGCTGACAAACAAGAGTTCCACAACTACCTCAGGATAGGCGAGAGCATAAAGAGGAAACAGTTTGTTAGAGGTCAGTAGAAACTAGAGTCTCACTCCCACCACACCCACAAAATCCCAATGTACAAGGTGCTTCTCTTACTCATTCCTGTGTGATCTCTTTCTGTTGTTCCTTTGTAACGTCACTGTCTGGATGAGTAATGAGTCAGGGGTGAATGGATTGATGTTGATCATGGGTGTCTGTCTACTCCTGCTTTCTGTGTGGGGTCTTCCTGATGAGTCCCCATTCATGTAGATACCTACTCCTACCCTGCCTACTGTGGATCCTGTGGCCGTTGCCCTGGACAACAGACTCTGAAAGGGAAAACAAAACATTTTTATGGTTGGTGAGGGTCATATGAATACAAATAATAAGTCACAAGGAGATCCATGATTCAGGGAAAACTCAACTATCCAATTGCCCGTAACAAATGGTAATAGAGACCAGAATCAAACTATTCTTCAGTGTTCTCATGTTCAAACATATGGAAGAGAAATAGCCCTCTTGCAGTTCTTAGTTATCTATGGCTGAAAACTTTAAGTTAGTTTGATCTGACCTTACATTGTGAATCTGATATAATTATTTTAGAACAATAACATGTTACTGTAGTTAACCCACCTTAGGTGTGTGGGGGACATCAAATAGCCGGAGTTTTCTGAAGGTTTTATGGGGCGGTGTGTCGGGACAATCGGGAATGAGAGAGCTCCCGTCCTCCTGATTGTCGGAAAACTCCGGGGACGAGCTGTTGTAGTAGGGCCGCGCCCCTTTTCTAGGAGAAGGGGACCCCTTCATCAAGTAAGTCCCTGGTGATTTCAGGGGAGAAAGACAGCCAAACCCCTCATCCCAAAGTTCAACGCGATTCTCCGCCGTAGCTGTCTTCATGTTTCTGTTACATACGTCTTGGTTTAAGTTGGAGTTCTGTCTCGGAGATTGCACTGGAGAGTCCATTTCAGCTCCAATGCTGTTGTTGCCATCGTCCTCTCCGTCGCTCTGGTTGAAGTCCAGTCTCTGTCGAATAGGTCCCATCTTCGGGGACGTATTGACGAACATTCGGCAATTGAAACTCATCACTTCCCAGGCACAGTAACGTAAAAGTGGCTAGCTAGCTAAACGCCGCTAGCCTAATTGTTTTTGAAATTATCCCGAGTAGTTTGACATCCGTGTGCCCATGGCGCTACAATCTTGAGTCAATTCGTAATCCAAAATGACGTGGCTAGCAAGAAGCTATCTAAGTAAATTAGCTAATGCTCACTCACTGGCTTTGCAAGTAAATATGTTAGTTAGCTAGCACGGTAACGTTAGCTTCGTCCCATGAGGAGCGGTACTGGCAAACGCACGCTAAATTATGCTGAGCGCTTATTTATTACAAAAACCAATTACTTTAGTACTTGTTTAGCTGTCAAACTACTTAACATACTCCAGTCAACAGTTTGTTTACCCAAAATAGCCACAACTTGTTCTGCCCAGAATGCTCCGCTTCCCACGACCGTTGGCCGAATTATTCCAATCTTCAGCCAATGAGAAAACGTTCCTGAAGTTTGAAACGTGGGCGTTACTTCCTTCGAAGCAAAGTTTTACGTCACTAAGTGGATTTGACACGAACGTCACTTTGGCGCGAATTTAATCGTCTAATCTTTTCTATCCTTTGAGGCCTTTAATTGTCCGCAACTATTTAGTCCCCATTGTACTGTATTGTAATTAATTGCCCTTGATCATATTAGCTGATTCTCTAGCATTCACAATAGACGTTGATAATTTCTGAAATTGCTTGGTATTTCATTTACACAAAAAGACAATATGCCCAAATATCTTATGTTGATAAGAATTGTCAACTGCTCATTGAATAGCATGAGTTGATGTAAATGTGGTAGAGACATTTGAAGCACTTGCTATAAACTAATGTGTAACCTTTATTTAACTAGTCAGTTAAGAACAAATCCTTTTTACAATGATGGCCTACATATACTGGGTCTTACACATACATTCAATAAAATACTCATCAATATCCTGTTTCAATAGTAATTAAGTAGATTTCATATGATAAATCCACAACATTATCACAAAAACAATGTGCAAATATATAGAATTGTACTGCTTTATTTAACAACCAATGTCTATCCATTATTTGTACATATTCAAAGTTAAAATATATGCTGGATTCAAAACATTGGCTATTTACTGTATATACACAGAATACAATATTCACACTTGGAAAAATGGTACCAAAAGTCAAAAAACACATTAAATGTCTTAATCTCTTTCATGCAGCAATACACATCTTACTCAACAAAGTAATGGATGTTTCAGCATTACAGACTGTGCAGCCATATCAAAATGTCTATTTACAAATCTTAATAAAGAATTCCATGTTTTGATTTAAGAACAATACCCATTGAGTCAGAAAACTGTAGAATTTGTATAGATCAGTTGTTCTCATCAAATATTTCAATAGAAGTCATTGTACTGAAAGGCTTATTTTATCTAATCTTCCAATCCCATCTCTCCTTGTTGTATTCTTGATGCTATCCTGATGGCTTCTTCCAGTGAGGGTTGTTCACTGAGCTAAGAAACAGAAAGGTTGAAATCACACAGTGAGAAAACAGAATATTATTTATGCAAAATTGATAGTCTGATCAGGTGTAAGTAACATAATACAAAATCTTGTCATTAGATACTTGTTTAATTTAAATCAAATCAAAACTAGGGCTCCTCCCATTAGTCAACAGTAGCTCATGTAGGCATCAAAGGAAAGCAAACCTACATAACTGACTGGGTGGAGTCTACAGGGATGAGTAAAGACTAACCTTATTTACTTAAAACACCTTGTATTAACATCACAATGGAAGGACTGATGTGATCGTTGAAAGCAAATAAATACCAACACACTTTGAATGTTTTTGTTTCTATTTACCAATGGTTTTGTCAGGAATAGTCAGCAGTCTTTGGCATAGACAGGAGAAGAGCAGAGATCCTAGAACACGTGAACCTCAAGACTGAATAGGAGCCTTGGTAATGGTCAATACAAAAAGAGGCCTGATCTCAGATTCACACTGCTGTAGGCCAGCTCAGTGACTACAATAGAATGCACTGTACTTCTTTGTGAGGCTGTGAGTTAGGCCAACAAACAACTGTTTGTTAAAGCTACTACTGTGTAATTTGAACTAGCTATGCCTCTCAGCAGCCAATGGGAAGATTTTGTGTGCCCTGCTTGTCTCTATATGTTGCAATATGTGGTGTTGTGTGTCAGCGGGAGTCGCCTACCTGCACAGCAATCTGTGTGCCGTTTGAGGTGGCTAACAAAGTGACAGGGTGAACCCCCTCCTCTGTCTGCATGCCCTGAAAGGAGGCCAAATCAATGGCCACCTCGAGAAAAAAAAGAGGGAAAAAAAAAAATAATCCACAAGTGAGATTGATTGGTATTTCTGAAGAGGGAGTTTTGCCCATTAAGTGGAAAGTACCCAGTTCTCATAGAAATAGAACCACTAGTCATCATTCTAGTTCTGTTAAGGTATCGAACATAACTAAACTACACAGGGACACATTTGGGGATTTCAGATCATGGTGGTAAAGCTTTAGTAAAACTCACCTGCTCTTCTGTACCGTCTGCTGCTACCATGGTGACTGAATGTGTTCCATCTGCATTAAGCATTTCATGGGAAGGAACATTGAAGGTGGTGCCATCACTGGTTACCATGGTAATTGTGTTTCCTAACGCTTGCATATCAGCCTGCGAGATACTGACCTGGGAATGAAAAGGCATGTAACATATTTTATCATACACTATGAAACATTATATACCTCCCCATTTGCCCTCCATGAATTATTGTACAGCTAAACAAAGCAGTCTTCTGCGGGAAGCATTGGCGTCAACATGGGCCAACATCCCTGTGGAACGCTTTCGACACCTTATACAGTCCATGCCCGACGAATTGAGGCTGTTCTGAGGGCAAAAGGGGGGGGGGGGGGGGGGTGCAACTCAATATTAGGAAGGTGTTCCTAATGTTGTGTACACTCAATGTATAAAGTTTGTGAAAACTATTTAAAATGCATACTTTCAGTTTTTCCAAACTCACTTCACTGCCATTAAAAAGTTGCCCATTAAAATAACATCAAATTGATCAGAAATACAGTGTAGACATTGTTAATGTTGTAAATGACTATAGTAGCTGGAAACTGCAGATTTTTTATGGAATATCTACATAGGTATAGAGGCCCATTATCAGCAACCATCACTCCTGTGTTCCAATGGCACGTTGTGTTAGCTAATCCAAGTTTATCATTTTAAAAAGGCTAAATTTATCATTAGAAAACCCTTTGGCAATTATGTTAGCACAGCTGAAAACTGTTGTGCTGATTAAAGATGCAATAAAACTGGCCTTCTTTAGACTAGTTGAGTATCTGGAGCATCAGCATTTCTGGGTTCGATTATTTGTGGGTTCGATTTGTGTGCGAGCAAGGAGGCCTACAAACCTGACTCAGTTACACCAGTTCTGTCAGGAGGAATGGGCCAAAATTCACCCAACTTATTGTGGGAAGCTTGTGGAAGGTTACCCGAAACATTTGACCCAAGTTAAACAATTTAAAGGCAATGCCACCAAATACTAATTGAGTGTATGTAAACTTCTTACCCACTGGGAATGTGATGAAAGAAATAAAAGCTCAAATAAATCATTCTCTACTATTATTCTGACCCCAGACTAATACTTGTGTCATTCTCAAAACTTTTGGCCATGACTCTAGACCGCTCTAATTGATGCTTATCCTATGTCTATACATATGGGTGTGGAAAACACTTCTGGTGAAATTACTAAATGAGTGTGCAGGCTCCATTTCTTATATACTAACCTGTTGGGTTCCATCTGGGTTTGTTATGAGCTGCACATGCTGCTGACCAATGGCCTCAGTCTCAGTCATCTGTTCCAAACAGGACTCCTCCTCCTGCTCCTCCTCCTCCTCAACCGGGGAAAAATTCACTGAGGGATCGTCGATGGCCTCTGAATCACATGGATTAACATCAATGACATTTCTCAATAATTGTCTCGTGACTCAGTCATTACTCTGGTTGCAGTCCTGATAAGGGCATAACAGCAGTCAGTGATTCACTGTGAGTCAACCTTTAAACACTGAGGTATACAGTCAGACTTTAGAGGTAATCTACAGGTAAGGGACAAAGTATATTGAAAGCCGGTTCTTCCACACAGGTGTGGTTCCTCAGTTAATTAAGCAATTAAAACATCCCATCATGCTTAGGGTCATGTATAAAAATGCCCAGTTGCCCATTATTTTGGCTACCATGGCTAGAATAGATCTCAGGGACTTTGAAAGAGGGGTATCAAAGGAGCATAGGTGGTTTAAAGGTTGTGTGTATGTCCCAGTCACCAGTTCTCAACCCAATTGAACCCTTATGGGAGATTCTGTAGCGGTGCCTAAAACAGAGTTTTCGACCACCATCGACAAAACACCAAATTATGGAATTTCTCGTGGAAAAATGGTGTCACATCCCTCAAATAGAATTCCAGACGCTTAATTAAAGACACTATGTTGGTGTTTCCTTTGTTTTGGCAGTTACCTGTAGGTTTTATGGTTATTATGTCACCACTAGTTACACCTGTGTACACATAGGTTGGGTTCTATTTTTCCCTCCCCAAAACAGGAAAGACAAAGAGGAAAGACAAATAAGATGAAGTCTTCCATTGATGACTAATACATCCACTTCCAAGCCTGACCTGCAAGGGGTTCGAAGTAGGCCTCCTGCTCTTCCTCAATGGGCTCTGAGACATTATGAGTTGTGCGTTTGTGCATGGCAAGGGTGGAGATCTGCTTGTAGGTCTTCCCACAATGGTTGCAGTTGTAGGGCTTGCATGGTGTGTGGACAACGTGGTGTTTGTAAAGGCTGGAGTACTCTGTGAACCGCTTGTCACAGCCTGGGACTGTGCATACATAAGGCTTCTCTCCTGTAAATACATCCCATTCATTAATCACAGTGAAAAATGCCACACTACAAAAGGACTGAATATCGTTGTGTGACGTTTAACAAAGTGAAACAGAAGGACTGCATACCTGTGTGGATCCTCACGTGGTTCTTATAGTTGGTGGCACTGGCGAAGGCTCGCCCACAGCCAGGCTCTGCACAGTAGTAAGGCCGCTCCCCTGTGTGTGTGCGAATGTGCACCTTCCTGATGTTAGAGGTAGTAAATGATCTCCCGCACCCCTCAAACGGGCACATGAATGGCTTCTCTCCTACAGTACAGAGGGGGCGACGACCTTGTTCAAGACCTCTTCAAGTTTATGGATGAAATAATTTATAAACAGCATGATTTCTAATCTAATCCAAATCAGAGGGCAAAAATAAAAACTATTTGTACACTGTATATTGCATATGTAGGGCTAAGTCTAGGTATAAATCTGACTCTGGACAGGTTTTGTACCTGTGTGGGTTCTGATGTGCTTTTGGAGGTCACCTGACGTCTTGAACGACTTTGCACAGTGCACTTCCTGGCAGCAATAAGGCTTCTCACCAGTGTGTGTTCTGATGTGGCTTTTCAGGCCATAGCCTTTTGGGGAAAAAACACATTTTGCTGAGTTGGAAACACACGCTGTGAGTTTTATGGATCACAGTCACACTGACCGACAATTGTTCTGATAATGAGTGAGCAATTGTTCAAAACTGAGGAAATTGACTCCTCAGCCGTTTCCCAACAAGGTTACTATGACATACGCCTAGAGCACCTCAGCTTAATATCCCAAAGGTTTTATGACCTTTGCATTAGTCTGAATGTTGTTTATTACCTGTGGCAAACTTCTTTCCACAGCCCAAGTGATCACACTGATATGGCCGGTCACCTGTATGGTACCTCTCATGTACCTGCAGAGGGCAGAAAACAGCAAATCAAACAATAACAGATCAGTAATTTGGACCAGTTGAATCTGACTCATTCTGCATTCAAGAACCCGAGTCATTTTCAGGGAGTGAGTGTGCTTTACCTTCAGATGGTGTGCTGTTGTGTAGAGTTTCCCACAGCCCTCATAGTCACAGCGGAAAGATTTCTCTGTAGGCTGCTCTCTAGAACTACGACCACTCTGCCTTTGAAGCACAATCTGAAAGAAATATGTATCCATTGTAAGCTGGTGTTAAATATGATATGACATAGATAAACATGAGAAGTATCGTACCTGCATCTGTACACCACAATCTTGCTCAGCTCTCATCAGTACGGAGTTGACATCATCAGCTTCCACCTGAGAAAACAAAGGGGTAAATAACCAGTGACCATTTTACCTCAGAAACACAGGTGAGGTATTTGAAAATTGCATATAATGCTGAGTTGATGAGCTGTTAAGATACAATGTCAATAGCAAACTACCTTAGCGGTGTATTGTTCCAGCACGTTGATGGTCTCTTGGTCGAGGGTTCCATCAGCGTTCAAGTCTGACACTGTCCCATCTGCCTGGATGGCCAGGATGGTGTTGGTCTGGGGCATCTGTACTGTGTGCTGGATGTAAGCTGTGGTGCCATCCTCCAGCTGAACAGCCTGCAGGGTATTCTGGTCATAGGTATCTGTGAGAAAGTTTCAGTGAAGTTTAATAAAGAGTTTTATTTTATATTTATCCATCCAAATTTTTCCTGAAAAAAATGATGAAACACTGAGTAAAAACACATTTATTGACAAAAGGATTACAACAATACACTATCTTAAAAATATGCAATATGCAGAAATCGCTCCAACATTTCCTAGTTGCAAAAATTATTAAAAAGTTTGTCTAATTTAAGTTTATGACAAAACAAGCAATGTATAGAAATCACTGTACCATCTAAACCTCTGAAATCTATTTTTAATAACAAAAAATATTGTATTTTCAGCTGTTTGAAGCAGGTGTTCAAAACCAAAAGTAAAAGATGCAAAAACTAAACTTCGGTAAGCATAGAAATGGTGTACATAGACCTACCACTTCTTCGACTTGCTTTCAATGAGAATTACAGATATATAACTAACATTTCTATGTAAATTTGGTTGGGTCGCCCAAAAAGTTACGTTGCAGCTTAAAGAGGGAGACAAACCTTTTGGTGTGTGGATGTAAGCTGTTGTCCCATCTTCCAGCTGCACAGCCTGACCATCCTCAAGTCTCAGACCATCTCCCCCAATTACATCACACAAAGGGGATCCTGTCCACCTGTTGGCCTCCTCTGATAAGTAGAAATAGGGAAATATTTATATTACATTACTTTTCACATTACAGTTTCTTCTTGAAGTGAATAGTTACATGAATAAGCAAAATACCTAACATTAAAACAAAAATAAACAATGATTAATTAAAACACAGCAATAATTAACATAGTGGGCCTCCCAAGTGGCCGGGGTAAGCCTTCATTGTAAATAAGAATTTGTTCTTAACTAACTTGCCTAGTTAAATAAAGGTTAAATAAAAAAATTAAAAAACATTGATAAGAGGAAACGGACCTGCTCTTGGCATTGATACATGTTGGACATATGCTGTAGATCCATCCTCCAGCTGAATGACCTGTCCATCCATTAACTTGCCATCTGAAATGGAGACTGCACTCTTAAATCAGACTGCTCTCATCAAATAATGGACTAAATCATGATAATAACCAATAGATAGAAGAAATCTGTCATGAGTAGGCCAAGCAAGGTTATCAACTCTTTCCACATGGTCGGACCATTTGTGGGGTTACTTTATGGGGTAGTGTTCACTGTTAGTCAAGCCAATACCTTTATGGCCACTTTCCATTACTGTATGTTTATTGAGATGATTGACATTTGAGTTACCTTTAGGGTTGTGCTGTATGTAAGCTGTAGAGCCATCTGCAAGTGTCACAGCCTGCAAACTCACAGTGTCCATGTCCATCTGATCGCCATCTATTGAATAAAAATGTCACAACCATAAACAAATGAATGTTTTCCTTTGCTGGAAACTTAAATGGATAGGCATTGATAAACTCACCTGAAACAGCCTCTGCCAAACAGAGGGTGACCCGCTGAGTGTCTCCACATGCATTTTGGAACTCTGCAATGCCCTGGGAGTCCCGGTTAATCTGAGCCAACAGCATTGTCGCTCTGTCCAGACGAACACACACACGTTATACCGTATGTGCGGCTGTGTGTGCAGACACTTTCCATACAACTCTTGCAGTCAGATGCACAATGGTAATTTATGGATGTGAATAGATCCTCTTTATTTAATTGGGCAGCAGTGTCGGTTGGATTGCTAGATCATATGTACACGAATGATACAAATCTAATGTCCAGCTGACATGTACAACAGTAGATAAGAGCTGCGCAACAGTTTGTTGCCAAATTTGATGGAACTTGGTAGGACAGTCAATAGTGCAGCTTCAGGTGGTTATATGACAGACATAACGTTATCTTATCAAATATGAATGTGATTGGTATGGGATCTTTGTTACCTATACTTAGGTAGTTAACGTTTTAGGTCACGAACCAACATTTTACAGAAACGTTAGCTAGTTAGTTGAGAATAGTTTTTGTTCGATTAACGTTAGTTAACCAACACACGTGATAATTTGTAACCAGGTAAGTTAGTTAGGCAGTTCGTCATTCATATATCTACTACCTAACTAGTTACCAATGTTGAGAAGAGGCAAGTTAGCTGAAGAAACAGTCAATGGGGAAATCGAGGTTATAAGTTAGCCTCTTAACGAACTGCTAGCTAACTAGTTAGTAGTGTGAAGAGCGCGAACAAATACTTTGCTAGTGCTAATTAGCATGTGGGCTAGCAAATAATAATACATGAGACAATACATGATTTAAACTATGGTTTAATTAAGTATATTTCTCCTATCAAACGCCGAGCACAGCTATCCCCTTCCGCCTCCCAAAATGGATACGGCTGTAGAAAGGCACACTGGGTAAAACGACATTTATACGAACCTCTAAAATTTCCAACAATCCCTTCGGTTCGACCACCATGCATCAGGGCAGGAAATGTTATCCTGTGCGCGCACCCTGGAACATGTACAAAGATAGCACTTGCCCCAATATGAGCTGTATGATTGGCACATATTTCAGTAGCACAAGCTATTAGTAATCTCATTGGTTCAAAGTCCTTTCAATCATTGGATGATGACCTCGCCTTTCCATTCATATTCCTCATTCAGCTTGTGGGGTACGTTCCATACGCCATTCCGGATCACAATTGCGACCGCGTAACGTTGCACTTATTTTCTAGAGGTTTCCAATAAAATATATACATTTCACCTTACCTATGTTATTATACTTCATATTAATGCTGTTCGTTCAGCACAACAAATATAGAACCCTAAAAAACACGTTTTCGAAGGTAGACAGCCATTTTGGAACCGCAAAGCCTCATGGTGGCCTAGTCTCTCGAGCGAGGTAATGTGGGCAATGCAGTAGAATAAAACTCCAGGGTATTTGTAATGCATTTTATATACATTGACATTAACCAGCAGTGTCTGTTAAATGAAACTACCCAGATCCAGGAAAACGATATGCAGTTTGAAGCAAGTTTAAGGCCACGTTCTAGTTCCGTCTATATCGTGCTGCGCAGTATCCAGTCACATCGGCCACTAATAATGTAGACACTGTAAAGCGCTACTGGTGGGAGTGATCAACACTAGCCAAGGAGAACATGACACCATTCTAACCCATAGTAGCATATGGACTAGAATTATAATTAGCTGGCCGCAGTTCTAAATAGATTACACATCACCTGATCTGACAAGAGTATACAGACATTTCCTCTCAAATTTAGCCTCCAAATCAAATTACTGAGTGCACAACTAAGTGTGTAGTTGTTAGTAAACAGTCAAATGCATGCAATCCAACTTAACTTTGTTTAATATGTTGTATATATATTTATAGATGGTTCATCCATACGCCAACCAAATGCTTGAGACCTTCACGATCACGTCCAAATTGTACATGATTCAATGAAGTATCCAATTGACTTTTAGTGCTCACAACACGTCTTGCATCCAAACTGAACACCAAGAGCATTCTATTTTTTCAGGAATCTAGAATGTTTCCACTTTAGCAGCAAAGTGATGCCACCCTTTCTTCTACACTGTAACCAATACATGGGACAATCAGCCATTACAGGAGAAGTCACTTGTACAGTAACAAAGTTACAGTGGTTTGTTTTAAATGGTCTTAATTGATTTAAAAATTGCAGTCTGATACAGAAGGCTAGGAGACCTGAACAATATGAAAGTGCTAGTCATTAATTTACAGAGATCAGGCATCACATAGTGCTATGAAGTATCCAATATGCTACATATGAATACACTTGACACTTACAAATGCCTCTGGTTGTTTTTGCAAGGCTACTTAAAAATCAAGAACCTTGGCTTGTATATACACATAACAAACATGAGAATTTGTTAATGCAGAAAATAACGTTGACAACATTACTGCCAGAGGTATAATCTTATCACGCACTGCCTTTTGGCCAAAACAGTGAAAATGATGAAACATTTAGTCCCATTATCAATTTCAAATTGTTAAGCCCTCCCGTTTTGTTTAAGTTGGAAGAAAAGACAAAAAAAAAAAAAAAATAGTTCCCGTCATAGAATCCTCCTCCACATTGGATCCCAGAAGACAATGTTGTTCAGAGCTTATTTTTTCTCGTGCTCAAGTTCTTGGTTTGTTTTCCCAGCCATTTGTTGCATTTGGTTGCCTTCCCACTTCTTCTGGTGCTATTTCCAATTTGATAGTCAGATTGAAGAGTCAGTGAGAACCAGTTCTGGAACCACTACTTAAGGGAACAACACAAGCTTTTTTCACTTCACTACGATCAGTCAGAGTAATAAAAGAGAGAAGGGATGACTCAATTCATTCCTGGAGCGTTGCCTCCAAAATTGAAATTAGTTGGCACCACTTCTGGCACTGTGAACTTGTATCCGCCATGCTTCTCTATCATTTTGGATTCTGGAATGAGAAGAAAATAGGACAATTATACAACAGGCCAAACACATGGAATGTTTTTACTTCCTAGGAAATTAAAATGATCCAATTAACAGCTGGCTTATTATTGTATGACAGGGATAGATTTACTTACCATGTGCTGCCCGTCTCTGGTCTGCAAGTGTGCCGATATCATGAAGATGTTTTCCTTGTTCCTCATCAAGGGTTTGCGTGAGTGCCTGGTACCATGCTGGGTCCCGTGTCTGGATATCTGAGTTTGAGAAAAACAGTTACACTGAAGCATAAACATGTCAACATACTGCATTTCATGTCTTCAATTCGAGATATCTTGTTTGTATTGTGTTTTTAGCCCTTCTCAGACAAATGCCTCGATGTCTTCAACTGAAGAACACGCTGCTGTGGGGAACTGAACCCAGAGACACAGAACGTGAACCTGACCCAGTGACCACAGACACAGTGTCCCGTTCCGACTCGTCATCGTATCATCACTGAAGATCTTGTACTAATAACAGGCCTCACAAATATTTTTCAAAAATTAATTCACTGTTTATATCAAATTTCTGTCCTTAACTTGACGACCCATCACTAGCTTTGTGTGTCTGAAAGGTTGTCTTCTTACTCTGTAGTATAGCTTTGAAGATCTGGTATTCATCCACCAGGTTGTCTTCATCGTCTACGGCTGTAGTGTAGCCCTCCAGTGCAGTCTCCTCTGCGTCGTCCTCATCCCAGTCCTCATCATCCCCATCCTCTCCTGCATGCTTGGCCAGCATCTCCAGGTACTCCTGGCCCTCCTCGTCAATGTCATCCTCATCACTGCCCAGCTCGACTGAGGAAAGGCCCAATGGATTTATTTGTTACTGATCAACACAACTCAAACCATCTGCCAATGAAGTGCTCCTTGCAGCTGTATCTTACTCTGTTTACTATAGTAGGAAGATTAAATAAGGGAGTGACAATGGGACTTATGAGGTCAGAGGATAGCACAAATGCCGTACCATTCTCCTCATCCTCCTCTCCATCTTCTTCGTCATCATCATCCTCATTCTCGTTCTCTGCTTGACAGGCGTAGGCCCTCTTGAGGCCGTTGAAGAGCAGGATGGCTGCGGGGAGCAGTTGGCCGGCCACCTGGTTGACAGCCTGGGGCCTCTGCTCCAAGTCAATGAGGGCACACAGGCCAAGCACACAGATCTTCCTATCGTGGAGCCTGGGGGGGATAATGTAATTTATCTTACGGTACATCTTTTTTCTCTCTACTTTATATCAAACTATATGGGGGACCAGAGAAACCAGACGAGATGCAAATATATTTAACGTGAGCATTTCATTTCATGATCTTACCCCAGGAAGCAGTCAACGTCTTTGAGCCACTGGGAGATGAAGTGGTTGGTGATGGGCTCAGTGTTGTTCGGGAAGCGCAGGTTCTCCAGTGTGTTGAGCAGCAGAGGGGGGCTGTAGTAGAGGCCAGCGATGGCCACTTGCAGACACATGGTCCTCAGCTCACTGGTCTTCACCTCCCTTGTCAGCCTCTCCAGCGCAGCCGCCACAAACAAGGGAACAACCTGCAGGAGGGGCAAAGAACGTCAAAGGTAAATGTTTAGTACAGTGCTTCTCAAAAGCAGTTACTTTGATATTCAACACGCTCAAATAAGATTGAATAGTCACAGCCATACAAGATTTAATGTAAAAGCCAGACGCTTACCTGATCAATTCCACGCCCTTTGCACTGCAGAATAACCACCTCCAACAGCTTGGCTGCATGACACTCTGGATCCTCACCTGGATCGCCCGTCAGAACCTGCATGGAGAACAGATTATCAACCTGTTCCAACCCAGCAAAAAGACACACCAATATAAATGTGTGAACACACAGCAGGGAGGCTGTAAGTTACTGTACCTTCTTGCACATGCTGTAGATAATCTCCAGGTATTTAGTGTCGGACAGGAGTGTGTCTGTGTCAACCGTGACGTAGTTGTGAAGGAGAGGCATCATGTCTGAAATAGAGTCAAATTCCCCATTTAATATATTGTGTGTCTATATAAGTCAAATCACCATAACAGGCAAAGCCGAGACTCCAAGGTTGGTGTACAGTATACCTGTGAAGTAGTCAAAGCCATCCTGCTGGAAGACCTCGAACACCAAGGGGAGGAGCTGCCACATCTGTGGTGACACCTGCTGGCAGGTAAGGCTGTGGGCCAGAGACAGGATCTCCTCGTAGAACTCTGTTAGAAAAATCAACACACAGACAGGGTGTCAGACAGAGGTAAATATAGGACAACACCACAGAGTCAGTCACGTAATTTACGCTAGGCACCTCACCCACTTGCGCGGGTCAGAGAGACGGGAGGACCCGGTTGGAATGTGGTGGGACAGGAAGAGCAAGGGAGACTTACCCAGGACGTGCTGCTGCAGGACGGTGCCGATCACCTGCAGACATATGCCCTCCAGCTGCTGGGTGATCTAAAACAGAAACCCCTTTCATTTACTTAGAGCACTGGAACACAACACTAACACAGAGACAGAGATTCACCATGAACGTACATGTGGTGTTGCAAGACTCCGTATAGATTTGATGATTTCATTGTGCAAGCCATTTCCAGAAAACCAAATACCTGTGGGTAGGCACACTGATGAAAGCAACTTCATAGGTCAACAGCGGATCGCTTTAGTTTACACAGTCATTGACCATGAGAGTAGTATACCAAGAAGACGTATCTATCTCATGACACCAATTGTTGACCAACATTTGCTGTTCTGGCTGGTTCCAAGCATCCACGGTCCTGTGCGTTGGCGGACGTACGGGCAGAGCCACAGTGCTATTTCTAGAGGCATTAGCCTGCAAGGCACTTTGAAGAGAGAACAGCGTGTGTTCCTAGAAGCGGGTGGGCAGCTGGAAGTGTGTCAGCAGGCAGGCAGAGCTATGAGTTGAGCTGGGAGGTGAGCTGCTGTACTGAGTGGGTGGGTGTTTGGTTGAATGGCTGTAAGTAAATACACCTTGTCCGAACCACAACGGCCAATAGTGCAGAATCCCATATACTGTTTCTGTGGCGTGAGGCAGCTTGATGTACAAGTACACCCCCTCGGACAGGACACCATGTATGTACTCACCTCTTTGTGGTCCTCCACCACACTGAGCAGTGTGTCGATCGTGTTGAGAATGCCCATGGCTGTGACCGCCTTGTCGTCCCCTCCCTCCTCGTCAGGCCCCGTCTGGATAACCTGGTTGAAGGTCATAGCCTGCGGTGAGAAAGGGGAATAACAGCCATTAGTGGGTTTCCCTGAGAGCAGGGTCTTTAAAACCAGACCAACATGGACCTAGGGTAGAGGGTAATTGGACCTTGTTTCCTCTCTCCATGGCTGTCAAATGGAACTGTAAACTAATCAAAGGAAGTAGACTTCCTGCTCCGGGCCTTTTTATGAGCCAGGCACTGAGCACACACACTCCTCACCAAGTGCTGTGTCATCTCCACAGCGATGGGGGTGACCTCTTCGCTGTACTCGCAGATCATCTTCTGGATGACGTTGGTGAGGTCATCGTTCTCCGTTTCACGCACAATGTGCAGGAGGGCCTGCATCACAGGCCGAATGAAGGGAGTGATATACTCTTTGGCTAGGAAAGGGGAAAAACGTGACGGAGGAGCACTTGGTGATCATCAGCTATATACTTTTGATTCAACATAAACCTTTAATGTTATACAGCAAAGAAAAAGTATCCATATACATTGCTACCTTTCTCCTGGTTGCTGATGAGGACCTGCAGGGCGATGGCTGCCTCCACTTTAACAGGCATCTCGTTGTCGTTGATCAGGCAGAGACGGGTCAGCTCCAGGGCTGTCTGCAGGTTCTGGTCACTCTTGAACTTGACCTCACAGAAGTAATGCAGGACCCAACAGGCCTATGGGGGGAAACACCAGAGATGGTTAATACAGTTAACAGGTGCAGGACACTAAACAAACAGGCTTTACTGTTGCTAAATATTCAATTTCTACCTTGAACTATCAAGATGTGACAAGGTGAAAAGCCAATGCAATAAGGGAAAGCATAACTTTCAGAAAGCCCTGGTGTTTCACCAAAGCATTGTCATTAATATTCTTGATACACATGTTCTCCATTTCTCCCCACTGGAGCCTTGGGCCAGAATGATCTGGCAACGTGACACTTACTCTGGCTCTCATGTAGCCCAGCTCACTGCGGAACAGAGGGAAGACGTGGTTCTGCAGCATGAACTCCATCTGGTCTTTATAGACCTTTTTCTGTTTGGGGGGAGGAAGAGAAATGCATTTTTGTTAATTACCATGAATTTCAGTAATGTATGACTGCCATGTGGGATCCATAAATGAAACTTAAAAAGTAATAAAAGAAAGGTAACATAGTTACACGCTGTGTCAGCTACCTCATTTGATGAGTATGTGGTCAGAATAAAAGGTCAAATAGAAAGGAGGTGTTCAAGTTCATCACCTTGAGCAGGATTTCAGCCAGAGAGCCAATCATGTGCAGCGCTCCGTCCTTCTTCCTTGGGTCAGAGGTGGGCTCAGTGAGGATCTGATAACAGAAGCCCATGGTCTTCTGAAGAACCTAGTGAATTAAGAAATGCATTCTGTCAAATGTGCTGTTATGTGCCAACTTAACATCAAGCACCTCGGATACGTCCCAAATGGCACCCTAATCCATGTATAGTGCACTACTTTTGACCAGGGCCCATGGGGTAGTGCACTATGTAGGGAATAGGGTGCCATTTGAGATGTAACCCAGGAGAGTTTGTGGGAGAGTATGGAGGCTGGCCCGTGGTGAGGAGTCAGAGACGTCACAGGTCAGTACTATGATCTCCAGTGGCTCTATGGCTACAGGTGTGGAGTGAGCACCGACGCACAGACTGTAAGACACAGCCAGACGGCAGCACGTAACATGGACAGGCACCACGCACACCGTTCACCCATAGCCAAAACAGAATATAACTACCTCCATGCTAAATCAATACATTCCATTTAGAACAGAAAGAAAGCCGTAAATACATCATACATCTGACTAAGGAGCTACAGCAATTAAAAGTAGTGCTTTCTTTCAGCTATGCTCCTTTCTTTTCCAGTGTTCTCCTGGCTCGACATGTCCACAGACCGGTTCCAACAGCTCTGTACCATTGTTGGAGCAACAGGGCGCTAATGAGGGACGGGCAGGAAGGAGAAGTGGGCCGGGCCATAAATAAGGGCAGGGGGAGGCCAGTAAAAACACAAGGTGTATGTCAAAACAAATTGCACCCTATTACCAACATAGTGCCCTACTTTTGATCAGGGCTCTGGAAACAAAGTGCACTATATAGGAAATAGGGTGCCATTTGTGATGGAACCAGGAACACATCATGGCTGGCTGTTGACTGTGCCAGGACCACAAGCTTTCACATCAGAACCACAACTCACTTCTTTCCTCTTGTTGCAGGATGTGAAGAGCAGGGTCTGGGCGGCCGTGGTGGGAGAGATGAAGTCCTCGAACACATCTGAGACAGGACAGAGAGTCAGCAGATCAGATGGCACATTGCATTGGTTTGTTAGAATAGGTTTACACAGTTAAATATTCTAACTGATCATATCCAGACAGAGTCTCTGATTCCAGGTCATTCCTTTTGGATGACAAACACTACAGAATATTTATGTTTTTCCAAAATCAAGAATAGTTCTAACCAAACTTCATGCGGATGTACTCGTATGGGTCCTCCTCCCACAACTCCTGGTCACTGTCCGTGTAGCACATGAGAGGAAAAACCACGTCCTGAATGATGCCCTGGATATGTGGCTTGAGGTTCTTCCAGGTGACAGCGTGTGCGATTCCCTGGTTAATATAGTTGAGTGTCTGCTGGAGGACTCTGGGAGCCACGTATTGCTTCTCCTTGTACTGATATAAGACCTTCAGCAGCACCTACACAGACAGACGGATCAGTTCCCTCTGGTTGAGATCAGACTCCCAGGCAGACAGATGGCTGAAAGGCAACCTTCTGTCCCTCAGTCAATCACAGAGTCATGCATTGCACACATCTTTCAGCTCAGACAAAGCCATGAGAAGCCTTGGGCTCTCACCTGCTGTGCTGCCACTGCGTATCCCTTGAGGAAGAGATCGGCAAACTCTGTGTACTCTTTGGTAGTGTTGCCTGGGCTGCCATACCTGGGAGGGGTTGGAGAGACGCTTTCACAGGTTAATATACACTGAACAAAAATATAAACGCAACATGTAAAGTGTTGGTCTCACGTTTCATGAGCTCAAATTAAAGATCCCAGAAATGTTCCATATACACATACAGTATTTCTCTCCAATTCTGTGCACACATTTGCTTACATCCCCGTTAGTGAGCATTTCTCCTTTGCCAAGATAATCCATCCACCTGACAGGTAACGATCATGCTGTTTAATCAGCTTCTTGATATGTTACACCTGTCAGGTGGATGGATTATCTTGGTGTCGAAAGCGTTCTACAGGCATGCTGGCCCATGTCGACTCCAATGCTTCCCACAGTTGTGTCAAGTTGGCTGTATGTCCTTTGGGTGGTGGACCATTCTTGATACACACAGGATACTGTTGAGCGTGAAAAACCCAGAAGTGTTGCAGTTGTTGACAATCCGGTGCACCTGGCACCTACTACCATACCCCGTTCAAAGGGACTTCAATCTTTTGTCTTGCAAATTCACCCTGTGAATGGCACACGTACACAATAATGTCTCAAGGCTTAAATATCCAAATTTAACCGGTCTCTTCCCATTCATCTACACTGATATTTAACAAGTGACATCATTAAGGGATTATCACTTTCACCTAGTCAGTCTCATGGAAAGAGCGTTTCGTACATTCAGTGTAGAATCAGTGACAATGTGCTGGGGTGGGTTGAGTAGGCTTACCTCTCGAAGAGCCTGGCCAGGATGTGGAGGGCCCACTTCTTACACTTCCACCAGGGCAACTCGGGCCTCTCGTCCTCATCCACCTGCAAGGTCTCCTGTGAGGCACAGACGGGGGAGGAAGGGGGTAATCAGCTTTGTTTCAACTAGCAGCAAACACAAACTACAGCTAATCTGTTTGGGAGCAACTTGATTTGCATAGTCAACCTATTTGTGGTCCCCTCCTTGCCCTACCACAGTAAATCTGCCCTCACCGGAGGCACGTCTCTGTCCACCACTGCCTTCAGGATCTCCATCCACTCCGTCAGGTTCTGTCGGTTGATCAGCTCCAGGGGGAGGTTATACTGTGGACAGAGAAAAGGAGAGAAATTGTCTATTCAATTCAAAAAGCTTTATTGTCGTTCCAATTTACATTAGACCGAAAACCCTAGACAGCAACGCAGTCTGGTGTGCTGAGGTGGGACAGGTCTTGCCCAGTGGCTCACATGACCGTGACATCAAAGCCAGCAGAAGAAGAAGCCCACTTGGACCAGCTAGTCCTCACCCCTCCCCCTCCTCTCTGCTGCCAACCAGGCTTTACAGTGGGGTACTACAGGACAACCATAATCAACCCATCTCCAAAACCAGTATTATCGACACTACAGCTTAGACAAGTACCCTACACAATCAACACCGACTAATATATGCACTTAACTTCTAAGACGGTGAGACTGAAGGATATGGTCAGTAGTACCTGGAAGAGGGCGTAGAGGATCTTGAAGATCTGTTTCTGCACCAGGACAGATTCACTGGAGGGGTCAGGGAGCAGCTGGATGAAGCGGTCCTTCAGCATGGGCATGAAGATCTGCATGGCCGCCACCAGAGGACTGCGCTCGTCTGGTTTCTTGTACCTGTCAAACACACAATCACAAACATCAGCCACCCGAAGATACAGCAAACAGCTCTAGAATACTGTCTGTGTCCCAAATGGCACCCCATTCCCTAAATGGTGCCATTTGGAACACAACACTATCACTAAAACGAAGAGTCCTTACTCATAGTTTTTAACCAGCTGGTAGAGGCAGAGCAGGATGCCCAGCCAGCCGGCGCTGTTATCTGACTGCAGGTAGAAGCCAATCTTGTCCACGATGGCCGTCCACTTGCCGGGGTAGTCGTGTTTAATCATGTGGTGGATGCATGTTGTCAGCTGCACTCTGAAGGGTTAAAGAGAGAGGAGAAAGAGGTAGGAAGGCGGTCTGGTTGATCCGAGCTGCCCCTATCCCCCCTCTGCCGGCGCTGTAGAGTGAGCAGAGCAGCCACAGGACGGTCGGTTACCTGATGCGCTCGGGGGAGTGGATGATAGCCTCCACGATGTTGTCACGGATGAACTGCCGGTCCTCCTCTGGGATGTTATTGACAGGCGTCTCCGTGCTGGTGCCGCCCTCCTCGCTCCAGTGCTGGGTCACCATGTTCTTCAGGTAGATCACCCCTGGAGAGGGGAGAGGGGGAAAAACATAAAACAAGGTTTCCTAAAGTTTTATTACATACAGTGCATTCAGAGAGTATTCAGCCCCTTGACTTTTTCCCATATTGTTCAATTGTCCCCCCCCCCTCTCAATCTACACACAAAACCCCATAATGATGAATCAAACTAGTTTAGAAATTGTTGTACATTTATAAAAAAACAGAAATATAACATTTACACAAGTATTCAGACCCTTTACTCAGTACTTTGTTTAAGCACCTTTGGCAGTGATTACAGCCTCAAGTCTTGAGTATGACGCTACAAGCTTGGCACACCTGTATTTGGAGAGTGTTTCTCCCATTCTTCTCTGCAGATCCCCTCAAGCTCTGTCAGGTCGGATGGGGAGCATCGCTGTACAGCTATTTTCAGGTCTCTCCAGAGATGTTTGATCGGGTTCAAGTCCGGGCTCTGGCTGGGCCACTCAAGGTCTTTCAGAGACTTGTTCCGAAGCCACTCCTGCGTTGGGTCGTTGTCCTGTTGGAAGGTGAATCTTCGCCCTAGTCTGAGCGCTCTGGAGCAGATTTTCATCAAGGTTGATGAAAATTGTGACTAGTCTCCCAGTCCCTGCCGCTGAAAAACATCCCCACAGCATGATGCTGCCACAATCATGCTTCACCGTAGGGATGGTTTTGGCCAGGTGATGAGCGGTGCCTGGTTTCCTCCAGACGTGAAGATTGAACTCTTAGGTCTGAATGCCAATCTTGATATCATCAGAACAGAGAATCTTGTTTCTCATGGTCTGCGAGTCATGTGCTTTTACTGAAGAGTGGCTTCCGTCTGGCCACTACCATAAAGACCTGATTGGCGGAGTGCTGCAGAGATTGTTGTCCTTCTGGAAGGTTCTCCCATCTCCACAGAGGAACTAGAGCTCTGTCACAGTGACAATCGGGTTCTTGGTCACCTTCTTGACTAAGGCCCTTCTCCCCCGATTGCTCTGTTAGGCCGGCGACCAGCTCTAAGAAGAGCTTTGGTGGTTCCATACTTATTCCATTTAAGACTGATGGAAGTCAGTGTTCTTGGGGACCTTCAATGCTGAAGAAATGTTTTGGTACCCTTCCCCAGATCTGTGCCTTGACACAATCCTGTCTCGGAGCTCTAAGGACAATTCCTTCGACCTCAAGGCTTGGTTTTTGCTCTGACATGCACTGTCAACTGTGGGACCTTATATTAGACATGTTTGCCTTTCCAAATCATGTCCAATCAATTGCATTTACCACAGGTGCTCCAATCAAGTTGTTGAAACATCTCAAGGATGATCAATGGAAACAGGATGCACCTGAGCTCAATTTCGAGTCTCATAGCAAAGGGTCTGAACTAGGGTTGCAAAGGGTCGTAAACTTTCCAGGAAATTTTCCATGGGAAGATAAGCCCGTGAATGTTGCTTAAATTCATCTAAAAAAGTTAGCTTCTAACTGGGAACCTTTTTTGTGGGATACACATAAGCCATTCTAGGTCTTGTGGCATATTTTGGTTAAACTATCCCCAATTCAATGGAACTGCAACCCTATGCATGCACAAGGCAGTTAACCCACTGTTCCTAGGCAGTCATTGTAAATAATAATTTATTCTTAACTGACTTGCCTAGTAAATAAATAAATGTCTGAGCCAAGGACTACATGCTTTCTGGTATGTTTTGATTACAACACATGTGGGTTTTAGCTTGCTTGAGCCTGCTAACTGAGGAGTGTTAATTCACCTGTTTCCATACAGGTTTCATTTTAAAACATTTATCTTACCAATGAGTAGTCTAACTTCTTACCTATTTTTCTGTACATGGAATTATATGTTGTTGTTTTTTTACTCTTTTCTCTAATCTTTACAGGAAAATGCCACAGGAACTATCTGTGGAGACATTGTACTGCAGCTAATGTAGAACGAAAAGCTGCGTACATTTGCAAATACTGTGCCAAATCATGTAAAGAATGAAACAAAGATGCAGAATCTGGCCAAGTGCATAAAGTTCCCTCAGCGCTGACAACAAGCAACCTCTGACAAAAGTCCCTCCACTTCTATTCGAGGTGAAAATGATGAATCAGACACCTTATCGATAGCAACAGCTCATGGTCCTCCTGGAATCAGAAGTTTTTTTTGACTCAATGGCGGAACGTAGTCAGAGAAATGCTGATGAATGTCTTGCTCGAGCTGTGTACGCAACTGGTTCACCTCTGATGCTCACAGGCAATGTGTATTGGAAGAGATTTCTGAATGTTCTTCGCCCAGCATACACCCATCCAACCAGACATGCTTTATCTACTCATTTGCTAGATGCAGAGTTCATACACGAAGGCTGCTTGCTCTAAAGTGGAGGAGTCCTACCCTCACATTACACCCAATGGCCAATGGCTGTGCTGCTCATGCATTGAATCTGCTCCTCAAGGACATCATGGCACTGAAAACAATGGATACACACTACAAGAGATCCAAGGAAATGGTTAGGTATGTGAAGGGTCATCAAGTTACAGCAGCAATCTACCTAACCAAGCAAAGTGAGAAGAATAAGAGCACCACATTGAAGCGGCCCAGCAACACCCCGTTAGGGTGGTGTTGTCATCATGTTTGACAGTCTCCTGGAGGGGAAGGAGTCTCTCCAAGAAATGGCCATATTACAGTCTGCTGATATGGACAGCCCCATCAAGAGGATCCTCCTGGATGTATTTTGGGAGAGGGTGGTAAGCAGCCTGAAACTCCTGGAACCTAGAGCAGTAGCCATTGCACGGATTGAGGGAGACACTGCCATCCTGTCTGATGTTCTGACTCTGCTTGCAGATGTAAGAGAATACATCCATACTGCCCTGCCCACTTCACTGTTGCTCCAAGCAGAGGAATCTGCAGTTCTGAAATACATCAAAAAGCGCGAAGACTTCTGCCTGAAGCCCATACACGCTGCAGCGTACATGTTGGACCCCAAGTATGCTGGCAAGAGCGTCCTGTCTGGTGCAGAGATCAACAGGGCCTATGGTGTAATCACATCTTGCCACCTTGGCCTGGATGAGGGCAAGGTTCTTGGCAGTCTGGCAAAGTACACTTCCAAGCAAGGGCTTTGAGATGGAGATGTAATATGGCAATCTGTGCCAACATATCTCATCAGCAACCTGGGGGAAGGAACTTTGTGGATCTAAGGCTCTTTCCCCTGTTGCCTCCATCATCCTCCAAATACCACCAACATCAGCCGCCTCAGAGCGCAACTGGTCCTTATTTGGGAACAAACACACCTAAGCACATAACTGACCAATACAAGGGTTCAAAAATTGGTCATCCGGGCAAATTTGAGGCTTTTTGAGCCTGACAACGAGCCATCCTCAACCAGGTTGGAAAGTGACAGTGAAGATGAACATCAGAGGCCTCAAGAGGGTGGACATTGAGGGGGTCCAGGGAGAAGACATGGAAGCCTGAGTGGAAGACAACCAAAACTTTAGTTTCTAGATTATCATTTTACAGATTTATATGTTGAAAATGTTTTTGGGAGATGCCAATGATCATTGGGGATCATTCAATATTCCCTTTTGTTGTTCAGTGAAATCATCCCATGTGAAGAGTCAACTCATTTAATTAAAGTTAAATTCGTAACTAAATTGTTTTTTTTATTTCAATTGGAAGGATTTAATCATTTGCCATTATGTCTACTTATGATAAGGTAAAAGGTTGTTTGTCTCCATATGATATGGTACATATATATACACATACAAATTAAAATGGTATTAATATCAATTCCCATATATTCCCGTTAATTCCCATATATTCCCGTTAACTCCCACGGAAAATGTGCAACCCTAGTCTGAACACTTATGTGAATACGGTATTTGTTTTTTTAAATACATTTGCATACATTTCTAAAAACCTTTTCGCTTTGTCATTATCGGGTATTGTGTGTGTATATGGATGAGGAAATGTTTATATTTAATCAAATTTAGAATAAGGCTGTAATGTAACAAAATGGAAACAGGGAGGGGTCTGACTAATTTCCGAATGCACTATGTAACTTTGTGGCAGGCTTAATGTACAGCTGATATTCCACCCACTCAGATTTAATTCATGCAAATTGTATGATTTGAAAGTAAAATCTGCTTTGACCATGGGGTTTAAATTGAACCCTTTGGATTTCAATGGAATTGCAGTTGGTTAAAGTGGCACAATATTATCCACATCTCTTTAAATCACTAAACATCAGGGAAATCTGAATTGTTAGAGTGAGTCAGTGTGACATTGGGTGGTGTGAAATAGACCATCAGCCTAGATAGCAGCAGCTGCGGATCTCATGACCAGCACATTCACTGTGGCTCCTCTCGTGCTCAGCAGTCAGCCAGGGGAGGAAGAGTGCTTTTGGGACCCTTTAAGAGCCCACACCTCTCCTCTAAGCCTCAACACAGTCACAACTAGCATGGCCAAGCAAGGAGCCACTCAAATATTCATCCTTCCCCTGCACCCTGAAATTGCAGCTCACATCTCTGCCTCCATCTTCAACTGATAAAATCAGAGTGGAGAAGCAGAAAGAGGACTAATTCCTTGAGTGAGTCATAGAACAGAGGTGTAAAAGTGTAATTTAGTTAGAGGATTGCAATGGTTCCCCCTCTCGTGTTGTAGCTAAGACAGTGAGTCTGAATTCGGAGGACAGGTGTGAATTGTTCTACAGAGCCACAAGGGAGCGTCTCTGAGGTCAGTGGCTAGCAGGCAGGGTGAGGCCGTTGACAGGGGCTGAGGGGCAGGTGAGGCGGTTGGCAGGGGCTGAGGGGCAGGTGAGGCGGTTGGCAGGGGCTGAGGGGCAGGTGAGGCGGTTGGCAGGGGGGCAGGTGAGGCGGTTGGCAGGGGGGCAGGTGAGGCGGTTGGTAGGGGGGGCAGGCGAGGCGGTTGGTAGGGGGGGCAGGCGAGGCGGTTGGTAGGGGGGGCAGGCGAGGCGGTTGGTAATGAAATTTCCCCCTCCGGGGATCAATAAAGTATCTATCTATCTATCTGGTAGGGGGGCAGGCGAGGCGGTTGATAGGGGTAAGACATCAGACTGCTGACACAGATGAGATCACCATGCCGCTGGCTGGGAAGTCATAATCCTGCCAGTCAGTGCTGACACAGCGAGACCCTCACAACCCCCCTACAGTACTCACCTCCCCAACCCATTACTTTGGCCCTCTGCCCAGCCCAACAGTCCACTACTCAACATCCCCTTATCCCACCCATTGAGGCAGGGAACAGATTATCCTGAAATTGCAAATAATGCAATCGCCTATAATATCAGTGTGACATGTTGGAAAAAAGAAACAAACCATGACATGATATTATCTGTCATAAGCAGGCAGGCATTTGTCCTCAATAGGAGAGGGACCTGGGTCTGATCTCACTGCCTCTATGGGAAGCCCTCTGGAATCCCGGGCATTTGCCTGCTAGCTGATGACTGGCTGCTGCACCGCTTGGCTCCTCCCATTGTGTGTCAGATTAGAGCAAATGAGCCTCATTACCACAGCACGTTGGGCCAAATTGCAGAGTGGGATGTTCCTGTTGTTCTCCTGGGGAGAGGTGCCAAGCCAATGTGTAAGCATCTGTTACCCAATGGCATACCAGCTATGATCTATCCTGTGCCACCACTGCAGGTACTGCAGACGCATTCATTTAATGCAATCGGTCTGAATTGGAGTCAGGTGCAGCAGGGCTCTATGGAAGGCCAAATAGCACAGTCAAGATTGAAGGATAGCATTTCTGCTCGACACACCAGTTCCTGGAGAGGTTAGTTTAGAAATGTCCAGGTCATCTGTTTCACAAGAGGCACACAGATTAGCACCCATATCATACATAAGGCAGGATGGGCTGCTGCCATGTTCGTTTTCTCCAAGCGGTCACATTACTATGGTGTTGTTGATGCAAGATACAATGTAGAAGAACTGACCAAGTTGAAAGATAGAAGTTAGAACATGATGCTATGGGTGAGCACAATGTAATATGCTAGTGTGGAGGCTAGCAGCAGGATGACAATGACAAGCTCTGTCTGGCAGCCACCTGAGGACTGCACACATTTTAAATGTAATAAAAGTCAATGAGCCACTGATCAAGAGCAGATCGTCCTACCATATAATTGCACATCATTACCGGAGAGGCATGTGTAACACATGGACAACGGCCCCTCACACGGAGCACCTCAAACGTGTGGAATGTTATTTTATAACAAGGGCAGCTGTATCAATGAAAGATTCAGACTGTTCAGGACAAAAGATTAGAGATTTCACTAGAGTTCCCTAACCGACAGAAATAAGTTTGAAATCTCAATGTCTTAGGACAGGATAAAATAAGCTGCCAAGGCAGCATAATAAAGATGTCATAATATTTTTTCACAATATGACTGTTGTCATCAGTGAGGGAGCTCTGGCAGTCAGGGCAGGGGTCATCTTTGAGAAAGTGTGACAGTTCATATGATCTACAGGTTTAGATACTCTTCTCACCTTTCAGTTCCGTTGAAGTTCCATCTGCAAGAGAGCCCAGAACCCCGCCCCAACATCATATCTACCCATCCTCTGAAACTCACCTGCTTGTCTGACGGGCAAATCCAACTGATCAGACATGGTGACTTGCAGCAGAGCGGACACAAAATTCACCTGGGTGTGACCCTGTAAATGAAAGCAGAAAGGAATGCATGACTATCAAGCACTGATGTGTATTTGACCTATCAGCAAATCAAACAATGTGTAACATACATCTTGAGTCATTTAACAAGAACCATGTGTCCGTCTTACCTACTGCCTATAAAATGTTAAAAAGCTGGGGAATTCTGCCATTTTACCTGGGTATGATCACAGTGTCTGCCTTTTTCATTTGGATGTATATGCTTTATTCATTTGGATGTATAGGCCTAAATGGCTGAACTCAAAACTACTCCCAATGAGGGATAATGCAGACAGTGTCAGGTTTTTATGGAATTGTTAGACTACAATGTACTATTTGCAAGTAAGTGTGACATGTCATTCTTCTCCATTCCTTGCCAAGTAGATTACATGCCAAAGATGACAGTAATGCCACATAACCATTATGTTGAGGCATGGAGCTTATACACATATAGCTACTTAAGAATGCAAAGTATGAGAGTTTAAGAAACCTTGAGGCAACAGGCACATTATATCATGCAACAAACCCCCCCCCCCCCAGCAAAGGAATTCAGGCCTCCACATGGCCTGTCTGGGCCCTGGCCAACCTCCAAGCTGTCATTTGAGACTGCAAGATCTGCATCCAATCAATCATTGAGTGTGTCACCTCTCCCTCTTCTCTAGACACTAGCGAATTATTATACAACTTTTCCCCAAAATCACTGATGACAAAATCGGTCTCAATCCCCCCCATCCTTATATCACTTGCTATATTAAGTGAATAATGATGAGTCAAACGTAAGCAAGGAAAAATAGCCTCCTCCCCTCCTTTCCCTGTAGATACCAATGCACTTCGCGACCCCTCCCTGGATACCACACAACATGACTCAGATCTAACAATACAACTGCACATTCTTGTTCTGTGAATTTAAATTCTGGGCTTTGTATATTCTGTTGTCATGAAAAACAAAACATCAAGCTCCGATTGTTGAGTGGAGAAGTTCATGTACACTTCATTTTTGAGCCTGGCTTACTCTTATTCAACTAAAGCTGGCTAATAATACGTTCTCGAGCTGATGACACACAATATGAACATATCACAGAAATAACAACTTGACCTAAAAGTTCACTCAAACATCCATTGTTTTAAGGATAACATAGCCGTTAACAGACCAGCGTATACTTGACACTTGCCCAAGAGAGACTTCCTACTACTAGCTAGCTTTTCACGTCGCGACTCCGCTAGCGAAACATTACTAACTATGTGACCATGGAAGAATTCACGCCGTCCGTCTGTTAGCTATGGCACGTCTACATTGTACATGAAAAGTCGACATCAAAGTAGATCATGATAATAGGTCATGTTGCACATGACCTTACTAAATAAAATAGCTATCTAAAATTAGCAAGAGAGTATGCGCACACTAGCCTTCAAAAGGTAGCCAGCGTAGCGGTAGTTAGCGAACATTCACTTTCACAAATGAGGTAGAAACAAAACGTTTATCCCCGTTTCTACGCCCTTTGTTAAAGACGTAACTAGCATTAATGACTGTTATTGTTTACGTTGTGCATTGAAAGTTAACTAGCGTTCGATAATCAAACCTACCTAGCTAGTTAGCAAATAGCAGTTAGCTTGCTAACGTTAGTTACGTTCATGAAAGCCAACGCCATCAAACTTAAGTAATAATCCATCAATAGTTAGACGTACATTGGTAACTTGACTATCATTATACGTTACTTTCCTAACTACGTTACGCCTGTCAATTCGTCCGATTGGTGACATTGTGGCTGGTCAACTAGTTAGCTAGCTAAATTCAACGGGCTAGCTAGTTAGCACTTCTGCTGGGCAATGACAATGTCAGCAGTAAAACAAAAAAAAAAACACCTGACACGTGAGGCATTTAGCCAACTTGCTAACACACATTTTCGAACCTTTAGCAAACACTAGCTACATTGGTATACTGGATCGCATGATATCGTTAGTTGACACAAAACTGGTATAAATAATGGCACAATTTGTTTTTTCACTGATTCAAACATTGACACATTAGCTAGGCCAAAAACTAGCTCACTACCTAGCAATCATCGTCCAACAAGGCTTTTTACTGCGTAGATAGCTAGTAGCTAACTATCAAGGAAGCTAATGCTAACTTCCCGCATGTTTTTAAAGAACCAGCTGCGGATTTACGGGGTCGATTCGCTTGGAGTTGTAGATCTTGACGTTAAAATATAATTGGAAACTTGGACAGAACACCCGTAACGGCAAAAGTATGATATGTTTTAGTGAATACATATGTCGAATATATTAGATTTGATCTGTCAAAGTTCTGGACCGACTCTGGTCTCCCATGATTACAAGCCAGGAGACTCCATTCCATCTTGATGTGTGACACAGAGCAGAGGCCCGATCCGCGACACAACCACCACCATAAGTTTTTACCTCGTTCAGCTGTCTCTCCGCGGCCTCACGCAAGTTTGGGTCCATGGTCCCCCGAAGGGCCTCAATCAATACGTTAGGATCCATCGCTAAATCTGGTATGGCTCGGATTCAGTATTTCTGTGGTCTATCAATTCCCAGTCAATGCGCACATGGACGCACCGCTCTTCAGTTACCGGCGCGAAAGGAAGAAGTGAATGAAGTACCCGGATTGATCAGCGCCAAATTTCTCCAACGCGAACATCCGCTTCAAACTATTGCACTCTAGGAGTTGTAGTTTTACATGTCGCTCTCACAATGTGTTACAGTCAGCAAATAAAGACACAGCTGATAATGAGAACAAAATATTATGAACATGGAAATCATGCCAATGCAGTTGGCTAGTTGATTTGAAGTTTTCAGCGCCATCTTTCATGATGATGTGGAAAACATCAGAGAACAACCAACATCTAGCTATTGTACTCAAAACCTAGTCACATAAATGAAAGCTACAAATATTATTTATACTGTAACAAACGACAATACTATATAAACAGTAAACGGTGCTGTTATAACAGTGTAACATTGTTTTAGAAATACAGGGTGCCGCATGGGGGCACTGTGGGGAAAAGGTAGTTAAACAAAGTCAGAAAGGGTGAAAGGTTGTATGAATGTGCCAAGTTGCTAGTCGCCGGTTGGAAAAGCGGTCATTCGTCTCTTACTTTTAACTTTGACAGAAGCCCCGGTGTCTTACATCCGAGGTCGGTGTAGCTAAATCGATATCTTAATTTTAGAAGTGGACATGGCCAAGAAACGAAGAGAAAGACGAGAGGCCGACAGTGTTTCGTCAGTAACGTTACACGAAGAACCGAAGGCGAAATTAAACGAGGCACAAACACTCAAAGGTATGTAACGTTATAGCTAGCGTTAGTTAGTTTATTACGTTGCTATGGCGCTATCCCGTATAACTTGCTAGTATAGATAGATATTTAGCTAGCTACTTGTTTTCTGCTAATTGATTAACTAACGTTGAGATAGATTACTGTTTCTTTGATGTGGTAGACGTGTTGTTAAATAATGTAACTAGCCAGTTTGATAACTAGTTTGACATTAAGTTACTAATGTTAATCAATGATAGAACCACTGGGGTGATGCCAGGAACATATTAGTAGGCTAACCATGTAATGTTATTCATATGGAGCAACACAATTACCATAACAGGATGTTACACAATACACACTAAACATAAGCTTGCAGTCATTTTTGATAATTTAGGCAGATATGTTCCTCATCAAAGTTAGAATACATGTAGTCAGTTTCAAGGATTATATATCTTGAATGGTTTGACTACATATCATGCTTCATGTACTCTGGGGAAATTAACCTGGAACTAAGAACAACAAGTGACGCAAAGTGAAGCAAGACATTACATGAGGCATACTGCTGATGTGTTACAGAAGAGTAGAGGCTTATCAAGATGTTTTTATTTTGCTGACTGTGTGCGCTATATAACCTAGCTACTCTCTTATCCACAGAGACTCGGTGCACTGGAGGGGGCTCAGCTCGCATGTCTCTCCTCATATTGCTGTCGATCTTCACCTGCGCTGCTTCTGTCATGTACCTAGTGTACAGGAATTTCCCAGAGCTCAACAAGTAATGTATAGAGTTACTTTTGTACAACATTTGTAACTTTTGTGAAACAGCCTACCAAATGGCATTCACCAGCCAAGTTAGCTAATTTAATTTGAACGGTTCTCATCATTAGTTGTGATAACCGTTGATAACAGGCTCCTGTATAGGCATATTTTCGACCAACCTTTACATGTTTTTAAAAAAAAATGTATTTGTGTGTAAATATACATTTGAAGTCGGAAGTTTACATACACCTTAGCCAAATACATTTAAACTCAGTTTTTCACAATTCCTGACATTTAATCCTAGTAAAAATTCCCTGTTTTAGGTCAGTTAGGATCACCACTTTATTTTAAGAATGTGAAATGTCAGAATAGTAGAGTGATTTATTTAAGCTTTTATTTCTTTCATCACATTCCCAGTGGGTCAAAAGTTTACATACACTCAATTGGTATTTAGTAGCATTGCCTTTTAAATTGTTTAACTTGAGTCAAATGTTTCGGGTAGCCTTCCACAAGCTTCCCACAATAAGTTGGGTAAATTTTGGCCCATTCCTCCTGACAGAACTGGTGTAACTGAGTCAGGTTTGTAGGCTTCCTTGTTCTCACACGCTTTTTCAGTTCTGCCCACGCATTCATCTGTACAAACAATAGTATAAACACCATGGGACCACGCAGCCGTCATATCGCTCAGGAGGAAGACACGTTCTGTCTCCTAGAGATGAATGTACTTTGGTGCGAAAATGGCAAATTAATCCCAGAACAACAGCAAAGGACCTTGTGAAGATGCTGGAGGAAACAGGTACAAAAGTATCTATATCCACAGTAAAACGAGTCCTATATCGACATAACCTGAAAGGCCGCTCAGCAAGGAAGAAGCCACTGCTCCAAAACCGCCATAAAAAAGCCAGACTACGGTTTGCAACTGCACATGTGGATAATGACCATTGTTATGTTCGGAGGAAAAAGGGGGAGGCTTGCAAGCCGGAGAACACCATCCCAACCGTGAAGCACGTGTTGTGGAGGTGCTTTGCTGCAGGAGGGACTGGTGCACTTCACAAAATAGATGGCATCATGAGGAAGGAAAATAATGAGGATATATTGAAGCAACATCTCAAGACATCAGTCAGAAAGTTAAAGCTTGGTCGCAAACATTCTTAAAATAAAGTGGTGATCCTAACTGACCTAAGACAGGGAATTTTTACTTGGATTAAATGTCAGGAATTGTGAAAACGGAGTTTAAATGTATTTGGCTAAGGTGTATGTAAACTTCCGACTTCAAGTATGTATGTATGTATGTATGTATGTATGTATGTATGTATGAGCATTTTCTAATTTCAAACATTCCCCTGCAACTAGCCATCAGAGTTTAGAAGACACCGGGGACGTCCAAATAGAGAACAAAGAAAGTATTACTATGTAAAGGCTGTTCGTAAATCTGCCTATTACAGCTTTTATCATCACAGCTAATAATGAGTATTTGATTTCAATTGTCTAAAGCCAAGTATGACACACTCCGATATAGACGGTCATGTTTTAATTCCTCTGTTTTCTGTAAGTGTCAAAGCCCTTGCACACAGATTCACACACACACTTTTATTCATCCACAACATTGTATGATGGTGAATTGATATCCAAGTTTTTAATTTCCCTCTTGAAATGTTTTTTTCAGTGATGAGATGGCTACTATTAAAATCCCCAAAGATATGGATGATGCCAAAGCCTTGGGCACTGTACTTTCCAAATATAAGGACGCCTACTACACCCAAGTTTTAGTAGCTTACTTTACCACCTATATCTTGTATCCTTTTGGGTAGTAAATGTATTGCAAAGTTGTCCACTTTTGGAGGATTGAGATACATACTTATTAGCTGTTTCAACATGCATCATGTCTGCGAGGCCCCCTATGTATTCCATTGGGTCAGCAGAGCAGAGCAACGGACGGGGAAGTGGACCAAGACAGGCTTTTGTTACTCTGTAATGGGCCTGTTGATTGCATCATCCCTAATCTCCCCTACCTCGCTCTCGCCCGCTCTGTCTTCCTCTCTCATTCTTCATTTCCTGTGAACAAAGTAGCCAGCCAAGCAGATTAAATCTCCAAGGCCATAGTAAAGGCATGGGCTTGCCTCTGGATATTGAATTGAGAACTAGGGGGTGTGGTTACAGTGGGTTTTGATCCTTGACAACAGCTACAGAGTGCAGTACATTTTCCAAAATGTTATGACATGAGAAGACAGATTAATGCAGACATGGACATGCAGTGCTCACAAGTTAAACTGTATCAGTACAGTAGGTTCTAAGAACTTCCTTTCCACCCACAGCTATTTGCAGTAGAAACTCTGTTCCAGCTTTATCAACTGCACTTCAGACAGACATTATAGGCAGATAGAAGTATCTGCTATAAAAGAGAGGGGAAAAACATGGTCTGATGCATGTTATGGTACCACCTCATATCTAAACCTCATCTGTCTTCAGAGCACATTTTATTATGATTAATATTAAACACTACACATTATGAACTATGAATACAAATGCAGTATCATGCCTGATGTCTTCTACTCTGCTTCCTCTGCTATTTTGCCTAATCGCTTTCCCCTACACTGTCTAGGCACATGTTAATGCATAGTGTCTGTGCTCTGACAGCACAAGGACTGGACCAGCTGACCAGGCCCCAGCCACTGTCTGGGATGTGTTGCCAGTTTTACTGGTAAATAAATGTTTGATATCCTATCTGAATGCTCTGCCCACAACATGGTAAAGGTCAGCAACTTTATCAGTCAAACTACAAAGCACATCCTAGACAGTGGCTGGGGCCTGGTCAGCTGGTCCAGTCCTTGTACCGTTAACACATACTGGCCAGAGCACAGACACTATGCATGAACATGTTCTTAGACAGTGGAGGGGTAACAGATGAATCAAACTAGCGGTAGAAGATACCATGCATGATACTGCATTTGTATTTCCTTATATGAACTGTAACTCAGTAAAAACTCTGAAATTGTTAAGTTTATATTTTTGTTCAGTGTATATTTGTGACTGCACATACTGCTGTGTGTTCAACCCTTGAGCTGTATTCCTTGACGCTGCTGACTCAGCCTCCAGACATTTGCAATCCCTGGATCCATCTTCCTCAGCATCCTGTCTGGTTATCTCTACCCCTTCCCCCTGGCTCTTTTCCTCGTCTGCCTGGTGAGTATACGATGGACACAAGGAGAATTATGACTAATAATAGTGGTGACATTTTACTAAACCAGACTGTTTACAAAATGTACTGCCTTTGTCACTTGTACCTCTGAATGTGGGGTGTGTTTTCCAGTGCTCTGGCCTGGGAGCTTCCTTCTGCTACATGCTGTCTTATCTAGTGGGGAGACCTGTGGTCTACAGATACCTGACAGAGAGAGCCCAGAAATGGTCCCAGCAGGTAAGACCTTTTTGGGAGGAAAAACATGTCGATTTTTGCTGCGTGAACAGTGTAGGAAGTTGTTGATAGTACAAGCCAACTTTAACAATTTAGTAACAGACACATGTCTATCTGCATCCACAGAACAGTGGAGTCTTAGTAGAGGGCTAGTAGTATCCAAGCCTTACTGTGAATGACTAGTTCTGCTATCTGTTTTCAATGGCAGGTTGACAAGCACAGAGATCATCTCATCAATTACATAATATTTCTGAGGATCACACCCTTTCTCCCCAACTGGTTCATCAACATCACCTCACCCGTCATCAACGTGCCTTTGGGGGTCTTCTTCCTTGGTACTTTCTTTGGTAAGGCTAAGATATATCAAACTCCAGTATTTCCATCTCAGTAGAAAACACTGTTAATAGGGTTGCATTGTCTTTATTGCTGAGCTATTTTTGAATCGCTCATACCATTTAATACATTGGTCACCAACCAGTCTAGATCACTTTCGCAGTCAAAAAGCAAGCCGGGATCTACTGCTCAGATTACTTTTTTAACATTAACTTAATACAAATAGTTTTGTAGGAATGAGGTTTGGGCACTAGGCCTGATACATTATCACAGCATATTGGCTATATGCTTGGCCTGCCAATATTGTTAATCTCAGACCATATTATATTTGAAAACTCAAGCTTTGATAAAATAGATCAGTTGGTTTAGCACTTGTGAGGCACTGTGGAGCATGAATTTAAATAACGTTTTATTTTACTGGACTGATGGTACCCGCATCTAATGGTCAACGAGGTCAAATCGTGACGTCTGTGATCTTCAGAGTTTGACTTGGAATTCCGAGTTGGATGACTGTTCAAAACTATTTTTCCCAACCCCCTCTCACAGTCCATACTCTCTCCTTCCTTTCCTCTGGTGAAACTGACCAGAGAGAGGGGACACTCTTCCACCTGATGGCGAAACTCGAGTCGCACCGCATCTTGAGTATCATTAGAAAGCAAATTACAGACTCCTTTTTGAATCTGCATATTTCCCCAAAGCTCAGCTGTCCTGAGTCGGCACAGAACTGCCAGGACCTGGGATCAATGGAGACACTCAAGTGTTTTAATCCTATATCTCTTGACACATTCATGAAAATTGTCATGGCCTCTAAACCTTCAACCTGCATACTGGACCCTATTCCAACTAAACTACTGAAAGAGCTACTTCCTGTGCTCGGCCCTCCTATGCTGAACATAATAAATGGCTCCCTCTCCACCGGATGTGTACCAAACTCTCTAAAAGTGGCAGTAATAAAGCCGCTCTTGAAAAAGCCAAGCCTTGACCCAGAAAATGTAAAAAACTATCGGCCTATATCGAATCTCCCATTTCTCTCAAAAATCTTAGAAAAAGCTGTTGCGCAGCAACTCACTGCCTTCCTGAAGACAAATAATGTATACGAAACACTTCAGTCTGGTTTTAGACCCTATCATAGCACTGAGACTGCACTTGTGAAAGTGGTAAACGACCTTTTAATGGCGTCAGACCAGGGCTCTGCATCTGTCCTCGTGCTCTTAGACCTTAGTGCTGCTTTTGACACCATCGATCATCATATTCTTTTGGAGAGATTGGAAACCTTAATTGGTCTACACGGACAAGTTCTTGCCTGGTTTAGATCTTATTTGTCGGAGAGATATCAGTTTGTCTCCGTGGATGGTTTGTCCTCTGACAAATCAATTGTAAGTTTCGGTGTTCCTCAAGGTTCCGTTTTGGGGCCACTTTTGTTTTCACTATATATTTTACCCCTTGGTGATGTCATTCGGAAACATAATGTTAACTTCCATTGCTATGCGGACGACACACAGCTGTACATTTCGATGAAACATGGTGATGCACCAAAATTGCCTGCCCTGGAAGCCTGTGTTTCAGACATAAGGAAGTGGATGGCGGCAAATTTTTTACTTTTAAATTCTGACAAAACAGAGATGCTAGTTCTAGGTCCCAAGAAACAAAGAGATCTGCTTTTGGATCTGACAATTAATCTTGATGGTTGTACAGTCGTCTCCCAAAAAAGTGTGAAGGACCTTGGCATTACTCTGGACCCTGATCTCTCTTTTAATGAACATATCAAGAATATTTCAAGGATAGCTTTTTTCCATCTTCGTAACATTGCAAAAATCAGACATTTTTTGTCCAAAAATGATGCGGAAAAGCTAATCCATGCTTTTGTCACTTCTAGATTAGATTACTGCAATGCTCTACTCTCCGGCTACCCGGATAAAGCACTAAATAAACTTCAATTAGTGCTAAACACGGCTGCTAGAATCCTGACTAGAACCAAAAGATTTGATCATATTACTCCTGTGCTAGCCTCTCTACACTGGCTTCCTGTTAAGGCTAGGGCTGATTTCAAGGTTTTACTGCTAACCTACAAAGCATTACATGGGCTTGCTCCTACTTATCTCTCAGATTTGGTCCTGCCGTACATACCTACACGTACGCTCCGGTCACAAGACGCAGGCCTCCTTATTGTCCCTAGAATCTCTAAGCAAACAGGTGGAGGAAGGGCTTTCTCCTATAGAGCTCCATTTTTATGGAATGGTCTGCCTATCCATGTGAGAGACGCAGACTCTGTCTCAATCTTTAAGTCTTTACTGAAGACTCACCTCTTCAGTATGTCCTATGATTGAGTGTAGTCTGGCCCAGGGGTGCAAGGGTGAACAGCAAGGCTCTGGAGCGACGAACCACCCTTGCTGTCTCTGCCTGGCCGGTTCCCGTCTCTCCATTGGGATTCTCTGCCTCTGACCCTATTACGGGGGCTGAGTCACTGGCTTACTGGTGCTTTCCATGCCATTCCTAGGAGGGGTGCGTCACTTCCTGTCCGGTTTGTCGCCCCCTCTGGCTTGTGCAGTGGAGGGGATCTTTTCGTGGACTATACTCAGCCTTGTCTCAGGGTAGTAAGTTGGTGGTTGTTGATATCCCCCTATTGGTGTAGGGGCTGTGCTTGGCAGAGTGGGTGAGGTTATATCCTGCCTGGTTTGGCCCTGTCCGGGGGTATTGTCTGGGTATTGTCGGAGGGGGCCACAGTGTCTCCTGACCCCCCTGTCTCAGCCTCCAGTACCTATGCTGCAATAGTCTATGTGCCAGGGGGCTAGGGTCAGTTTGTTAAATCTGATGTTATTATCCAGTGTCTTGTGTGAATTTAAGTATGCTCCCTCTAATTCGCTCTCTCTCCCACTCTACCCCCTCTCCCGGAGGACCTGAGCCTACCCGGAGGACCATGCTTCAGGACCACCTGTCCTGATGACTCCTAGCTGTCCCCAGTCCACCTGGTTGTGCTGCTGCACCGGTTTCAACTCCTCTGCCTGCGGTTATGGAACCCTGACCTGTTCATTGGACGTGCCACCCTGTCCCAGACCTGCTGTTTTCACCTCACTCTCGCTCTATTGCACTGAAAAACCAAGTGACATTCACTGCTGATGTATTTACCTGTTGCAACCTCCACAACTACTTTTATTATTATTTGACCCTGCTGGTCATCTATGAACATTTGAACATCTTGGAGAAAGAACTGGCCTTAATGGCCATGAATTGTTATAATCTCCACCCGGCACAGCCAGAAGAGGACTGGCCACCCCTCAGAGCCTGGTTCCTCTCTAGGTTTCTTCCTAGGTTTTGCCTTTCTAGGGAGTTTTTCCTAGCCACCGTGCTTCTACATCTGCATTGCTTGCTGTTTGGGGTTTTAGGCTGGGTTTCTGTATAGCACTTTGTGACATCGGCTGATGTAAAAAGCGCTTTATAAATAAATTTTGATTGATTTGATCTTCCTCGTGCACAAATCCATGTTGTTCCTATGACCAGAGAAAGTTAAATATTCCTCTATATTAAAATCGACACGAAGAGCTGCTAATAATAATAAAACTCAGGCTATCGATACTTGGCTACTCAAGTCGTTGCATCTGCAGCGCAAGCGGAAGTACCGAGAAGTGCGTTTTTGTAATAGTGTTGAATAAAAACAGTGACAGTGCTGAGTATAAACTTCAACATGAACTCTCATAAAAACAGCAGGTCTTTGCTGTATTTTATGACAGTCTCTCAGTGGTCATGATTTTAAAAGTTATTAAATCATACTTGGCTGTGGCCAGTGTCATGAAAGCGTTGTAGCCACGGTGATTTGAGCTTTCCGTTTGGGCAGCGCAGCAGGTGCACTCGTTTTGTTTCTTCAGACAAATAAAATTGTTAAAAATGGCAACACTTTGCTTACCCGTTGCGCAGGGATTTTGAATCAACTGCAACTACCGTCTACAGAAATATTTGGTGATCGACTAGGAATGCCTTGAAGGTTGCTCGACCGTTTGACGACCACTGATTTTCAATATATTTTACTGAATGCATGTGTCTGAAATGTGTTATGAAAGGCGTGGTGACTATTTCATCAACCAAACGGCTATGTGTTGTGTGTCTTACAATACTGACTTCCTCTCTTCTCTGACTGTCAGGAGTGGCCCCACCGTCCTTTGTGGCGATCAACGCTGGTACAACACTGTACAAACTGACTACAGCTGGGGAGGCAGTTTCCTGGAACTCTCTGATTGTGCTAGGTGTCCTGGCCGTACTCTCTATCTTGCCTGTCTGCTTCCAGAAGAAACTGCAGCAGAAGATGGAGTAGACACCAGACAACTTAGCAACTCATCTGCCTGCCTGATCCCCCTGCCCGTCCCTTGGCTCAAGGATGGTACATGCCGCTGTCCCACACACCTGCTGAGGTTGCTGTGGAAACATTTCCCATTGGCACAACCATGAGTCCTGTGTCCAAAACATTTGGTGGAGATGGTGGTGGCGGCCACCTCAACTTTGTGCTCTACAAAGGACTAACTGGCCTCTGCCCATCCTCTGGTTTGTTTTCCCACTTTTGTTAAATGTTGCTTGCCTGTAAATTGAAGATTTAAGAAAGGATACAGAAAACATCAGGCATCTGTCTTTAATATTGTTTTTAATCACAATGGTTCTCACAAATTCAAGCTACACTCCCCTCTTTAACTGTGTTTTGTATTTATTTAATCTCTTAACCTGTGTGATATGGGTGACGTCAAAGCAATACTGATCACAGTTCAGTGTTTTTGATTTTCACAAAATTTGAGGATGATTGTTATGGCTGTTTTATACACTGGTTAGAATGTGAACGTATTAAATAATTTCAAATTTTCTATCATAACAATATCTTCATAACACACCCACCCTAAAATAATGTGTGCCATCTGTGTTGATATGAAAAATATGCATATGAACACCTAGTAAGATAAATATGAAACCCTTGATGCTTTTGCTGTATCACTAATACATCGCTGATAATTGTATTTCCCCTTTTAATAGTATGAAATGGCATATCAAGTATTAAATACTAGGGTTTTGTATACTATACTTTTATACTTGTTCTACTAATGGTGTTGACTGCCCCTCTGGCTGTGGGCTCTCCTTCTTGTGCGTCACTAGTCCAAACGCTTTGCCAGTTGAGAAATGCAGTAGTGCTCTCCATTCAATGTATGACTCAACAGTGCCCTTTGCAAAGGTACCAATTGATTTTTCACACCCCATGACTTTTTCGAAATGTTGTCTTACAAAGTGGGATAAAAATGTATTGAATTGTAATATTTGTGTCAATGAGCTACACAAAGCTCTGTCAAAGTGGAAGAAAAATTCTAACATTTGTTAAAAAAAAATAATCATGAAAAATAAAACACTAGTATGCTACATGTCCAAAAGTATGTGGACACCTGCTTGTCGAACATCTCATTCAAAATCATGTGCATTAATATGGAGTTTGTCCCCTCCTTTGCTGCTGTCGGCGTTCCAATTCATCCCAAAGGTTTTTGATGGGGCTGAGGTCAGGGCTCTGTGCAGGCCAGTCAAGTTCTTCCACACCGATCTCGACAAACCATTTCTGTATGGACCTCGCTTTGTGAACAGGGGCATTGTCATACTGAAACAAGAAAGGGCCTTCCCTACATTGTTGCCACAAAGTTGGAAGCACAGAATCGTCTAGAATGTCATTGTATGCTGTAGCATTAAGATTTCGCTTCACTGGGACTAAGGGGCCTAGCCCGAACCATGATAAACAGCCCCAGACCATTATTCCTCCTCCACCAAACTTTACAGTTGGCACTATGCATTCGGGCAGGTAGTGTTCTCCTGGCATCCGCCAAACACAGATTTGTCCGTCGGACTGTTAGATGGTGAAGCGTGATTGATCACTCAAGAGAACGCGTATCCACTGCTCCAGAGTCCAAATGGCGGCGAGCTTTACATTCCTCCGGCCGACGCTTGGCATTGCGCATGGTGATCATAGGCTTGTGTGCGGCTGCTCGGCCATGGAAACCCATTTCATGAAGCTCCTGACGAACAGTTCTTGTACTGACGTTGCTCCCAGAGGCAGTTTGGAACTTGGTAGTGAATGTTACAGACGATTTTTATGCGCAATGCGCATCAGAGCTCGGCAGTCCTGTTCTGTGAGCTCGTGTGGCTTACCACTTCACGTCTGACCCGTTGTTGCTCCTAGACGTTTCCACTTCACAAGAACAGAACGTACAGTTGACCAGGGCAGAAATTTGACGAACTGACTTGTTGAAAAGGTGGCATCCTATGACGGTGAGCTCTTCAGTAAGGCCATTCTACTGCCACTGTCTATGGAGATTGCATGGCTGTGTACTCGTTTTATACCCCTGTCAGCAACGGGTGTGGCTGAAATAGCCGAATCCACTCATTTGAAGGGGTGTCCACATACTTTTTTTTATATATAGTGTATCTTATTTAGATAGTATTCAAACCCCTGAGTCAATACATGCTCGAATCAGCATTGACACTGACACTGATTACACCTGTGAGTCTTTCTGGATAAATCTCTAAAGAGCTTTGCACACCTGGATTGTACAATAGTTTTAAATTATTAAAGCTCTGTCAAGTTGGTTGTTGATCATTGCTAGACAGCCATTTTCAAGTCTTGCCATAGATTATCAAGACAATTTAAGTCAAAACTGTAACTAGGCCACTCAGGAACATTTATTGTCGTCTTGGTAAGCAACTCCAGTGTAGATTTGGGCCTTGTGTTCTAGGTTATTGTCCTGCTGAAAGGTGAATTTGTCTCCCAGTGTCTGGTGGATCTTATAGGATTTTACATGTGCTTAGATCTATTATGTTTATTTTGATCATGAACTCCCTAGTCCTTGCTATTGACAGGCAAACCCATAACATGATGCAGCCACCACCATGCTTGAAAATATGAAGTAGTACTCAGTGATGACGTTGGATTTGCCCCAACATAATGCTTTGTATCCAGGCCTTATTGCAAACAGGATACATGTTTTGGAATATTTTATTCTGTGTAGGTTTCTCCCTTTTCACTCTGTAAATGAAGTTAGTATTGTGGAGTAACTACGATGTTGTTGAGCCATACTCAGTTTTCTCCTATCACAGCCATTAAACTATGGAACTGTTTTAAAGTCACTATTGACCTCTTGGTGAAATCCCTGAGCGGTTTCCTTCCTCTCCAGTAACTGAGTTAGGAAGGGCGCCTGTATCTTTGTAGTGACTGGGTGTATTTATACACCATCCAAAGTATATAATTAATAACTTCACCATGCTCAAAGGGATATTCAATGTCTATTTATTTATTTTTTACCCATCTAACTACCAATAGATGCGCTTCTTTGTAAGGCATTGGAAAACCTCTCCAGTCTTTGTGGTTGAATCTGTGTTTGAAATTCACTGCTCGATTCAGGGACTTTACAATTATCTGTATGTGTGGGGTACAGAGATTAGGTAGTCATTAAAAAATAATGTTAAACACTGTTATTGCACACAGAGTCCAGACATGTTTTTGTGACTTGTTGAGCACGTTTTTGCCATAACAAAGGGATTGAATACTTACTGACTCAAGACATTTAAACTTTTCACTGTTTATTAATTTGTACAAATTTCTAAAAACATATTTCCACTTTGACATTATGGGGTATTGTGTGAAGGCCTGTGACAAAAAATATTGAAATGTAATCCATTTTAAATTCAGTCTAACACAACAAAATGTGGAAAAAGTCAATGGGTGTGATTACTTTCAAGGCACTGTATAGATTTCTTAAGAGTCCAACCTGTATGTATCTGTTGGTGTGATGCCTAATTTGTACTATAGGGTGCTTTGATGTGATTTATTTAGCCTTACCTGATGTCATTCTACTACTTTTCTGCTGCTGTGAAACCTTGTGGTTGTATCTAGAGGTTGATGCAGTGAATGTGCACTTGGGCAGTCTTACTGTTGATGTTTCTTAATTTCATGTCTCAAGCACGGTCCACTCTTCTGCATCTGAGATCACTCATCATTTAGGAAAATTGATTGGATTTGAAAAAGTGAGAGTATTTTTTACATTTTGATGATCAAGTCTTACTTGATCAACGTTTTAATCCAATATAGAAACTCTTTCTCTGTCCTTTATAGAAAATAAATCACATTTGTTAGTATTTAATAACCTGAATTAATGTGTGGCTACTTGGCATGTCTAAAGCTGTGTTTACATAGGCAGCCTAATTTGTATATTTTTTCCCCACTAATGGGTCTTTTGACCAATCACATCAGATCTTTAAACATCAGCGCTTTTCTCAGAGCTGATCTGATTGGTCAAAAGACCAAATCGTGAAAAAAAGATCAGAATTAGGCTGCCTGTATAAACCAGGCTTAGTACTTCATATTTTTATGTAATGGCCACATTGGCTGTGTTTACACAGGCAGCCCAATTCTGATTTTTTTTTTTTTTTACCACTAGTTGGTGTTTTGATCGATCAGATCAGCTTTTTTGCCTATAATTGGGCAAAAGATCAGAACTGGTCTGCCTGTGTAAACACAGCCCTTCTGTATCCCAATCCCACTGTGTTAATGTCCTTGTTGTTGGAAATTTGGGCTTCAGCTTTTTGTGGTTCGTAGAGATTGCATCATTACCTCATCTTGATTGCACTGCAGTAGTTTTCAGAGGGATAAAGTTTGATGGGAGATGCTGTAGCTGTTCAGTCAATACAAAGTGTGTGCTCTTATGAAAGCTGTTTTTGTGTTTAATAAATAAGAATATTTCGTTACTTAGCCCTTTATTGCTATCGCATTATTATTTGTTCACCCAATTTGATATCAGAAGTAATTCCTGGAAATTCATTGGCACATATTTGCAAAAACTGTTTAAAAGTCGCCAGTAGTTTTATCCCATTTTTAAAGATCACTGCAATGTTCAGGGCGGCAGGTAGCCTAGCGGTTAGAGCGTTGGGCCAATAACCGAAAGGTCGCTGGTTCGAATACCTTACAAGGTGAAAAACCTGTCAGTGTCTTTGAGCAAGGCATTTAACCCTACTTTGCTCCAGGGGCTGACCCTGTAGGGAGGCCTGTAGTTGTAAATAAGAATTTGTTTTTAACTGACTTGCCTAGTTAAATAAAGGTTATTAAAAAAAATGTCTGTTACACATGTTTCTTAATACAACTTTCCAACATTTGTTGATTTCATGCGGATGATATTGAGAATATATTTTGGATGATTCTTGGTATGTTTCCTTGTCCATTCATTACCCTTGTGATCTTTACAGTATTACGTTGTGCAAAAATATATGCTAATAAATGTTGGTTTAATATTAACATATTTATTTTGAAATCATAAAAACATTTGTACATTTTTGCTCACTGTCCGGTGAATGTTTTGGAATATGTGAACGTAAAGTCAAAGTTCTGCATGTTTTTACCTGTCACCCTTTACCACACGGTGGAGCTCTTTGTACGTCTATAGATTTCAGCCCCACAGTTTAACTTTTTATCAAGTAGGACAACATTTTTCTTATGATTTAATGAAATATATTCTAAATCGTGCACCAGATAACGTGTCTTTACATCTTTTTCCTGTCTCTGACACCTACTCCCCCTTCTCTGTTCCTTGAATACTCAAGTAGAATACCTATTACTGTATGTGTATTACAGCTATGGTATTACATGTGTATTACATGATTCTATTCAATTTATGATTTAATACAATTGTTCATGCTAAATTGGTAAAATTAAAGTTTGCATTCAGTTGTACACTGGATGGTTTTAGCTACAGTGGTGTAAGAATACGATGACTCAGGTTTATTATAGGTGCCTTATGGCCTATTTAATGCTTCGTCACTATAGCATATTATTATAAAGGAGAGCATTTTACAGGCGAAATACTTATAACTCAGGAACTGAAGGGTTAAGTGCATAACGTAATCTGTTAGGAGTTCGCACATGCTCACTGTGTTCCCTCTACGCAGAGGTAATGCAAGGGGTTGAGAAAATCTGAGACAGATGAAAACAGCTGTGCTGGAATACCCATAATGCACTTCGGCTGGCATTCTGTTCTGATTTTCAGGCTTTGCAGTACATCAACGATGGCTGCGCGAAATCACTACGCGATCCTTTAATATGCACCCAGCTGAAAAGGGCGAGGAAAAGGGTACCACCGGACCAGTCTCAAAATGACCACCGGCTTCAGCTCGAATTCCTGTCGATTCGCAGATTATTTTGTTGTCTGCGGACTTGACACTGAAAGCGGGCTTGAACCAGACGAACTGTCCGGTAAGTGTCGGTCACGGGCTGGGGAACCAATAAGAATAATTCTACATGGTTTATAATGTCTTTCCTCGCGTATGTTTCTTTTATATAGATTTTAGAGTACCATATTATATTCATCTTTATACCTTAATCACATGACAAACTGTTGATTTATAATGAGGTTGAAAAGTGGTAATGCTGTGTACATCAATAAGTAGATCTGCACGTCAGTGTTCATAGAAGTTCCTATTTTCTACCTTTCCATTTGATATTATATGCCTAGTCGTTTAGAGGGGATTATTCCAATAAATGTTGTTTGCTTGAAATGCTCGAGAACTGTAGGCCGTCGATGTTAGGGCGGCAGGTAGCCTAGCGGTTAGACCGTTGGGCCAGTAACTGAAATGTCGCTGGTTCGAATACCCGAGCCGACAAGGTGAAAAACCTGTCAATGTGTACTTGAGCAAGACACTTTGCCCCAATTTGCTCCAGGGGCAGACCCTGTAGGTAGCCCGTCAATTTAAATAAGCATTTGTTCTTAACTGACTTACCTAGTTAAATAGATGTTCCATAGCCCAGCTGTAATTAAAGACAACGAAAAACAGTCCATGGATATACTTCCTCCTGAGTATAGCCAGCACTCATTAAGTGGTCAAAAGCATTTCAGACATACATTTACATACATAGATCACTGACCTTTTTTATATCTTACCAGAATAAGACGTTTCTGTTTCTACAATTTGTAGGGTAAACGTCCCTATTAGGCCCACCAATATATACTGCCCCAATTTAAGTGAGAACATTTTAGTTAAAATGAAAGTCTAATCTCTTATTTGAAGTGTCAACAATTCATTTATACCAATTTCTAATGTTTTTATTGTTTAATTTGTCAAAATATATTGAAAGTCTGTCATGGGCTTAATGGGTAATTGGTACCTAATGTACCCTTTAAGCCCATGGGTGTTCCAAATAAACCCACTTCAGATTTGTTGATAAATAAATATATATATATTTAAAAGATCTTAACAATACAAACGTGTTCAATTCAAATCTGTAATCTCTTAGCTCTCAATAGCTATTGTCATTTTGTCTCCACTCCTATCCTAATGCCTGTAAATGGCATTTGAAACGCAGAACAAGCTAAACTTACAACATGTCTTCTCTGGAATGTAGCCAAAACTATTTAGAACAAAATCAAAACTATAGTGGAAATTACTCTTCAATACTTCATCTGTCAATATGTATTGTCATGTTGTCTGTATCTTTATCCTATGGTGTGCTGTTGGCATTTGAAATTGGCCCAAACTTTCTAGTTCTGCCAACTGGTTGAAAGTGCAGATGTTTTTATGGAGATTTCTGAAGACCGACTGACAAAAAAAAAACAGTTTGCAGGTTCAATACTAATATTCTAAGGATAGTAAATGAGTCAATTTCAGGATTTACATTTAAACAATACATTTTAATTGATTTTCAAATGTTAATCACATTTTGGCTAGTAGATTGAAAACATTGTAAAAACACACTTTAAAACCATTCAGTTCATTGTGAAGTAACATTAAAACATACATTTTATTGTGAGGAGACATCAGTCATAACATATTGAAGCTCATGTATCATTAGCCTATAACTTAAGCAAAATAAACAAGAAACATTTCTGCAATTTCTACTTTCTCCTAGGCTAAACGTAGGCCTATGCTCTTTGATGTTATTTCATCGTTTTAGTTATCTTTGTAGTATAACATAACAGGTTATAGGGTGGTCTAAGCTTTATTTTGTTTGTTTGTTTCAATCTTTTGCCCACGTTGTGGTTGTCTTTGTTTGCCAGTCTTAAGATAGCAAGTCTTGATGGCTTTCATCTAGTTTTTGTACAGATTTTCAATGACCTCATGATTGCTCAAATAGAATTGCCCAGGTCCCTCCCGCTCTGCTTTGCGGAGGATGAACTTGAGCTCTACATCCTCAATCTTGTCCCTGGATGGGAGCAAGAATGTGTTGTTTGGCCCTCTGTTTAGGAACTTCATCACATACCGTTCACCCTCTGGTGGTGCTGACTCGTTAAGTGATCGTGCGATGTAATATGCCGCTGGTTTTCGTGAACATGACAGCATAGTACACGTCTCTCTTCACTGTGAAGGTTGTGGTACAGGTTTCTGTATTCTCATTTTCCTCTTTGCTCACTGCCTTATTGCCCACTGCCTCCGATGCATTTGCCTTCTCCAGAGGAGCCTTCTCCAGAGGAGTCTTCTCCAGAGGAGTCTTCTCCAGAGGAGCCTTCTCCAGAGGAGCCTTCTCCAGAGGAGTCTTCTCCAGAGGAGCCTTCTTCAGAGGAGTCTTCTTGCTCTTGGTCTTGCCATCCTTTGGTTGTTTCTTTTTTGCTGCCTTCTTTTTTTCACATTCCCCTAGCTGCAACAAGGCTTGTTCAGATGTTAGAGACTCTCCATATTTTAGAGTGTTGATTCTCTGTCTTTTGGCTGGATTGCTCTTCTTGGTTGGCATGATGCTCAGCTGCCCCTTCACTCTCTGCCTCAACGACTTCCAGTCTACTCCATAGCGTTTTGCAATGAGAGGTTTTGCATTGTTCTCTCCCTGTACAGATGGCATGCTTTTATCATGCGTGGGCATGAACTGTATTTTTTTTGTGTTTTAGTCATCTCAAACTAAAACTCATCTGAAAAGTAGGCCTAAAGATGAACAAATTATTGTTAATGTTAGGATAGAATATAGGCCTATCCAGAATGAATTGACCTATGCAATATGACTGATATTAATTATCTGAATTATGGAGCTGATTTTTCAGGTGAGGTCAAAATTTGAGGAAAATGGTCAAAAGGTGAAAATCCCTGTTGAAACAAAGTCAAGTGGGCTTAATGGGAGCAGGTGGGCTTAAAGGGAACATCAGTGAATTTATGGTTAAAATACAGAATATATTAAACAAATCTATATATGGTGCACTAACATAACATGGAAAGTATACAATTATCATGGAGAGAAGTAATTAGCAAAACTCATTTACATCCACCCCAGATATTTTTGCTATTGTCCCCTTTAAGCCCACCAGGTAAAAATGTTAATACAATTTTTATTAAGATAAACATACACATTTATTGTCTATTTAACAGTATAACAACATAAACTGCATACAAAAATGTAAACTATACCTGCTTATCATGCTTTATGTCATTGCAATGAACCATACTATACATCTACTGTATTGATGCAGCATGTGGTCTGTTTGCTAGCATGCTAAAACTCATATTTTGTTTTCAAAAGAAACATTATTTATAATTCAAGTAATATTCTAACATATATCTTATTCAAAACACTAATCACTTAAACGTTGATAACAAATGAGTACTTACTAAAAACAGGAGTAGAAATATGCAAAACATGTTATATTCTGAGGGTACCAAAATCACCAAAGTTCTTCTTCTGGGATTAGCAGGCACATGTCACACATATACTTTGATAACTCAACATTGACAAATCTGATCGGTTTACAATAATAAGTGTAATGTATGTAACAAGCAGCTTCATTGATAGAAACATCACACAGAAAAAAATGATGATGTCGTTTTTTTTGGGGGGGGGGGTGCTCAAAAGTTGCAAGTTGGCTTATATGGTACGTGGGCTTAATAGGGACGTTTACCTTAAATAACAGGAATGTTTCCCCTATCAGTAGTGAGTGTATATTACCATACTGCCATTGGTAATTACACATGTATAAACAAGCAGATAAATACAAGCAGGTTAGGCCAATAATAGCTACATCCAAGAAGCACATATGATTTCAGTGATGGATTGAAATCAATTGATCAATGCATGGCTGAAAGGGGAGTGCAGAAAACAGAGGGAAGCTGGTGGTATCAGGGACTATACGGTTCTCCCTGGGGGGCAGAACACTGAGTATGACAGGATGATGTCATTATTAGACTGAGGACCTGCTGTCTCTTGGGAGTGCCATGGGTCTCTGGGGGAGATGAGGATGGTCTGATCTTGGTTTTCTTTTCAACAACAGTCATGTTTAGGGAAGGAATTTGTAGAATCTAGGACATTGTTTTCAAAGTACAAGTCAGGCTACATTTAATGTTTTGGGGTAGCCTAAGGATATGTAGGTATGCACATTTCCCTAAACTCAACAGTTACTTTTATTTTGTATTTTATTTGATTTAACCTTTATTTAAGTAGGCAAGTCAGTTATGAACAAATTCTTATTTACAATGACGGCCTACCCCGGCCTCCCCTAACCCGGATGACGCTGGACCAATTGTGCGCTGCCCTATGGGACTCCCAATCACAGCCAGTTGTGATACAGCCCGGGTTAAATTTTATTGTGTGTGTGTGTCTCATTAGATGTCATTGATTGCTCTCCACCTCTCCACCTCTGTGGCTTGTTTCTGGAGGCTCTCTCTTGAAAGAACAAACCCTTGTATAGTTCAACAAACACAATGAGTATGCATCCTGTGCCTTGGCTATACAGTTTCCCCTCATTAACTATCTTCATTTTACAATAATGAGGTATAATGTAGGCAAAGAGAAGACCATGAACTGCCGTAATAATAAAAAAACATACACAACTCACTGGTTTGTGAGTGGCACCACCCTAGCATGTCTCTCATTTCACTAAACATAGGACTAAGGTTTTAATTTTCACCAAGGACCAGTTTCTTGGAGGAAGGATGGGAACATCTTTAGATAACACACACACACAAGATCTCTCCTATGCAAATGTACTTAACACATCTGATGAGATAAATTATTAACAGTATTTGCATTTGTTTATTTTTTTTGCGAAGACACATTTCCTTCCTCTCAGTGTAAAAGTGTAAGTGGAATATTTTACAGAAATCAGTCAAGGATGTGTTTACTTCTCTGTTGTTTATCTTGAGAGAATTATCCTATTCAGATTCTTATCATGATTGTCTCCTCTCCTCGAGTACCTGGCTCTCTAATGGTGTAAACGAGATAGAGACCAGCTGGTGAAAGTAAAAGTCACTGGGTGTTCTGCAGGAGATTGCATGTCATTCAGTAATTCGTCAATCTAAGAAGAGTGAATTAGACAAATAACCGTGGTCCTCTGACCAGAGATTGGACTGTAGAAGACTAGAGGTTATCCTGTAGGTTCCATACTTGGCCTTCATGTTTTCTCACTCACTCAGACAATGGAAAGCCTTTTTGGGGGCTAAGGGTGCTATTGGCTGAGTTAGGATGAGGAATTTGTCCTCTTTGCCATTCCATGCATAGTTCCAGGGCCATGAGTGCACTGCTGAGACTTGTAGCACAGTTTGGTGTAATGGTAAGATAGGCTTTTGTTAGACATGCGTGTTACAGACCGTTTCCTGATTCTGTCAGCCACATCTAAAGGAATTAAAGCTGTCGGTCTGTCAGATATCTCAAGCTGTGTGTTTTATGTAGAATGTGTTTTGAATGATATGCTTCCAGGATTCCTCCTCTTGTAAGATTGGATCAGCGAATAGGAAGTGATTGCATGCCTGGCAGGGATTCTGAATAGTGAAGACTGCCTAGGGCCAGGCCCTAATGTAATCTTCCTCATTGTGGTCAAGGATTGACGGTGTGGGTTATAATAGTTAGGGAGCATCTTGTCTAATCAGAGAGGATTGCAATACATCACATTTTCCCTTCTGCTTTTTTAGCTAGATCCTACTAGCTGACAGAAAAACGCCATTACAATGTTACTGCAATGTCGTAGCAAGCACACAATACACTAGCAATATTGTACGTGTACAACTCTCTGCGGGGTGTTGCCACATCACTGAGACATTGTGGGAATGTTTGTTGTAAACTCTATCTGTGAAAAGTTCATCCCTGTGAGTATATCTGTGAATCTCCTCCAGCTGTACACACAGGGCTGTTAGCATTGGCCTTCCTACAGCTCTGATGTGGTAAGGTAGTGTCGTGATTGACTAGTAAGTGAGAGTAGATAACCAGGGTTATGGTGTTTAAGCTTCCTGTAGCCTGACCTCTGTTCTGCTTCTCACCGACTGACTGCAGAGACTGGGCTGGTGACAGAGAGTGTGTACACGTACACTGCTGTCACCCTGAAAGCTTTACAGTTTTTCTTTCCACAAATGGAGATTATCTACCATCTCTCTGGGCCTTAAGTCACTCTCCCTATCTCCCCTGACCTCTACTTCCCGTCTCCTCCCCCTACTAGTGCACTGTCATGGCCTGAAAACACCATTTGCACATTTCCAATGAAGATTTACCTCAGTGTTTTACCCAAAAGGCTCAGACTTTTCTGTTTCCGTCTACGCGGGCCGGCACCCGTGTCTCACTGGGCATGGCCCCTGCGGACCTGCTCTGACTTGTGGCCTAGCCCTGGGTACTTTTCAGTTTAATTTAGATAACAATGGCTACTGTGGACTTTAACACCTTCTCACAAAGCAACTGTCTTGATAATGCAGAGGTTGTTGATTCTGCTTAATAAATTAATAATATAAAGAGGGATACTAGTCAGTTGTACAAATGAATGCATTCAACTGAAATGTGTCTTCCGCATTTAACCCAACCCCTCAATCAGAGAGGTGCAGGGGCTGCCTTAATCAACATCAACGTATTCAGCGCTCCAGGGAACAGTAGGTTAACTTCCTTTGCTCAGGGGCAGAATTTTTACCTTGTCAGCTCAGGGATTCAATCCAGCAACCTTTCAGTTACTGGCCCAACGCTCTAACCACTAGGCTACCTTGCCACAAGTCTTTAGTGTCACACTCCTGATGGAAACACAATAACGCTAGAGCTCGCATTAACATAAAACACTCTCGGCCCACTGGTGTGGGGATAAGTCTCATTGGAAAAGCACCTCTCCCTCTCTCCATGGAGTATATATATCCTCTTAGAGCAACAAGGCCTTTGGATGGTTACATGAATGCTTTCTCATGCAGCTATTTTGGTATCTCTTGATAACGCCCTCCACCACCACTATACTCTGTGGAGATACTGCAAGCAGTACGGTTCCTGCTGTGTGCTGGCTGTGTGTTCTCAGTAGGAACTTCCTGCTGCCCCTCTCGTTCTCAGGCTGCTGAGACCCAGTTAGCACTAGCAGACCTAGCAGAGCTACTTCATATACGGTAGCAGCGGTGAGTGGGGGAGCTCTTCTTCTCCCTGGCAGACTGGAGGACTCACGTGCACACAGCAAACAGACAGCCTAGCACAAGCTGCTCCCACTGACCAATCAGAGGATATTATGGGTGTCATGTGCTTAGTGGACTGAGCAAGCTTCAAGCTGCAGTCTCTAGAATCTATGCAATTAGTCTGTGCTATGGTGAGTGTGTCGACTAAAGGTGTCCGCATGCTTCCCAGCCGAAACATTTCGGAAGAGATAAATTATTATATTATGACGACATTTAGTAACGTTTTTGTTCATTTTTGACATCGTGAGGGTTTTTTCGGATGTTCAGGCACACAATATTTTTTCTTGAGGCAAGCCTAAGTCGGTGCCTCTTCATCTGTGATTGTTCAACAGTAGGGATTCTTCAATAAAGTCTTCGCTGTCATTCAACGAGAGACAACTCGTTTTCATAAAAATTCATTGAGAAATACTGCATCAAAAATCTTGGCAAAACGTCAGAATTAATGACACATTTCTTGAGTTATTTTACATTAATTCGGTCTATTTTGAGAAAGTATATACTTGTTACGGCTTCTCAAAATGGACAAACAGTACTATTGCCGCTTTTTTCTTGTTTTTCAAGTGAAGGTCTTTCAAGGGAGTATGCGATCACACTCGTTCGGTTCGGCTAGGCGCCAGCCGAACTGAAGCATGCGGACACCTTAAGAATCACAATTAAGGTACTGTGGTCCATGAAGCAGGCTCAGTTATCACTCCTCAAAATCTGCTGTGATGTTTGTTGGAGAAAGAGGGACTTTACCATATGCTGATCTGGCAGTTTCACTTCAGGTGAGAAGAAACCCCACAATTCAGGTTACTTGAGATCACAAGTTGATGTGTCAGTTTTACAGTGTGGTTTAAGTCACATGCTGGTCTTTCCATGGCTTGTGTTTCGACTCAAACAGTGAAGTCAGGATGGATGGGGCTTTCTAGGAGGCCCTTTCTCTGATCACTACCAATGATAGGAGGAGGTTTTAGAGGTGAATTGAACAGCTGTGCCTAACTGACAGCTATCACTCACCCTGTCCTTCTTAGGAGGTTTTCTGTGATGTGTGTATAGAGGTTTGTATTAGTTCACAGAGCCAATATATCCTCACAGGAAGCCTCTGTCATCTTTCTCCAAGACACTATCCCATTTTGGGAACCCCACCATGACAGAAAACAGATGTGTCCTTTAGAGGGTTATTTGTCTTAAGAACCGGAACAGGAGCGTGCCTGGAGATATAGGCCTAGCAATGTTATGTAACAGTTGGACCACAACACTGTATCACTATAAGAGTTCATGCCCCCATAATGAGCAGACATTATGACTTGCCTGAGGACGTCCATGTTAGAGGAGAATGATTCGACTGTCTCTGTGAGAGGTATTAAAAAAAGAATTGAAAAAGCTGTCCGAAAAAAATCATAATTCACTTTCATAAGGGGGCTCTGACTTTCAACACATTGCAACGTGTTGACATGTAAGGAATATGGCGACTGAGGGTAGTAATGATAAGGCTGAGGTGAATGAGGATGAGCCGTCTGTCCCAGAATGCCTCTGTGCTGTGACCAGCGCATGGTTAGCCCCTCCGGATCATGAGCTCTGACGGGGGAACAGAAATCCACTCTCTCTATCCACTGACTAAACATGGCCTGAAGCTTTCCTCTGTAGAGCACTGCATTTCCTTGTGTCCCCCCAACAAAGAGGCAAGATAGTCATCGAACCCCTCTCCCATTTTGTCTTTGATTTTTAATAGGTTTTTGTGCACAAAGCCTCTTCAGATGGGACTCTTATTTTATCTCTCTTTGTCCTTTTCTTTTCATTTCAGAATGCTGAAGTTATTAAAGTCCGAAGCTGTGTGATTTCCAGAAAGGACTCGTAGTATCCAACATGACAGACTAGTCATTATTAAATTTGATCCGTTCCAAGGCAACGTGGACAGAAGTCGCATAATTTTTTCCCTGTGTCACGATCATGATATTTTCTTTTAAATTCGATATAACTAACTAGCTAATATCTCTCTCCCTCAGTATGTCATGCACATGCAAAGAAACATTTAATGACACTGACTTTGCCATCAGGGGGCAGTTATATCACTGGCTGCAACAGCCAAAACGTGGCAAACTTGATGACAAAACCCCCCTTTATGCGACAGTGTTGGGGTGCAGGGTGAGACCAGATTAGCATATGTATTAGAGGCCCTCCTGCCAGGCTGACGTGATTGGCTGGCTCACAACTTGGTCCTGCTGATTACACGGGGGACAGGCAGCTGACACACACACCCACCCACCCCCACACACACACACACACACTTACTTTGAGCACCCCCCGCATCCCCCCGCCACCCTATTCAAATTCTAACATTTCCCAGACACCCCCTCTCTTTAATCCCTCAGTGAATTACATCACTATAAAGCCCCCCACACATGCTCAGTGTGGATCTGCACTCATATTCAGTGCCTGTTAATAATTCATAGGTGTGTTAAAGGAGCTCAAGTCCTAAGGAAATTCCTCGGGCATCTTACAGTGTCTAACTAAATAGTGTTTAAGCAAATCTGTAATCCTGTGGAATTGAATAATGACTGTTGGAAGTGTGTTATACACATGGAAGTATAATTCAATAGGGCAAAAAGTGTGTGTGCCCTTGAAAAATCTAGCCCTACATGACATTTTGGTTTTAGACATTTCGGATGGCCCAGCTGGATCTCCCCTTTCTGTACGTTTATGTACAAAATATTTTTTCTACTCGAGAAGTTGCTGAGAATTTTCTATGCTGAGAAGAAGCCAAGCCATCCTTTATTGAGCAATACACATAATACTTCTCTATACTCTGAGATTATGAAAGGCAGATTTCTACACTGAACTAAAATATAAACGCAACATGTAATGTGTTGGTCCCATGTTTCATGAGATGAAATAAAAGATCCCAGAAATTTTCCATACACACAAAAAGCTTATTTCTCTCAGATTTTGTGCACAAATTTGTTTACATCCCGTTAGTGAGCATTTCTCCTTTGCCAAGATAATCCATCCACCTGACAGGCATGACATCAAGAAGCTGATTAAACAGCATGATCATTACACATGTACACCTTGTGCTGGGAGCAATAAATGACCATTCTAAAATGTGCAGTTTTTTTCACACAACACAATGCCACAGGCCTCAATTTTTTTGAAGGATTGTGCAAATGGCATGCTGACTGCAGGAATGTCGACCAGAGCTGTTGCCAGAGAATTGAATGTTAATTTCTCTACCATACGCCGCATCCAAGAATTTGGCCGTACATCCAACCTGCTTCACAATCGCAGACCATGTGTATGGCATTGTGTGGGCGAGCGGTTTGTTGATGTCAATGTTGTGAACAGAGTGCCCCATGGTGGTGGGGTTAATGTTTGGGTGGGCATAAGCTACGGACAAAGAACATTTTATCGATGGCAATTCCATTGCACAAAAATACCGTGACGAAATCCTGAGGCCCATTGTGAGGCCCATTTTTTTATAAAGGTATCTGTGACCAACAGATGCATGTATGTATACCCAATCATGTGAAATCCATAGATTGGGGCCTAATTTATTTATTTAAATTGATTGATTTCCTCATATGAACTGTAACTCTTACAAAATCTTACAAATGTTTGCGTTTGTTGCGTTTTTTATTTTTTTCAGTATACAGTTGAAGTCGGAAGTTTACATACACCTTAGCCAAATACATTTAAACTCAGTTTTTCACAATTCCTGACATTTAATCCTAGTAAAAATTCCCTGTTCTAAGTCAGTTCGGATCACCACTTTATTTTAAGAATGTGAAATGTCAGAATAATAGTAGAGAGAATTATTTAAGCTTTTATTTCTTTCATCATATTCCCAGTGGGTTAGAAGTTTACATACACTCAATTAGTATTTGTTAGCATTTAAATTGTTTATCTTGGGTCAAACCTTTTAGGGTAGCCTTCCACAAGCTTCCCACAATAAGTTGGGTCCATTCCTCCTGACAGAACTGTTGTAACTGAGTCAGGTTGTAGGCCTCCTTTTTTCTATAGGAATGAGTTCAGGGCTTTGTGATGGCCACTCCAATACCTTGACTTTGTGGTCCTTAAGCCATTTTGCCACAACTTTGGAAGTATGCTTGGGGTCAATGTCCATTTGGAAGACCCATTTGCGACCAAGCTTTAACTTTCTGACTGATGTCTTGAGATGTTGCTTCAATATATCCACTGGTGAAGTGCACCAGTCCCTCCTGCAGCAAAGCACCCCCACAAAATGATGCTGCCGTGCATCACGGCAACACCATCCCCCGTGCTTCACGGTTGGGATGGTGTTCTCCGGCTTGCAAGCCTCCCCCTTTTTCCTCCAAACATAACGATGGTCATTATGGCCAAACAGTTCTATTTTTGTTTCATCACATCAGAGGACATTTCTCCAAAAACTACGAGCTTTGTCCCCATGTGCAGTTGCAAACCGTAGTCTGGCTTTTTTATGGCGGTTTTTGGAGCAGTGGCTTCTTCCTTACTCAGCGGCCTTTCAGGTTATGTCGATATAGGACTCGTTTTTACTGTGGATATAGATACTTTTGTACCTGTTTCCTCCAGCATCTTCACAAGGTCCTTTGCTGTTCTGGGATTGATTTGCACTTTTCGCACCAAAGTCTGTTCATCTCTAGGAGACAGAACGCGTCTCCTTCCTGAGCGGTATGACGGCTGCGTGGTCCCATGGTGTTTATACTTGCGTACTATTGTTTGTACAGATGAACGTGGTACCTTCAGGCATTTGGAAATTGCTCCCAAGGATGAACCAGACTTGTGGAGGTCTACAATTTTTTTTCTGAGGTCTTGGCTGATTTCTTTTGATTTTCCCATGATATCGAGCAAAGCGGCACTGAGTTTGAAGGTAGGCCTTGAAATACATCCACAGGTACACCTCCAATTGACTCAAATGATGTCAATTAGCCTATCAGAAGCTTCTAAAGCCAAGACATCATTTTCTGGAATTTTCCAAGATGTTTAAAGGCACAGTCAACTTAGTGTATGTTAACTTCTGACCCACTGGAATTGTGATATAGTGAATTATAAGTGAAATAGTCTGTCTGTAAACAATTGTCTGTAAACAATGCACAAAGTAGATGTCCTAACCGACTTGCCAAACCTATAGTTGGTTAACATGAAATCTGTGGAGTGGTTGAAATGAGTTTTAATGACATCAATCTAAGTGTATGTAAACTTCTGACTTCAACTGTATATACACATTCACTATAGGGTGTGCATGGTCCACACTTGCTTTGAGACTTCTTTGAGACTCTGGATGTTAAAGCTTATGTCATACGGAACTGAAATAAATGATAAATAAAGGAAACCTGCCTTTAATTCCCAGGCAGAGTTCATGACTGGAGAGAAGCTTGTATAATAAGCTAACTCTGCCCTCTCAGCACCCTGAGGCTCTCTCTATCTCCTCTGTTCCGCTCTGTGGAAACAGGAAGCCTTTCTTATAAAGGGGGTTTAGATGGCTGCACGGCAGAGGAGCAGATTGCGTTTTTATGGAAGCGATGATGCAGACTGACTCCCTCATTACCTCTCAGCCTGTCTGTCGATTTGATCTCAGCTCTGCTGCTGAGGAGGCAGTCTGCCTTGATGAAAGGCTCACGCTGCTTCAGTTCAAAGGAAATGGAGACAATTCATTTTCATCATTGGTCACAGCCAGAGGTAAGCTGTGGCCAGGCCATGTTGAGTAACATGATCTGGAGACTCCTCTATTTGACAGGGAAAAGCAATAATTGGCTGCCACTGGGCGGTGCTTCCTAAATAGACTATACTGGAAAGAGTTCAGTCTCTTCATAAATTTAGAGAAAACATGCTTTCAGTCCTACTCATCCTTTGGCATTTGGAATTGTCTCCCTTTGCCATTAAGCACGGTTTTTACAGAGTATTGGAGTTGTTTCAGTGAAAAAGAGCACATTACCCATGTCTCCTTTACGACTAGTCCTAGAAGATCATTCTTTACATGTCACCCCTGGTTACAGTGCCCATACAATACATCTCTCTGTGGAAGCTACAAACTCTGAAAACACTACCAGCAGCCAGACTTGAAATGCCAGACGAGATGGACAGTCTTTTCTGTTCTCCCCCAGATAATGTTATGAAAAAGGCTAGCAAGACACAAGATATTGTACAAGATAGTGTTCAGGGGCAGAGGCTTCTTTCCACTAACTTTAACTGAATGGTACATTAATCTGTTCTTACACTGAACAAAAATATAAACGCAACATGTAAAGTGTTGGTCCCATGTTTCATGAGCTAAAATAAAAGATCCCAGAAATGTTCAATACACACAAAAAGCGTATTTCCCTCAAATTTTGTGCACAAATTTGTTTATATCCCTGTCAGTGAGCATTTCTCCTTTGCCAAGATAATCCATCCACCTGACAGGTGTGGCATATCAAGAAGCTGATTAAACAGCATGATCATTACACAGGTGCACCTTGTACTGGGGACAATAAATGGCCACTCTAAAATGCGCAGTTTTGTCACACAACACAATGTCACAGAAATCTCACGTTTTGAGGGAGTGTGCAATTGGCATGCTGACTGCAGCAATGTCCACCAGAGCTGTTGAGAGAGAATTTAATAACCCACCTCCAATGTTGTTTTTGAGAATTTGGCAGTATGTCCAACCAGCCTCACAACTGCAGACCACGTGTATGGCGTTGTGTGGGCGAGCGGTTTGCTGACGTCAACGTTGTGAACAGAATGCCCCATGGTGGCAGTGGGGTTATGGTATTGGCAGGGGTAAACTATGGACAATGAACTAATTAATAACGGTGCCGGAGGGGATGGCTGCCGTTTTACGGCTCCTAACCAACTGCTATTTTGTTAGTTTTTTCACATTGTTTGTAACTTAATTTGTACATAAAGTTGCTACTACGGTCTCTTATGACCGAAAAGAGCTTCTGGATGTCAGCACAGCGATTACTCACATCGAACTGGACAGATTTTTTCGTTAATGAGTCCGACGTGAAGGATATACTACGTAGAACAGGGCCAAACCCCCGTCATTAGCGCGAAGAAAGGCGGAGATACTGAGGGAGAAGGTCAGGGTGCCTTGTTAGGATTCGTAGGCAAAATCGCCATTACCATCATTGGCCAACATGCAATCACTGGAAAACAAACTTGATGATCTACCGTCGAGACTATCCTACCAACGGGACATTAAAATCTGTAATATCTTATGTTTCACAGAGTCGTGGCTGAACGACGACATGGATAATATAGAGCTGGCAGGGTTTTCTGTGCATCGGCAGGACAGAGCAGCTACGTCTGGTAAGACGAGGGGCGGAGGTGCGTGTCTATTTATCAGGAACTGCTGGTGCGCGATGTCTAATACTAAAGTCTCTAGGTATTGCTCGCCTGAGGTAGAGTACCTCATGATAAGCTGTAGACCACACTATCTACCAAGAGAGTTCTCATCTATATTATTCGTAGCAGTCTATTTAGCACCACAAACTGATGCTGGCCCTAAGACCACACTCAACGAGTTATATAAGGCCATAAGCAAACAAGAAAATGCTCATCCAGAAGCAGCGCTCATAGTGGCCGGGGACTTTAATGCAGGCAAACATATCCATTTTACCTAATTTCTACCAGCATGACACGTGTAACCGGAGGAGAAAAAAAACCTAGACCACCATTACTCCACACACAGAGATGCATACAAAGCTCTCCCTCGCCCTCCATTTGGCAAATCATAATTCTATCCTACAGGAAGAACCAGTTACTCGCTTAATACGTAAGTGGTCAGATGACGAGGATTAATCCTGCTATGCCCTCAGAAGAACCATCAAACAGGCAAAGCGTCAATACAGGACTAAGATTGAATCCTACTACACCGGCTCTGATGCTCGTCGGATGTGGCAGGGCTTGCAAACTATTACGGACTACAAAGGGGAAACCCAGCCGCGAGCTGCCCAGTGACACTAGCCTACCAGATGAGCTAAATACCTTGCTTTGAGGCAAGCTACACTGAAGCATGCATGAGAGCACCTGCTGTTCCGGACGACTGTGTGATAACACTCTCCGTATCCGATGTGAGCAAGACTTTTAAACAGGTCAACATTCACAAGGCCGCGGGGCCAGACGGATTACCAGTACTCTGAGCATACACGGACCAACTGGCAAGTGTCTTCACTGACATTTTCAACCTCTCCCTGAATAAGTCTGTAATACCCACATGTTTCAAGCAGACCACCATAGTCCCTGTGCCCAAGAATGCGAAGGTAACCTGCCTAAATGACTACCGCCCAGTAGCGTTCACATTAGTTGCCATGAAATGTTTTGAAAGGCTGGTCATGGCTCACATCAACACCATCATCCCAGAAACCCTAGACCCACTCCAATTCGTATACCTCCCCAACAGATCAACAGATGACGCAATCTCAATCGCACTGGAACACCTATGTGAGAATGCTGTTCATTGACTACAGCTCAGCGTTCAACACCATAGTGCCCACAAAGCTCATCACTAAGCTAAGGACCCTGGGACTAAAAGCCTCCCTCTGCAACTGGATCCTGGACTTCCTGACAGACTGCCCCCAGGTGGTAAGGGTAGGCAACAACACATCTGCCACGCTGATCCTCAACACTGGGGCCCCTCAGGGGTGCATGCTTAGTTCCCTCCTATACTCCCTGTTCACCCATGACTGCGTGGCCAAGCATGACTCCAACCCCATCATTAACAGTGGTAGGCCTGATCACCGACAAAACAACAATTTGCATTATCCTTTATTAGATTCCCCAACTGATATAGTACATTTTGGGCGGAATGTAGCCTAGCGTTTAGAGTGTTGGGCCAGTAACCGAAAGGTCACTAGTTCGAATACCCGTGGCGGCAAGGTGAAAAACCTGTCGGTGTCCTTGAGCAAGGCACTTAACCCTAATTTGCTCTGTAGGTAGGCCGTCATTGTAAATAAGAATTTGTTCTTAACTGACTTGCCTAGTTAACTAAAGGTTAAAAAATGTAGCTATATGAAAAGAGGACCGCTGGTTTTCACCACTATTGTCTCAGATATTTGTGAACAAGTGGTTCTCTACTCTCACAGAAGGGACTCTTACCCACCTGTGTGTCTCCAGGTGTTTGGCTGCGCATCCCATTCTCACAGGAAAGCGTTAGGACTCTGCCGTCTGCTCCCTGTCTGTTTTACTAATCACCTGCCTTTATGCTGCTGGGAGTCAACATGGAGTCAACCCATCCATCTCAGTCCACTCAGTTATACATGGCCAGTGACTAGAGGATTTTAAATCCCCTTGGCATAAAGAGTTACTGGTGACTGTTAATCAACAGGGCTGATTTACTAAGCTCTCCTCCATATGTTAGAAATATGCACTTTTTTATATCCTGTACCTCTCCTTAGAAGGCAATAGTGTCTGTCTTCTTCCACTGTTTCTTGGGGTGTGCACTCTCAGCAGTGTGCATGTTTTTTGTTCTCACGACTGTGTGTAAATTATGAATTCTGCTGTGGCGCAGCGTTGGGCATTTGTGTGTGGAATCCAAACAGGCCCAGTTAATGGAGTAGAAAAACAGACCTGGGTGTTCCAGAGGGAGGCCTTGCTCTGAAAGCTGTGAATAACATACAAATAAGCTGTCTCTCCTCTGTCTGAATGAGCCAAGTGGCCCATAGCTTTGCTGCATTTTTGGCTGGGCTCACTTAGTGAGAAGGTCATGGTGTCTTTGCTGCGATCGTTTTTTTGATATGCTAGCGATGTCCGCATGAACATTCTGCTGTGATGATGATGAACTGAGCATTCTGATAACTGAGAGGCATGAGGCATCCCTCTATCTCTTCTCTCCTGAGTCATTCCATCCTCAGCTCAGTTGGCAGTGATGGCACTAGGCATGGTATGTAGGTTGAGCACAGGAGGGGGTCTGTGCTGGAGGCAGTCCCTGGCACGCAGGACTAGAGAGGGAAAGCGGAGAGTGGGGAGGTAGAGAGCTGTGGCACGACAATATTTGTCTATGGAGATGGCTGTTTGCTCAATTTTATACACCTGTCAGCAACAGGGGTATAAGGGGCCAGTGCTCTCTGAACTGACTTAGCCTCATGAATGAGACCAGTACTGTGTGTGTGTAGCCGTGTGTACTAGGCCTACTGGCAGAGAAATCATGAATTCAGTGGCCCTTGACAGTGGCTTTTTAACACAAATGCTTGTTAAACAAGAGTGTTAATTGATCACTTTTTCCTGACTATTAGGGGCCCTGCCTTGGACAGTATTCTGAGATAACTGCATAACAAGTGAATTGGCTCCAATGACAGTACCTTGTAAATCAAATAAAATAAAATGTTATTTGTCACTTGCGCCGAATACAACAGGTGTTGACCTTACTGTGAAATGCTTACTTACAAGCCCTTAACCAACAATGCAGTTTAAGAAAATATTTACTAAATAAAGTAAAGTAATAAAATAAAATAGTAACACAAGAAAATGTCATAACAACATCAAGGCTATATACAGGGGGTTCCGGTACCGAGTCAATGTACGGGGGTACAGGTTAGTTTAGGTAATTTGTAAAGTGACTATGCATAGATAATAAACAGCGATTAGCAGCAGTGTAAAAACAAAGGGTGGGGGTGGTGTCAATGTAAATAGTCCTTGTGGCCAATTGATTAATTGTCCAGCAGTCATGGCTTGGAGGTAGAAACTGTTAAACTGTGATGCAACCGGTCAGGATGATCTCGATGGTGCAGCTGTAGAACCTTTTTGAGGATCTAGGGACCCATGCCAAATCTTTTCAGTCTCCTGAGGGGGAAAGGTGTTATCGTGCCCTCTTCACAACTATCTTGGTATGTTTGGACCCTGATAGTTTGTTGGTGATGTGGACACCAAGGAACTTGAAACTCTCAACCAACTCCTCTTCAGCCCCGTCAATGTTAATGGGAGCCTGTTCGGCCCTCTTTTTCCTATATCTGGAGTCGTGCCTGGCCATGCAGTCATGGGTGAACAGGGAGTACAGGAGGCCCCAGTGTTGAGGATCAACGTGGCAGATATGTTGGGTGCGGCCCGTCAGGAAGTCCAGGATCCAGTTGCAGAGGGAGGTGTTTAGTCCTAGGGTCCTTAGCTTAGTGATAAGCTTTGTGGGCACTATGGTGTTGAACGCTAAGCTGTAGTCAATAAACAGCGTTCTCACATAGGTGTTCCTTTTGTCCAGGTGGGAAAGGACAGTGTGGAGTGCGATTGAGATTGCGTCATCTGTTGGGGCGGTATGCGAATTGAATGGGTCTAGGATTTCCGGCATGGTGTTGATGTGAGCCATGACCAGCCTTTCAAAGCACTTCATGGCTACCGACGTGTGTGCTATGGGGCGGTAATCATTTAGGCAGGTTGCCTTTGCTTTCTTGGGCACAGGGACTATGGTGGTCTGTTTGAAACATGTAGGTATTACAGACTCGGTCAAGGAGAGGTTGAAAATGTCAGTGAAGACACTTGCCAGTTGGTCCGCGCATGCTTTGAGTACACGTCCTGGTAATCCGTCTGGCCCCGCGGCTTTGTGAATGTTGACCTGTTTAAAGGTCTTACTCACATCGGCTACGGAGAGCGTGATCACAAAGTCGTCCGGAACAGCAGGTGCTCTCATCATGCTTCAGTGTTGCTTGCCTCGAAGCGAGAATAAAAGGCATTTAGCTCATCTGATCACTTTTTTCTTGGCTATTAGGGGGCCCTGCCTTGGACAGTATTCAACGTATCTGCCCAAAAAGGAAAACTAGGCTTAACAATAACTTTTACAGTGATGTATTGGCCTAGTTTTTTTGTGGTGCATTATATAGGCTACTAACCTCTACATCACATTTTTATAACTTTTTCTTTAACATAGTTGTGGGGCTTTCTCATTGAGGAAACATATTTTACAAATGCTAAAATAGCAAGGTTTCCATGATCTAAAAGGAAGACAAGATAGGTCCTGTACTTGACATGTATGTTTCTCAAACATGGTTGGCACAAATGCAGATATGGGGGAGGGGAATGTACAGGGTGTATTCAAATGAAACAATTCAGTAGAACTGAAGTGGTTATGTAGTGGTACATTAGATAGACAGTTGAGGTATAATCAAATCAAATGATATTGGTCACATACACGTGTTTAGCAGATGTTTTTTCTGGTGTAGTGAAATATCTAACATGTAATATCTAACAAATTCACAACAATACACACAATGCACACTAATCTAAAGTAAAGGGATGGAATTAAGAATATAACAAATATTTGGACGAGCAATGACAGCGCGGCATAGACTAAGATAGAATAGAATACAGTATATACATATGAGATGAGTAATGAGTACTTGCCTTCTGGATGAAAGCGGGGTGAACAGGCAGTGGCTCGGGTGGTTGTTGTCCTTGATTATCTTTTTGGCCTTTCTGTGACATCGGTGCTGTAGGTGTCCTGGAAGGCAGGTAGTTTGCCCCTGGTGATGCGTTGGGCAGGCTGCACCACCCTCTGGAGAGCCCTGCGGTTGCTGGCGGTGCAGTTGCCGTACCAGGTGGTGATACAGCCCGACAGGATGCTCTCAGTTGTGCATCTGTAAACATTTGGGAGGGTTTTGGGTGCGAAGCCAAATTTCTTCAGCCTCCTGAGGTTGAAGAGGCGCTGTTGCGCCTTCTTCACCACACTGTCTGTGTGGTTGGACCATTTCAGTTTGTCAGTGATGTGTACTCTGAGGAACCTGAAGCTTTTCAACTTCTCCACTGCGGTCCCGTCGGTGTGGATAGGGGGTGATCCCTCTTCTGTTTCCTGATGTCCACAATCAGCTTCTTTGTTTTGTTGACGTTAAGTGAGAGGTTATTTTCCTGGCACCACACTCCCAGGGCCCTCACTTCCTCCCTGTAGGCTGTCTCGTCATTGTTGGTAATCAGGCCTACTACTGTTGTGTCGCAAACTTGATGATTGAGTTGGAGGCGTGCGTGGCCACGCAGTCAGGGTGAACAGGGAGTCGCACCTTTGTGGGGACCCAGTGTTGAGGATCAGCGAAGTGGAGGTGTTGTTTCCTACCTTCACCACCTGGGTGCGGCCCATCAGGAAGTCCAAGACCCAGTTGCACAGGGCGGGGTTCAGACCCAGGGCCTTGAGCTTAAGAATGAGCTTGGAGGGTACTATGGTGTTGAATGCTGAGCTATAGTCAATGAACAGCATTCTTACATAGGTATTCCTCTTGTCCAGATGGGAAAGTGCAGTGCGATGGCGATTGCATCGTCTATGGATCTATTGGGGCGGTAAGAAAATTGAAGTGGGTCTAGGGTGGCAGGTAAGGTAGAGGTGATATGATCCTTGACTAGTCTCTCAAAGCACTTCATGATGACAGAAGTGAGTGCTACGGGGCGATAGTCATTTAGTTCAGTTGGTACAGGAACAATGGTGGACATCTTGAAGCAAGTGGGGACAGCAGACTGGGATAGAGAGAGACTAAATATATTCGTAAAATACTCCAGCTAGGACGCTGCTAGGAATGCCGTCTGGGCTGGAAGCCTTACCGAGGGTTAACACGCTTGAATGTCTTACTCATGTCGGCAATGGAGAAGGAGATCCCACAGTCCTTGGTAGCGTGCCTCGTCGATGGCACTGTGTTATCCTCAAAGCGGGCAAAGAAGGTGTTTAGCTTGTCCGGAAGCAAGATGTCGGTGTCTGCGACGTGGCTGGTTTTCCTTTTATAATCCGTGATTGTCTGTAGATCCTGCCACATACGTCTTGTGTCTGAGCCGTTGAATTGCGACTCAACTTTGTGTCTATACTGACGTTTTGCCTGTTTGGTTGCGTTACGGAGGGAATAACTACACTGTTTGTATTCAGTCATATTCCCAGTCACCTTGCCATGGTTAAATGCGGTGGTTCGCGCTTTCAGTTTTGAGAGAATGCTGCCATCTATCCACGGTTTCTGGTTAGGGTTGGGTACAATCTCCTATACACTTCCTGGTAAACTCAGTCACCGTACCAGTGTATTCGTCTATGTTATTATCGGAGGCTACCCGGAACATATCCCAGTCCACGTGAACAATCCACAAAACAATCTTGAAGCGTGGATTCTGATTGGTCAGACCAGCATTGAATAGTCCTTACCACAGGTACTTCCTGTTTGAGTTTCTGCCTATAGGAAGGGAGGAGCAAAATGGAGTCGTGATCAGATTTGCAGAAGGGAGGGCGGGGGAGGGCCTTGTAGGCGTTCCGGAAGTTGAATTAGCAGCGGTTGCGTGTTTTAGCAGTGCGAGTACTACAGTCAATATGTTGATAGAACTTCGGTAGTGTTTTTCTCAAATTTGCTTTATTAATGGAATAGCTACATAGGCGTACAGAGGCCCATTATCAGCAACCATCACTCATGTGTTCCAAAGGCACGTTGTGTTAGCTAATCCAAGTTTAGCATTTTAAAAGGCTAATTGATCATTAGAAACCCCTTTTGCAATTATGTTGGCACAGCTGAAAACTGTTGTGCTGATTAAAGAAGCAATAAAACTGGCCTTCTTTAGACTAGAGGCTCAAAATGGTCAGAAACAAATAACTTTCTTCTGAAACTTGTCAGTCTATTCCTGTTCTGAGAAATGAAGGCTATTCCATGCAAGAAATTGCCAAGAAACTGAAGATCTCGTACAACGCTGTGTACTACTCCCTTCACAGAACAGACCAAACTGTCTCTAACCAGAATAGAAAGAGGAGTGGGAGGCCCCGGTGCACAACTGAGCAAGAGGACAAGTACATTAGAGTGTCTAGTTTGAGAAACGGACGCCTCACAAGTCCTCAACTGGCAGCTTCACCAGTCTCAACATCAACAGTGAAGAGGCAACTCTGGGATGCTGGCCTTCTAGGCAGAGTTGCAAAGAAAAAGCCATACCTCAGACTGGCCAATAAAAATAAAAGATTAAGATGGGCAAAAGAACAGACACTGGACAGAGGAAGATATGGCTTTTTCTTTGCAACTCTGCCTATTCCATGGATGAGACCAGTACTGTGTGTGTGGGTAGCCGTGTGTACTAATCATTTGTAAGTCGCTCTGGATAAGAGCGTCTGCTAAATGACTAAAATGTAAATGTACTAGGCCTACTGTCAGAGAAATAATGAATTCAGTGACCCATGACAGTGGCTTTTTAACACAAATGCTTGTTAAACAAGAGTGTTAATTTCTCACTTTATTCTTGACTATTAGGGCCCTGCCTTGGACAGTATTGAAAGATAACTGCCCAATGTGGAAAATTAGGCATACCAATAACTTTCACAGTGATGTATAGGCCTAGTGTTTTTGTGGTGCGTTACATAGGTTACTAACCTCTGCATTACTTTTTCATTAACACAGTAGTGGGGCTTCCTCACTTAGGAAACCTTCTAGACAAATACTAAAATAGCAAGTTTTCCATGTCCACAAGGGAAGACAAGATAGCTCCTGTACTTGATATGTATGTTTCTCTCTCATGGGTCGCACAAATTCAGATATGGGGGAGGGGAATGGGCAGGGTGGGCAGGGTTTATGCAAATGAAACATAGTATATCTGAAGTGGTTCTGTAATGGTACATTAGATAGACAGTTGAGGTATATGTGGGTATTCTCTCTGCACTGTTCTCCTGTCTGATTTATTCAGGAAATCAAACACAGTCTGAGATATGGCTTTTTCTTTGCAACTCTGCCAAGAAGGCCAGTATTCTGTAGAAGTTGTCTCCTTTCCTCAGCAACCCAGTCTAGAGAGTGTTGTATTTTTTCATCAACAACATCATCCCCCACATGATATCACTGACCTGGCTGCCACAGAGTGGAAGGGGCCAGTGCTTTCTGACTCAGACTCATTGTGACTTTGGGTAGTCCATGGATGAGACCAGTACTGTGTGTAGCCGTGTGTACTAGGCCTACTGGCAGAGAAATAATGAATTCAGTGACCCGTGACAATGGCTTTTTAACACAAATGCTTGTTAAACAAGAGTGTTAATTGATCTCTTTATTCTTGACTATTAGGGCCCTGCCTTGGACAGTATTGAAAAAGAACTGCCCAAAAACTAGGCTTAACATCAATTTATACAGTGATGATTAGGACTAGTGTTTTTGTGGTGAATTATATAGGCTTTTTAGCATTTTTTTTATTAACATAGTTGTGGGGCTTCCTCACTAAGAACCTACTGGACAAATACTAAGATAGCAAGTTTTCCATGACTTGTTAGGAAATTATGATATGGACTCTATTTGGCATGTACTTTTCTCATTCATGGGTGGCACACACTGGGACAAGGGGGAGGGGAATGGGTGGGGCATATGCAAACTAAACATTAACATATGAATATACTTATAGTTGTACAGTAGCCAGGTTTTCATGACTGTATAAATAGCCTGTTGAGGCCTTTATGCAGTGCTCTCTGTTTCTCTCCTGTCTGATTGTGCCTGGTATTGTTGACATACATCTCCATTGTTTGGCTAGTCTAATTGTTCACATTCCTGGCCTAGTTTCCAGCCCTGGATTCTAGGCTGTGGTGAAAGTAAGCAGCAGATTAAGCAGTTAATCCTACAGCCACGATTCTACTGCTGTCTGTCTGTGGTCACCGCTCACTCACCGTTCAGTCTGAAGCCGACCTGATTATATCTCTTATTTTACCCACTAAACATTCACTGTGACAGTCCTCCTTGGCTGACACAAAATCCTTTCTTAATAACAACCTTTTCTTGCCCAGGGACCCCCTCCCAGGCAAACTGGCGACCCAGGGACCCCCATCATACGTTAGCAAAAAAACAAATAAAATTTGATTTATCATCAGGTGGATGATAATTGGCCCCCACAATGAAATCGGGGAGGGAACTGTGGATCTGTCTATGTCAGTTTTTACATTAGTCACACACAATATCTCAGACTGGGACGATTTTGACTAAACTTGGGTGAATGATGCGTCTTGCCATAGAGATCTGGCATTTACAAAATTACACTGATTGGCCCAAGTGGGAGCTATAGTAATGAACTGAAATATGTTAGTCACCCGCAATATCTCTATTGGCCCAAGGGGGGGGCACTGCATCATTCACCAGGGATTCACCAAATTCTTATTTACAATGACAGCCTAGGAACAGTGGGTTAACTGCCTTGTTCAGGGGCAGAATGACAGATTTTTTACCTTATCCCCGAGCTGACTCGATCCGGCAACCTTTCAGTTACTGGCCCAACACTCTACGTTAACAAGGGATGACTTGTTAACTGTTGCTTTTTTGCAAGAAGTAATCAACATTTTAAAATGAATATACATTTTGTGACAAAAACTATCGGTAGAGTTGAAAATGCGATGGAAACACACTGAAGATTAGATTTGTATTCGGTACCTGAAAACTTAAGTGGAAAAAGTACATTTTGTGTGCACTACGTCATCAAGCATTGATTTTGATCAGTTTGGTGGAAAAACAACTGGTGGGAAAATGTGTATATTTTCTTTATGCACATGAAAATCTGTCGCCATTTGGTTGGAAACCTAGCTACTGTTTCTCCAGCTTTGTTCAGCTGTCACTAAATGCCAGCTAAAATAAGCAGAATAACATGTTCAAGCAGGCACACAATGAATCAATCACAGTACTCAGGAAGGAGGCTTTCTTTTCCACAGCATCATCAATAATCTGATGTACTTTGTGTCATGACTAAATCACCCCACTGTTGGTGAGTGGCTGAGTGAAATGATGGGTTAGGCCAGACAGGTTTACCTGTCAGACCAATCAGTAATGCTCCTATTTGTGGGTTATCACAGAGAGGTAGTTATACATCTGATGGGTTAGGGAGGATAGTCTGGGAGAGGCTCTGGATTGGACCGGATCTCCTGACCCAGGGAAGGCAAGCGAGGGCACGTCATACGCCCCATGCATCCGGCACCCTCAGGTCTAAAATGTGGTGTATACTGTAATGTGTGTGACAGCCGGACTGGAGGAGGTCTGGACCCTAGCCATAGCACAGAGTGAGAGATGTAGACCTACGTTTCCTCTCCTTCTGTGTGTCTAAATCGGGATAACACTGAATGAATTAGCAGACTGACACCTGTGCAATAGCAGGTGTACTATAAACTCCCCAGGGATGGAGGGGATTTAACAGACTGGCATTAACTCAGTCTTTGGCTGACTCTTGGACCTTGGTGGCAGTAGTTAGTGTAATAATTAGATAATTGAAACATATTTAGATGAATCTGATATTTCTTTGACAGAAATGTGGGGGCTTCTTATTTAAGGAAACCTACTAGACAAATACTAAAAGAAGCAAATATTCCATGTTTTGCCAGGAAGTCAAGATAATCTCTATACTTGGCATGTAGGTTTTCTCAGTCATGGGTCGCACACATTGGGATGTTTGGGGGAGGGGAGGGGCGTGGCATATGCAAATTGTACCGTACAATAACATCCATCCCCCAGGTTTATCTATATTTGTTAACAGTGTAGGAAGGAACACAGGGACCAGTCTAGAGAGTCTTATTACGATCTCCCACTGACTGTTTTAGAATACACATGATCTACCAGCTTCTACCTCAGGCAATCAAGAACATGTTTGTTCTTAGCTTTGACTAGAGAAAGACAAAAACAACAGTATAGAATGGAGACTGTTTATTATTGATGTATCAGCTGCCAGGGACAATGCACAGGTTTTTTTTTTGTTAAATTTTTTTATTTAACCTTTATTTAACTAGGCAAGTCAGTTAAGAACAAATTCTTATTTACAATGACGGCCTACATCGCCCAAACTCGGACGATGCTGGGCCAATTGTGCGCCGCCCTATGGGACTCCCTATCATGGCCGGTTGTGATACAGCCTGGAATTGAACCAGGGTGTCTGTAGTGACGCCTCTAGCAATGAGATGCAGAGCCTTAGACCGCTGTGCCATTTGGGAGCCCCAAAACACCATGTATGACCATACAGGGAAGAATGTGCGTCATTCATAACTTTGACTTTAGCCGAGCACATATTTTTAAATACTTTCAGAATAACTTCTCTGTTCAGTACCCTAGTCTCTTTTTTATAGCCCTGTGTCTGCCACATTCCACTTATGAAACACTACAGTTAATGTGTGGTTTTTAGGATCCTCCACTATCCCCTCAGGTGTTTTTAAATGATCTCATCTTCCATCAGTTACATTGTGTTACTTCCCTCAGAACCAGCACAGGCCTGATCATATTCCCCCATGTATTATACCACACAGATACAGCTCTTCAACTGTGTTCACTGTAATACCATAAGCCACAGCATAGCACTGACAACAGGGATTAATCATGGGCTTTGGAGAGGAGAGGAGAGCACTTCATTGCTACAGCAACACTCATCATTCTCTGACAACCAGCTGGTTTAGACGGAAACCTGACAGAAACCTCCTAAACCTGACAGAAACCTCTGTGCCCCCATACACACATGAAGAGAATGTGTTGTTCCCTCAGTGTTTCTCTCATCTATAGGAGAACGCTGTCAGAACCCTTCTGTCCTGAGTAACTCCTGCTGTGTATGCACATATTGAGAAGTGATGCGGTACTCAGCAGCAGCCATGTGATTAATTACTGTTGTTTTATCTGTTGTGTAGCTTTATGCCAGTATATAGAGGCTACTAAATTCAGAGATGGGGCCAGAGGATTGGCGAGTGCAGATGAAGGTAACCCCCACCCCCCACCAGCCCCCCTCCTCAGAATGATCTCACCTCCGCTTGCTCCTTTAACCTGACACGCCCTTTTTTCACAGCACTCTCCTTTTGTTGATTTTTAATGTTTCTGATAACTCAGTTCTGCACAGACGATGGGAACGGAGCACTTTTACTTCTGTCCTTCCTCCCTCTTTCCACCCTTCCCTGTCCTCCCTCTATCCTCCTCCTCCTCCTCCCCCTTCACTGCCTCTTTTGGCAGCTAGCTACTGAACAACAAGCCAATCTGTTTGACAATCGCTGCGTCTCTACCTCACACACACCCAGTTCTACCTACCAGCGCTTGTGTTGCTTGGCCAATGTGTACTCTCCCCCACTCTGAATGACTTATCAATCATGTCTTGGTGTGTGCATCACTTCTGCTTTCACTGTGGGTCTGAATCAATTTGATTTGTGTTGGTTGGTTTGATTGATTGATTGTTTTACGAGTTGCTTTGCCTGTATTGCCATAAAAGCTGTCACTTTACTGGTAATCGTACATGTAGAAGTTTGTTTTCTTAAAAGCAACAAAGCATTGTCTTTTTCTGAATAGATTTATACAAATAAAACCCAATACATAGTATTATCTGACTATTTGACCTCTGGCAGCAGTTCACTGGCCCAGTACACAATGCCGTTGACAGCTTTACATGATGCAATACAGCCTTTCTCTCCAGACCACTGTGCTCACTTCCTATATCCTGTGTGGAGGGTTGTCTTGTGCCTCAAGCCTGCATCTGATTGGGCCTCTGCATCCTTTTTCGCTTCTGTTGCTCTTTGGGCCCTGAGTCCTGAATTTTTTTGCTCTCTCTTTTTCCTTCTGTCTTTTTCTCTGTCCCTCTATTCCTCCCTCTCTTTCAGGTGAGAATTTTGAGCAGAGTCCACTGCGGAGAACCTTTAAATCCAAAGTTCTAGCGCACTACCCAGAGAATGTGGAGTGGAGTCCCTTTGACCAGGATGCTGTTGGCATGGTAAGGGAACTGCAGAATGTGTAACTAACACAAAGTGTATTTTATTTGAAGCTACACCCATTTCTGTTTCCAGGGTTTACATCTGTATGTCATTATGGATTGGAACCTGTATCGTTTTGCTGATAGACTAACCTGATCTGTTCCCTCCTGGCTCAGCTGTGTATGCCAAAGGGCCTGGCCTTCCGGACCCAAGCGGACACACGCGAGCCTCAGTTCCACTCCTTCATCATCACGCGGGAGGATGGCTCGCGGACGTACGGCTTCGCCCTCACCTTCTACGAGGAGGTGACTAGCAAGCAGATCTGCAGCGCCATGCAGACCCTCTACCACATGCACAATGCTGAACAATATGACATCCTGCACACCCCCACCATCCCGCGGTGCCCCGAGGACCAGCGCCACCTCCATCCCCACCCTCTCAACCCCTACCCCCAACACACGCTCCTCCCCACGCCCTCCATCTCCCGGCTGCAGCGCTTCAACTCGTACGACATTAGCCGCGACACGCTCTACGTGTCCAAGTGCATCTGCCTCATCGCGCCCATGGCCTTCCCCCAGGCCTGCAGGAAGGTGCTCCAGCAGCTACACCAGGCCGTCTCCTCCCCCCAGCCCCCGCCCCTCCCCCTGGAGAGCTACGTCTACAACATCCTGTACGAGGTGCCCCTGCCTCCCGCTGGGCGCTCCCTGAAGTTCTCGGGGGTGTACGGGCCAGTGGTGTGCCAGAGGCCCAGCACGGCAGAGCTGCCACTCTTTGACTTCCCTATCAGCCAGGTGTTTGAGCTGCTGGGGGTGGAGAACATCCTCCAGCTGTTTACCTGCGCCCTGCTGGAGATCCAGATCCTGCTCTACTCACAGCGTAAGTCCTTATTACTGTAGGATCTTTCCCTGTTACTTACTGTAGGATCTTTCCCTGTTACTTACTGTAGGATATTTCTCTATTACTTACTGTAGGATCTTTCTCTGTTACTTACTGTAGGATATTTCTCTATTACTTACTGTAGGATCTTTCCCTGTTGCTTACTGTAGGATCTTTCTCTCTGATCTGTTGAACTTTCTCTGGTTTTCTGTCTGTTGTCCACAAGCATCTCTTTTAGAAGGGATTGTGATTTGTTATTTCAACAGAAATTCTGAACATTTAGAAGAAAACCGAAATACCAGTTGTGGTTAAGATTTTCGGTATGTTCAATGGAACTATTATCCAGGCAGATTAAATAAACTATCCTGTGATTCCCTTAGCAGTCAAAAACTACATTTTCCTGTGTTATATATACAGTATATTTCCACACTATGAGGTTGTAATAATACAGTGAAATTGTGAAAATGATAATGGCCTTTTAGTGTAAGAGCAGTTTGAAAAGACCACCTGAAATGTATGCATGTTTTGGTGGGATGGAGTTCTGGCTTTCCATTAAATGAGTTCATAGACCAATAAGAAAGTGAGTTCCAAACCTCTCTGCCAATAACAGATAACAGCTAGTTTTCCCCTCCCCACTCCCAGACAGTCCTAGCTAAATTCTTGCTTGAGACATTGCCCTTTGCTAAGAAGCTATTTTTAAAATATTTTTGGGGACCATTTTAATTTTAAACAATCACAGTAAGGTCTTAATTGTTACCCAGAAGTGATTTGGTATTGAGATAAAAATGTCTGCATTGGACCTTTAAAGAAAGCTGTGTGCTTCTCAGCTTGTGTAAATTGTAGTTTCTTCTTAGCCTAGTCTGTGTGTGTGTGTGTGTGTGTGTGTGTGTGTGTGTGTGTGTGTGTGTGTGTGTGTGTGTGTGTGTGTGTGTGGTGTGAGTTGGTGTGAGTTGCTGGGGTAAACAGGCTGTTTTGCAGCAGCAGCAGTGTGTGCGCTGTGAAATGCTGTCTCTGTTGGCTGTGATCAGGCCCTCTTTGTTTCCCACTGCTAATGTTCAACCCCAGGCCCACGCTGAGAGAGAGAGTGCCAGTGAATAGGGACACATTCAACAGGACCTTTTTGGGAGGAATGACACATATTTAGATATGACACAGGTCACATGGAAAAATGAGATCTACAGAATTGATAGAAACAGGTATTCCACTATGTGTGTGAAAATAAACAGCGTTATACATAATAAATCAGCTCCAATCAGGAGTTGTGTTGTTTGAAAAGCAAATCTGCCTTTCAGCATTATACAGACTGGCGTATTCCTCCTCCATGGAAGCATACAGGGATTGACTTTGATCAGAGTCAGTGGAGTGCAGCAGGAAGATTGTTTCAGGATTGGGGAGCTGGCGTGTTGATAGGATCCATTACGGAGACGGGGAAAAGGCAAATTGTTTATAAAAACGCCAGGGGCTAGAGGTGCAATGCTGTGGTGTTGCTAGGCAACCCTTGCAGGAGGATAAGGAGGAGGACACAGTCAGTGATGCAGGGTAAAGATGATTGGTTGGAGATGACATCATCTCTTTTTTTTCTGCAGAAGGCTCATCACTGCAGAATGTGTGACCTGAAGAGTGTTTTCTAGAGTGTGAGCCTGTGAGCTTTCCACTGAGCAGGGACGGCAGGGTGTCGTTAGTTAAAACTGCATAGGCTGAGGCAAGTGATGCCCCATACTAAAAATTAGCTGACTGAAGAGGGGCTGTTCTAAAAATAGAGGCATAATTCATAACTCAGATACATAGGCCCTGGACTGGCCAATGACTTCCCCACATACAGTACATGAATCCTCCTTGAAACGAGCATCTGCTGCTGTTTTTCCCCATCTCTCCAAGTAGATCAATGGAAGCTTGCCATTTCCCCTGCCTGGCCTGCATGTAAGTGGTCTGTATATAGAGCTCTCATTCTGTTAGCAAAGCACTCAAATAGGCTTCGATGACCTTATTCGACTTGGAAAGGCCTTGTGGGAAGCAGCGCAGCAGAGGGGAGGACAAGTGGAGGACTACATCAACACTGAAGCTCATTAGATTTCCCCCAGTTTAAAATCTGATGAATGGTCCTATTAAAGAGTGTTTTTTCTTAGACCAGATTAGCTGTTGGCAAGGCCTGTGTGTGTATGATACTGTGGTGCGGTGCGTGTGTGCATGCATTTGTGTGTTTGTGTGTGTACTTTCGTGTCTTTGTTTGTGCGTGTGTGCGAGTCCTTTTTTTGCATGCGTGTGTTTGTGTGTGTGTGTATGTGCGTGTCTGTCTGTTTGTGTTTGTTCTCAGGAAGGTGGCATCATGCTCTGAAGAGGCCTGTTGTTGTTCACCAGGCAAGGTCAGAGCACTAGCAGACAGGCTAGATTAGTATTCCTGTCTCTGAGTCCCTGGCCTAGGTCCTGAGAGAGGTTCTAGGGGGAGAGAGAAGAGGGGAGCGGGCCTGTTCTGGGGGTAGAGAGGAGAGAGCCTGTTCTGTGGGAGAGTGAAGAGGGAACGGGCCTGTTCTGGGGGAGAGAGGAGAAGGCCTGTTCTGGGGAGAAGAGAAGAGGGGAGAGGGCCTGTTCTAGGGGGAGAACGGAATGCCAAATGAAGGACTAGTAGTTATTTTGGCAGTAGAACCGCAAAGACAGAGCTGCAACTGAATATAGGCTTGTTGTGACAGAGAGAAGGAATGTAGATAAACTGGATTGAAGTTTACATGGATGCCAAACGCTTGACTTGGAGTGGACTGTTTAACCCTGTACATTACAATACAGTGCATACTATAGGTGTCAAAACAATTAGCCTTTGTGACCATATAAAATCAATCAGTTGGTGACTCTCTTCTCTGTTATTTGTGTGACAGATTACCAGAGGCTGATGACTGTGGCAGAGAGCATCACAGCCTTAATGTTCCCTTTCCAGTGGCAGCATGTCTACGTGCCCATCCTGCCCGCCTCACTGCTGCACTTCCTGGATGCCCCAGTGCCCTACCTGATGGGCCTGCACTCCAACGGAGAGGGTGACCGCACCAAACTAGAGCTGCCCCAGGAGGTAACCTATACACCAATGCACCTATGCAGCATATGTGCACACACACACACACACAGCTACACACACACTCACACACACACACACACATCGAAATAGATGTTTGAGATTTATGCATGGATTTATTTCTCTAGGGTTGTATACCTTTTTAATGTTCCTCTTTTCTCTCCTCTCCCATCCTCACTATTCCTTCTCTTCAAAAGGGCATTTTTAATTGAGCTGAAAACATTTAGCTGGATTCCTTCAGCCCAGCCCTCTTTAAATGCAGCCTGTCAGAGCGATAACAAGCCGTTTCTAATCACATTGCTATGCGCGAATGGTGTGTGTGCTGAGAATACTAACAAAAACGTCCCTTTGGACAATCCTGCCAACCCCATCTCCTTCATCTGCTGTCTGATACACCCAACAATGTGACGGCGTGAAATTGGCTAATCTGTAGAGAGAATCACAGAGCCTTACAACACAGATTACAAACCATCCCTCGTTCCCTAGCTCGTCAGGCTTGTTTTTGTCCTTTGTTTTGATATTTTTCCACCAGATTTACACAAAGGAGGTGATTTGTGTATAAATGTGCTTTTATAATTGATTAATTACTTAGATAACCATTTAGCATTCATCAATGGGTTATCATTAAACATTATTCATGCTTAATGATTTTTCTTAAATAGAATGGTGTTTACTTCTTAATGGGCGGCAGGTAGCCTTCTGGTTAGAGTGTTAGGCCCGTAACTGGAAGGTTGCAGGATCGAATCCCCGAGCTGACAAGGTAAAAATCTGTAGTTCTGCCCCTGAACAAGGCAGTTAACCCACTGTTCCTAGGCCGTCATTGTAAATAAGAATTTGTTCTTAACTGACTTGCCTAGTAAAATAAAGGTTAAATAAAAAAATAAATAAAATAAAATAATAATATTCTCAGAGGGTAGAGTGTGTCCTTCATTAACCATGTTGTAGCTACCCATGCTTTTACAGTTGATCAAAACATGTTGCTTTACTACTGTACTCAGCAATTCTGCTAAGGGCCCTTAAACATAGCGCCCAGAGGAAGGGTGCTGTGTGTGCCAACAAGCTTTTACACACTTGGAGCCGGTTCAATAGAAAGAGCTATGACGCATTAAAAAGCCGGAGAATTTGTGAATTGATGACCTAAGTCAATCTCAATATTACTTATTCATCCATGTCTATATTTAACTCCTAAAAATAGTTGTTTATTCCATTAAGAATATCTGTTGATATTACTATTACTGTTATATTACTGTCTTTTCTCACTATGCCTCAATTGGTACTGCTTTGTGTTAAGCCACCTAGTGGAGTAACATGGTAATGGTTTTGCTAGAACAAGGACATAACTTTCACTCAGTTTGTTTCTCTCTGGTGTTCTCTGTTTCACCAACGTTTACAATGAAAGCTAAACAAGAACCCCTGTCATTCCAGGCCAACTTGTGTTTCGTGGACATCGACAACCATTTCATTGAGCTGCCAGAGGACCTTCCTCAGTTCCCCAACAAGCTAGAGTTCATCCAGGAGATCTCTGAGGTACTGTTGGCCTTCGGCGTGTCTCCGGAGGGGAACCCGCACCACAGCCAGGGCCAGGCCAAACACCGGGGCTTCCGCTCCACCGACATCGTCACGGACAGACACAACGGTAACCTGGCCAGCTCGCCCCTCAACTCCTACCTGCTGAGGGAGAACGAGACCATCGCCAGACTGCAGGCCCTGGTCAAGAGGACTGGGGTCAGCCTGGAGAGGGTGAGCGCAGGGCTACTGTCATCCGTTTGACTGGATCATGTTATTCTTGATACAGAGTCTGCATATACACTGAGTAAACAAAACAACTCAATATTAGGTGTGCAACTCAATACAGTCTTCCTAATGTTTGGTATATCCAATGTAGATTCTTGCAGAATAATACTTCCTGTCTGTCGTACTCTTTTGAAAATGACTAAGGGGTTTGTAGAGCAAATATATTGTAGTGGTGGGAAAGGCAGTCTTATGAGCTGCCCATGTAAGGTTTCACCTCATCAGCTGCTGCCTGCCAGCTCCAAGTTTTCTGTGCTCAGCCCTGGTGATGGAGGACGTCTACTACATTGCCATCAACAAAAAATTGCCGCCCATACAGAACCTAACTGCCATCTGGTGTGAACACGACACAGAGTGCCGTTGGTAATAGATGGTAATGTTTCAGCAAAATCACATTACAGACCAGTGAATGGATGAATTAGTTTAATTACCGAGAGGAGGTCTCTCCAACTCTCCATATCTGTAGGAGCCCATAGTAAGCAGCTTATGGACTAGTAGGGGCTAGCGTTAGCTTTCTCTGAAGAGATTGCCCTGCCCTGGTAATCTGCTTTTAGCTCTTCAACTAGTGGGTAAGGCTTCAGGTAGGGTCATTGTGGCCATGTCCCAGATGAAGGTAACCACCTGATCTAGGATCAGTGGTGTAGAGTGGAGAATTAGAGGAGCTCAGTGGGTCACATCCCTGCCATCTGATCTGGGCTTCGTAGCCATTACTCATCTCTTTAAGTCTATGCGGACATGTATAGGTGACTCACTCACTGTGTCCTTTTGTCCTGCTGTTGCATGCTGAGATCTGCAACTGTGTCACACTTTGATTGGAACAGAGGAATGTGTGTGTTTTCAGTTAATTTTTTTCAATAAATCAAAACATCTCAAGACTTATTCTCCCATGCCCCTATCACTGCTCCAGCAGCCTGTGCTAACATGGAGATAAGATCATGTGTTAGAAACCCATACCCTCTATGGCAGGAGTGGCAACTACATTCAGCTGCGGGCCGATTTTTGGTCGGAGCGGACGGTTGGGTTGTCGGAACATAACTATAATAATTTGTACACCTCAAATTGACCACAACTAAGCCCCAAAATAGATTGTATTAGAAAAAAACAATAATTTCATACCTTGATTAAACAATCACATATGTCTATATATTTTATGCGGGTGGGAATATTGGTGATTTTACAGTCATTTTCTTACCAATGGGTTGGTTTAGGCCCGCGGGCCACCTGTTGCCGACCCATGCTCTATGGCTTTCTTAACTTCGGTCATCAAACCCCTCTTTCTCTTTTTCATTTTCACTCTCTCTATTTTTCTGTGCTATGTTTTCCTGACCCCCTGTGTTTCCTCCTCCTCTCTCTCTCCCTCTTCTAGCTGGAGTTGAGGGAGGACGCCAGCACCAACAAGGACCTGAAGGTGCAGTGTGATGAGGAGGAGCTGAAGATGCACCAGCTCAACATCCATGTGCGAGAGGTCTTCGCCAACCGCTTCACCCAGATGTTCGCCGACTACGAGGTGTTTGTCATCCAGCCCAGCCAGGACAAGGAGTCCTGGTTCAGCAACAGGGACCAGATGCAGAACTTTGACAAGGTGAGATGAGGGACTGAATTCCCTATATAGTCCACTACTTTTGACAAGGGTCCCTAGGGCTGTGGTCAAAAGTAGTGCACCATATAGAGAATAGGGTGCCATTTGGGACGCAGACCCACTCCAGACTGAAACATTCACTTAAGTGGAAGTCTTCAATGCTCTTTAAAGCTTTTCATATTAATTGGCCCCCAGGAGTCCTCACTTCCATTTTGTGATGTGATTTTTGTCCCTTCCAGGCCTCCTTCCTCTCTGACCAGCCTGAGCCCTACCTGCCCTTTCTGTCCCGTTTCCTGGAGACTCAGATGTTCGCCTCCTTCATCGATAGTAAGATACTTTGCCATGATGACGAGGACAAGGAACACACGTTGAGGGTGTTTGACTCCCGCGTGGACAAAATCCGCATGCTGAACGTGCGGACGCCCACTCTCCGCACCTCCATGTACCAGAAGTGCACCAATATCGACGAGGCGGGTAAGAAAAGAGGAAATCCATTTTCACACCTATACTATTAAGGGATCATTGTCTCAGATGGTGTAAGTTACTTGTATGTTTTCAAGACACACACCTCAAATCCGTACTGACTGATTTATTTGAACCTTTCTTTGCTAACAGACTGTTCTCGTTTTCAGACAAACTCCTTACAAAGCGATATGAGAAAATCGATTTTGTCTCCCCCGAACCTCACTCCATCGGGTTAGAGAACTACAAGGCTCATCTTAGTAATAATCCGTCCTTATTTCCCCTTGGTGGCAGGTTATTGTTTGTGCTTGCAATGCATTATGGGAACAATATGATTACAGGGCACAGGTCTTTCTTCTACTCTGTCTTTGGGACCAGTCAGTAGCACCTGGAATAATTAATGTGTAGATTAATTTAGTTAGCTGTTACATTTGTTCCTCTAACTCTCTGTAATCGTATGATTCATTGCATGCGTGACAGTTATGTACGAACCTAATACATTACACAGTTATCTACACATTTGTAATAGTCTTAACTGTGTATCCTGCTGTCATTGGTGCTGATGATGTTGAGGGTTGGGTCAGGTTAGAGATGTAAAGTTCTGATAACTTTCCAAAAATTACACATTTTTCCAGAAACCCAGGTTGGAAGATTCCCGGAATCAGAAGGGAATAAGCAGGAAATCATGAATCCTTCAACCAGATTTTCTGGAAAACCTGACCATTTTGATAAGGATAACTCACAGCATGGAGGTGTGGTGGTGAGAGTGAGGAGTCAGAGATGAGATGTGGAGTGGTGAATCTATGTGACTCATCAGTGCTATGACTCATAGGCACTCACAGAGTGGCTTAATGATGACATAAGACTGTTAAATCCTCCATGACGGTTGGTGCTAATGGATCTGCTCTGACAGTACCTCATCCGCCTCCCCTCTCTGTATCACCCCAGAAAAGGCCATAGAGATGCGGGTGGTTAAGATCGACCACACGGCCCTGCATCCCCACCTGCTGGATATGAAGATTGGCCAGGGTCGCTACGAACACGGCTTCTTCCCCCGGCTGCAGTCTGACGTGCTCTCCACTGGACCCGTCAGCAATAAGTGAGGATCACACCTCCGCAAGAGAGACAGATTTACATACTTTGATTGATAATACATAAAATATGTTTGTTTTGTCTCCATTTTGCTAGATAGATAGATAGATAGATAGATAGATAGATAGATAGATAGATAGATAGATAGATAGATAGATAGATAGATAGATAGATAGATAGATAGATAGATAGATAGATAGATAGATAGATAGATAGATACTTTATTGCTATTTGGCTTTTGTGTCTTTCTAAGTGAAGTTATTTTGTTTGTATATTAGATGGGCGAAGAGGAGTGCTCCAGCACAGTGGAGGAGGAAGGACAGACAGAAACAGCACGCTGAACACCTTTACCTGGACAACGACCAGAGAGAGGTGAGAGAACATCAAGCAGCCCTAGAAAAGTGGGATTATCATTCCCAAACCATATTCACCTGGATTTTGTCTATCTATTTTTGTGTTATTGTTAGTTTCTTATCGATTTCTTCCTCACTCTTCTTCATGGTTTGCGGTATTCACTTCTAAATCTCTAACGTCTGGAACGATTGTATTAAAGTCTTGTTTGTCCATTTTCTCTGTTACTCTCACTCAATTATTTTCTCTTGGCCTAACCTCTCTTTTTGTTTCTGTTTATATCCCTCTGACACCTACTGTCACACTCTCTGTCTCTCTCTCTCTGTCTCTCTCTCTCTCTCACTCTCTCTCTCTCTCTCTCTCTCTCTCTCTCTCTCTCTCTCTCTCTCTCTCCCTCTCCCTCTCTGTCTCTCTCTCTCTCTTTCTCTCTCTCTCTGTGTCTCTCTCTGTCTCTGTCTCTGTCTCACACACACGCTCCCAGCATGTGGAGTGTCTGTTCCCGGAGCTGCAGCTCCTGCTGTTTCTAGACTACTACTGGCTCTCGCAGTCCTTCAGGCCCTGTCTAAAGTCTGTGACTGTGGATGTGGTATGTGTTGGCAGTGGGTGGGGCCTGAGCCTCACACCACGTCCACATGGCCCCTCGCCCCATTTGGTCCTCACTCCCTCCTCCTCCCAGCATCACAGCTTACTCCAGATCACTTTCCAGGGTTTCTTCTCAGGTTTAGGGTTTCACTTTAGGGTACACTTAGCTCAACATTAAGAAAGTAATATTTAGATTGATTTGACAGCATCCCAGAAAACACATGGCACTGACACACCTCCCAGGATGGATGTTGAGGCCAGAAAGGTGAAGGACAGAAACACATCGTCCATCATGAAATGACCTCAGTACAGGCAGCTCAGCATATTATACAACTGACTCAGAGCTCCTCCTTCTCCCTCCTCTGGAATGATCAATCCCTCACTGTAGTAGTTTCCAGAAATCTATCCACTGTCCTCCACCCTGTCCTCTCTGACCCTGTCCTCTCTGACCCTGTCCTCTCTGACCCTGTCCTCTCTGACCCTGTCCTCTTTGTCTCATTACAGAAATACATCCAGGAGGCCAGGAACCTGGGCACTACCATCCGGCAGCCCAAGCTGTCCAACCTCTCCCCCTCAGTCATCGCTCAGACCAACTGGAAGTTTGTGGAAGGTCTGCTGAAGGAGTGCAGGAATAAGGTACAGTAAATACCAGTCTTCCTACATCTCACTCTTACTCGGACATATTACGATTGCAATGACCACTTTAGTAGACTATCATATGGATATTGAGATACGACTCCTTCAGTGAGTCTCCTTTATTTTCAATGTCAATGACCATTGCGGTAGACTATTGCTTGGACATTGAGATCCAGCACCTCTTGTGTCAACCATCTGGACTCCAGAGATGGTAACCTCCCTGTATGGTGATTTGTGTGTCCCTCCAGACCAAGCGCATGCTGGTTGAGAAGATGGGCAGGGAGGCGGTGGAGCTGGGTCATGGGGAGGTCAGCATTACAGGTGTGGAGGAGAACACACTTATCGCCTCCCTCTGTGACCTGCTGGAGAGGATCTGGAGCCACGGGCTGCAGGTCAAACAGGTCAGCACACACACGCACACATACTAAGTATTATGTAAAAACAGTATATATACACACTAACACACGTGTATGCATTTAGGTGCATTCAATGCGCATTCATTCATTCCCGTATCTCCATCTTTATCTGCCAGGGTAAATCTGCCTTGTGGTCCCACCTGCTCCACTATCAGGAGAGCAAAAAGAAGACGGATGCAACGCCAGCCGGTTTGTGTCCCCCAGGTAAGCCCCTCATTGAATCCTGAAATGTGATAAATGGACGGTGATGTAAAGCCGTAGCCATAACCACATCCCTCCCTCTCCTCCCCACATCAGGTCTCATCCACAATACAGAGAGGCGTAAGTCTGACGCTGGCGCTGCCTTGCCCCCTCTCAAGGTGTCCCTGATCAGGGACATGAGGTGAGTCTCCTCATCCATTCACCAGGTCTACCACAGTATCAGTATCTTCAGATGCTCTGCCTACCGTATATACACTATTTGTCAAGTATCCTTGTGAATATACATTACAAGTCATATGGTCTTGAAATTATGGATGGTTGTAAGGGGGACGTTGAAAATGATACTATACTATTTTGCCTGTGTTGATTGTCCCTTCTGTAGTGGCAGAAGCGGTTCAAATGTATGCCTTCGTACCTCTACGTACTTCTTTGAAAATGACAATTTCGAATCAAGGTGAGATAATGATTGATTGAGCGTTCATCAGAATGCAATGATTTCAACGTGTTTTCACTGCCATCTTGTGGCCCACTGATGAAAAACACTTTCAGTCACAACAGTATATTATCAATGATTCAGGACCATATGTAGTGGAAAAATACTGACATCAGCCTCATAGCCATGTATCTCAAGCTTTGCTCAAGCTTTGCAGCAGGCATAAACACTTGATTACCAGCTATGATATATATATATATATAACAATTTAAGAAATGTCCCCCTCTGGGATCAATAAAGTATCTATCTATCTATCGATCTATCGATCTATCGATCTATCGATCTACACACTGTACAGTATATACTGAATGCTTAGCCTTCCATCTTTGTGTTCCATTTGACTTGACCTACATTTCTCATGGTCCTCATGTCTGGCCCCTCATGTCCGGTCCAAATGCTATACCAGAGGAGCACAATTGGCGGACCTCGGTCCGGGTCCGGAACGAGTGAAGGACTGGACCTCGACACATTTATCATAAATAATTGTTAAATTAAATAATGATGAAGCAACCGATTTCTTCAATGTACACATACTGCGCTGGCTCAGCACAGCTGGGAAGGTCCCAAACAGCGGCCCATACTACTGTGTGTTGTCCAATCACGTGCGTTATTTAAATCACTTCACGGAACTCAGCCAATCAAAGCGACTGTTTACAATGCATGTTAGGAGACTGATGTTGTCAGAGAGAGAGACAGCGAGAGAAGCAGAAGCGGAAGCGAGAGGAGAAATTATAGAATGGCGTACGCAAAAGTCAGGAAGGTCGATACAGAAAATCAAGCTTTCAAAGAGGAGTGGACAGACAAATATGCCTTTATCCTTCCCGCAGTGAGTGTCAAACCACTCTGCCTGATATGTTCAGAGACCTTGGCTCTAATAAAAAGTGCCACGTGAAGTGCCACTACGAGACAAAGCACAGATCTTTTGAGCAAACATATCCACGGAAGTCTGAGGTGAGGGCACGCAATATAAACTAACTCAAAGCCCAGTATGATCGGTCCACCAGAGTCCTCTCCCATGCATTCACTGCCCAACAACGTGCAAACGAATGTTCACTAAAAATATCTTGGATTTTCGGTCAACACCATAAGCCATTTACTGACGGGGGAAGTGGTGATGGAGCGCATGAATGCTGTTGCTGAAACTTTACTTTACAGTAAACAAAAAGATGAGCTGTGTGAAAAGATCAAGCAAATCCCAATGTCACGTTCAACAACAGCAAGATGTGAAATGCTAACAGAGGATGTGTTAACACAGCTTGATGAAGCTATTCAGACTGAACCATGCATAGCATTAGCTGTTGATGAGTCTACTGATGTGAGTGATAATGCCGAGCTTCTGGTGTATGTTAGAGTTTACCACACAGAGAAGAAGGAATTCTGTGATTAAAAATAAAAATAATATAAAATATAAATATAGGACCAAACACACATCACGACAAGAGCAACACAACATGGTAGCAGCACAAAACATGGTACAAATATTATTGGGCACAGACAACAGCACAAAGGGCAAGAAGGTAGAGATGACAATACATCACGCACAGCAGCCACAACTGCCTGTAAAAGTGTCCATGATTGAGTCTTTGAATGAAGAGATTGAGATAAAACTGTCCAGTTTGAGTGTTTGTTGCAGCTCGTTCCAGGCGCTAGCTGCAGCGAACTGAAAAGACGAGCGACCCAGGGATGTGTGCGCTTTGGGGACCTTTAACAGAATGTGACTGGCAGAATGGGTGTTGTATGTGGAGGATGAGGGCTGCAGTAGATATCTCAGATAGGGGGGAGTGAGGCCTACTGCTGACCTTCTGCTGCACAACAACGTAAGATGGCTCAGTAAAGGCAGAGTGTTGGAATGCTTTTGGTCCATTCGAAAGGAAATAACAGCGTTCCTAGTACAACTCAAGAGTCAGAAAGCCACACAGTTTTCACTTTTTTTGCAAGACGAGAGCAAAATGGATATTGTTTCTTTTTTGGTAGACATCACATCCATCACACCTTAATGAGCTCAACGTGAAACTACAGGGCAAGAACAATTCAGTTTGTGATTTGATGATATCTGTCCGCTCCTTCCAGAGGAAACTGGAAGTGTTCAGGGAAGATCTTCAAGGAGACTGTGCACACTTCCCAAAAGTGCAGGAACAGATTCAGGGTGAGAGAGATGTTTCTCTTCATGTTGACTTCATAGATAAGCTGATTAGAAACTTCAGAAATCACTTTGACAGCTTCAGCCTTGGACAGCAGCTCCTTCTTCTCGTTGAGAATCCATTCCTCATCACAGATTTCAGGGGATTTTCAAAGGAGCTGACGCAGACCTTCAAGTGGGCACATGCTGGATCTCTACAGATGGAACTGATTGATCTGCAAGCAAATGTTGCTCTAAGAAAGCACTTTCTACTAACTGATCATGACACTTTCTGGCTGCAGGCTGTGTCTGAGACTTTTCCCTGGTCTAACCAAAGTAGCACTACCCACATTGACCATGTTTAGCTCCACAAACAGTTTACTACACTATAAACGTCATTAAAAATAAATACCGTTCTAGACTCACCAATGAGCACCTACATATGTGCATGAGAATGGCACTGACTCCATTCAAGCCAAGGTTCAAATTGACTGGCAAGCAAAGGCGCATTTCTCTCACTAAAGAAGAGAGATGGAGAAGTGAAGTGGGAGAGCATAGGAAAGATAAATATTAAACCTGTGTTTTCTTATTTGTTAAAAAATCAAAGCACTTTTTTCAGAAACAGGCAATTTTTTGTTATTTTTTTGTGAAGATGCAGTCTTGTTTTGCTTGAAATGAGAACATTTGAGATGGGCCTACTTCTATTTATGGTTAGGCTGCATATTTATTTGACCTCATGTTTAATGTGTCTGCATCGAAAATGTGCTATAAATATTGTTGAAATGTTATTGAAATGTAGTACTTTGTTTATTAGCTATACATATACAAGAACTACATATGCCCCCAAATCATAGCGCACGTTAGACATTTTAATGGTTTTAACAGTGTTGATTTTAACATGTAAATCTTGGTGGGGCATACTCCCCCACATTTTTTTAGATGCATGCCAGCAAAGCCACTACACAACACTACACTAAACAATTAATTAATTTCACTATAGACGGTGCCCACAAACTGTTATGGCATACATAAATCTGTCCCAATAGCAGAGCTTTCTTTTCAGCACCATGGAGTGAATCCTTACCACTGCTACACCTGGCTATCAGGGGAGCCTTGTCTGGCAGCAAAACTGTTCATTCAGCCTCATTTACTGCTTTAAAAAAAAACATAGCAGATATGTCTGACTTGCTTAAACAAATGTGGTTTTACTGACAATTGAGATGTACAAACTATGGCGTAAGGGGACGACGAGCGGATAATAGGCAATCTGTAATTTGGATTAAGACATTAATGAGCGAGCTAGGACTGATGTAGTCACTATTTGTTCAGCACTTTTGAAATGTACAGCGACAGAATTCAGAACATGAGCCGTTCTTACAGTGTTCTCCCTGTACACCAAGTCAGAACCGTAGGATAAATAAAGGGGGCATATAAGCAGACAATGAAAGGTCTTACAATATTCGTGATTACATTTCTCTAAAACAGGCTATAGGCTACATGTGCACCACCAAGTCATAACAGTTATGAGGGGGAAAGGGACCAAATTATTAGGGTGAGGCACATGGGCTACTAACAGCTTACTACACAACATACACTTAGTATTACTTTCTTAGCTACAGTATACATATCTCCCTGATATATTACATAATTTATGTGTCCTGGCACCGCCCTGAGTGGTCGCCTGTTAAGCAGCTCCCGTTGTCCGTGCATTAATTGTTGTTTTAGTTCGTTTCTTCTTTTTTTTTCGTCTCTTTTCTTAGTTTTGTTTGTTTGCTACAGTTTAACTAATAGTTCAGGATTATGGATTTTCTCGCAGCTGAACGTCGACAGGAGTCGTCAACTATTATTATTTACAACAGAGCCCAGCTCCTGGATTTAGCACACGCAGCGCTGCTGCACCCCAGGGAAAAGTTTGATATTCCGGACGAGTTGAAAAGGCGACGCCGTGGACGCAGGGCGGGATTGAAATGTAAGGCAAAGCAGAGGAAGTACAAGCCAGCTATATTATTATGGGCAACGTGAGGTCACTACAAAACAAGATGGATGAGCTTGAGGCTCTTGTCCGTGGACAAAGGGATTATAGGGAAACGAGCCTAATGTTTTTCACAGAGACTTGGCTGAACGATAAAATCCCCATAGAGAACGTAACTATCGGCGGTTTCCAGACCATCAGAGCGGACAGGGATCGCGTCTCTTCCGGTAAGAGCAAGGGTGGTGGGCTGGCTTTATTAGTTAACAACAGATGGTGTAATCCAAGACATATTACTCTTAAGGAAGAGTTTTGTAGCCCGGACATTGAACTATTAGCCGTGAGCCTGAGACCCTACTATTTGCCGAGGGAATTCACGGCGGCCATTGCTGTTATTGTTTACATTCCGCCCTCCGCGGACGCAAACACAGCGTGGGACGTCATCCACTCTGCTATCGCAAGGTTACAGACAGCGCGTCCCAGTGCTTTCTTTGCCATTTCGGGGGATTTTAACCATGCATCTCTCTCTTCAACGCTGCCCACGTTCAAACAGTTCGTGAAGTGCCCAACCAGGAATAATAAAACTCTGGACTTGTTATATGCTAATGTGAAGGACGCATACAACTCCACTGCACTCCCTCCCCTCGGTAGATCGGATCACAACCTTGTCCACCTCATTCCACACTACAGGCCTTTGGTCCAACAGCAGCCTGCGACCACCAGGACCATTAGGAGATGGTCCATGGAGGCGAATGAGGCCCTACAGGACTGCTTTGAAACAACAGACTGGGATGTGCTCTGTGAGGCTCATGGGGAGGACATTGATGGACTTACTGACTGCATAACAGACTATATACATTTTGGTGTAGACAACACTGTACCCACCAGGAAGGTACGCTGTTTTCCAAACAATAAACCCTGGGTCACCAGCGACCTGAAGGCCCTGCTGAATGAGAAGAAGAGGGCCTTCAAGGAGAGGGACAAGGACAAATTGAAATGCGTCCAGAGGGAGCTGAAGTTGCGGATTGCTGAGAGGAAGAGAGGGTATAAGGAGAAGATGGAGTACAAGCTGAGGCAGAGCCAGGTGAGAGAGGTGTGGAAGGGTATGAGAAATATCACTGGCTTCAAAAAGTCAAACAGTGGGCAGACGGAGGGGACCCAGGACAGAGCCAATGAGCTGAACCAATTTTTTAACAGGTTTGATACAGGCCCTGTCCACCTCCCTTCCAGCTCCCCAGGCCACACACCCTCATGGCTGTCCCACCCCCACTTTGCCCACAACACCTCTGCTGAGACAATCAGGGACCCATCCTCCACCCCTGCTCCCCCTGGACTGATCCTCAACACCCCCCTTCCCCCCACCTCCCCACCGGGGCTGACTTTCACCACCAACCAAGTGAAGAGAGAGCTGGAGAGACTACATCAGTGGAAAGCGGCGGGCCCTGATGGCATCAGCCCAAGGGTGCTTAGGGTCTGTGCTGACCAACTGTGTGGAATACTCCAGCGTCGCTTCAACCTTAGTCTGAGCCTAGAAAGGGTCCCTGTGCTGTGGAAAACATCCTGCCTCGTCCCAGTGCCCAAGAAGGCACACCCCACTGTCCTGAATGACTTCAGACCTGTCGCGCTAACAACACACATCATGAAGACCCTGGAAAGGTTAGTTCTCGCTCACCTCAGACCACTGGTGTGTACATCACTGGACCCCCTGCAGTTTGCATACCAGCGCAACATCGGGGTGGATGATGCAATCATCTACCTTCTGCAGAGGGCCTACTCTCACCTGGACAACGCAGATTGCACTGTGAGGGTTATGTTTTTTTTACTTCTCCAGTGCCTTCAATACCATTCAGCCCCTGCTACTGGGTGAGAAGATGAGGAGGATGGAAGTGGAAGCACCCTTAGTCTGCTGGGTCACGGACTACCTGACCGGTAGGCCACAATTTGTGCGACTACAGAGCTGTGTCTCAGAACTGGCAGTGAGCAACACAGGGGCCCCCCAGGGAACGGTCCTGTCCCCCTTCCTGTTCACCCTCTACACCTCAGACTTCAGATATAACTCTGAAACATGCCACCTACAGAAGTTCTCGGATGACTCCACAATTGTAGGGTGCATTAGGGGTGGGCAGGAGGAGGAGTACAGGAGCACAATCAGTGACTTTGTGTTGTGGTGTGAGCAGAACCACCTTCAGCTCAACATCAGCAAAACAAAGGAGATGGTGGTGGACTTCAGGAGAACCAAGGCCCAACTGACTGCAGTCCCTATACAGGGGATGGATGTGGAAATGGTTGGGTCATACAAGTTCCTGGGAGTCCATTTGGACAACAGGCTGGAATGGGCTGGTAACACCGGGCCCTGTACAAAAAGGGCCAGAGCCGACTCTACTTTCTGAGGAGGCTCAGGTCCTTCAACGTGTGCAGCAAACTACTGCATACCTTCTACCAGTCTGTTGTGGCCAGTGCCATCTTTTTTGCAGTGGTGTGCTGGGGAGCCAACATTAAAGCCGGTGATGCTTCTCGGGTAAATAAGCTGATCAGGAAGGCTAGCTCTGTCCTGGGGATGAGCCTTGACACTCTAGAGGAGGTGGCGGAGAGACGGATCCTGGCCAAATTGCTGGCCATCATGGACAGCGTCACACACCCTCTGCATGCCATGGTTATGACGCAGAGGAGCACCTTAAGTCACAGACTGATCCCACCACGGTGTGCCAGAGAGCGCTACAGGAGGTCCTTCCTGCCGGCGGCTATTAGACTATCTATCTATCTATCTATCTATCTATCTATCTATCTATCTATCTATCTATCTATCTATCTATCTATCTATCTATCTATCTATCTATCTATCTATCTATCTATATCTTTCTTACGCAGCAGCATACAATACATTTTTGGACTCACCTTGTTGTGCTGGGCTCACTTAAACAGGAAGGTTGCGTGGCAGTCCTTGTGGGCAAATTTTGTCATCAAACTTTGTCATCAAAGTCAACTCACTGAAGTCTGAGATTTCCCAGTTCTGAGTTTCCAGTTGTTTTAAACGCGGAAGAAAGAAAGCTGGATTGACAGCATGAATGTTTATCCTTTTAAGCATGGGAAAGATACCCTTAAACCCAGACTTGGACCACACACCCACTCCACTGAATAGCAGGCTAGTGATTGTTTTGCCATGCTCATTGTTGTATTTGCTATTTTCAACTTGTTGTGTAATGTTTAGGTCCAATGGCCGATGAGCACCGATACACTTTATCTATAATTTCTCTTCATATGACAAGGATTGAAAAGGATTTGCCAGTAGATTGTCAAAGTGATGCTTTTCTAGCTTGCTAGCTAAGATTTTGAAAGTATGATGTTGACATCATCAGTCCAATCAAAGCTACGGAAGATATAACGTGATTTGAAGTAATTTTATCTGTGGCCAATGACCTTGAGCCTTCTTGGATCGGCACTTCTAATGTAAGTCTATGGCAGCACCCAAGGGGCTTGAATTTTCCAGCACTCCCTGTATATTTTGCGGTGACTTAGTGTACCCATGAGTGACAGAACACTGAGCCAATCACGGCGCAACTAGAGAACATTACCAACCCTATGCTCCGTATTTTCCGCTGGCTGCCCCACCCCCACAGAAAGCACTGAGCTAGGCTGAAACACTTGCATTTTGGAGCTGCTTTACTCAAGAAAGCAAATGCGGCTTTATTAACTAAATTATTTTGTTTTTAACATTGTTTGCAAACTGATATGTGACACGTATTAATGCCAAAATAACATGCAAAACAGGCAACAACAAAAATATTCTAAATATATATATTTTTTTAGCTAAACAGGTGCTACTTAAAACAGGTGGGGCTCTGTTCTGAAACCCAACCACGCTAGTTCATTTAGCAGACACTTTTATCCACACTAGTTCATTTATCAGATACTTTTCTCCACAGTAGTGCTCAACCAGGCTGAGAGGAATCCTGAAGTAGGCGATAGTTTATATGATGCATCGTGTGTTAAGGCAGTCAGACCAATGGTGTTGAGTCATGCAGGACGTCATTCCTGGTATGGTGTGAAGGAGGTGGTAAAGAGAGATGGGCTGATCTGTGTGACAGCATATTACTTCCAGCCTGATTCCCCTTCAGACCCCCTGCAGACCAAGCCAGGGAGAGGGGGGTCTGGCTCAGGGTAGTACCAGGCAGTTGTGCTGTAGTCTGTTGTATAAGTCTACTCTGATCACACGTCTGCACAGACACACACGTCACGTCTTCTTTCCAAGTATCCAGAATTTTCCATTGATGCTTTTTCATTTGTACGTTGTCACATTGATATACAAGCACATTTTAATTGATACATATTTATATTTGGGTACCTGTACTTTAAATGAACCATAAAGGTGGACCAGGTTGCTTCATTCTACATCTCAACATGTTATACTCACCCTGCTGTGCTCTTTATTATTTTACAGTTTTCTCCTTTCTATTTCCATTGTGCCGGAAGTAGATTGGTGTAGTTAGTCTGCAGATTGCAGATAAACATTTTTAGTTTTTCTAACAATACCATTCATGCAATAACAATCTGCATTGTAAATGTTAATATTTTGCTCTGTTGCCATGGGAACAAAGTGGAGTGGAGGAAATTGGGTTAATTCGTGAGAGTGAGGGGAGAGGGGGAGGGAAAGGAGGGATGAGAGAAGAGGAGGGGTGCATAGGGAGCACTTATAGCACAGACAGTGCAGTGCACACTGGCAGAGGTGGAGTGGAAGGGAATGTGTCTGGACACGGAGGGCATGATAGTGGCTGGGAGCGATGACAGGAGGCTGGCTTAAACACCAGGGAGTCTGGGGCTGGCCAAGGCTTCTTCCTGGCTGGGCTGGCTCTCAGCCCCGCATGCTCTGGAATCTAGGGCCGTAGTGAAAACAACATGCAGCAGAGATCTATCACCTTGTTCAGAGGGACTGTCACTGCTCTTGCATCTTCTCATATATAAGATTTGGGGTTCTGGCCAAAGGATGCAAAACATGCTATAGCATTATAAACCATCTCTGAAAGGATGACTGTTTGTATATGTGTGTATATGTGCATTTGTGTGCGTTTTTCTCCTCTGACCTCTGTGCTGTGTACTGTATCCTCCGTAGACACATCCAGAACATTGGGGAGATCAAGACAGACGTGGGCAAGGCCAGGGCCTGGGTGAGGCTCTCCATGGAGAAGAAACTGCTGTCCAGGCACCTAAAAAAGCTACTGTCTGACCAGGAACTTACAAAGTGAGTAAAACAAATAGGACCTAGTATACAACTGGCATATGAAGCTAAACACAAAAATGGGTCATTTTTGTAATAGCCTCTGCCTCAGTAATTGGGATAATACCATACCCCATTCCCCTTTAAGTCATAAATCCTCACTCATTTATATTGGAAGGTCCCACTCAGTCTCATACACATGAATCAACCTGATGTCTGATAACTATGCATGTATAATATATGAGCTCTTTTGACAGATCCAAACGTCATAGTACAATCACCTATTAAACATTTACAATGGTTTTCATAATTGATGACATGGTGGTGAACTGGGTCACGTTCAGGGTGATTCATTATGGAGGTATTGCATTGTGACCATTCCTTTCTCCAGCTATTTCTTCAGCCTTTTACGCTCCATACTTGTATTGTTCAATCTATAATCATTACATCATGTGAAATGCTAAACTGATTTGTTTTTGTGACATTTTTTGTTGCTTTTGTTTCTTTTGCAGGAAACTATACAAGCGTTATGCCTTTCTGCGCTGTGACGATGAGAAAGAGCAGTTCCTGTACCACCTCCTCTCCTTCAACGCTGTGGACTACTTCTGTTTCACCAATGTCTTCACCACCATCAGTGAGTGCCAGCAAATACCATACAACTTGGCCATGACACTGAACACCATGTAACCAGAAGCTGGGTAGACTTAATTAGAGTAGAGTAATAGATTAATTAGACTTAATTCCTGGCTAAACCGTTTTCCTGGATTTGAGATGCTTACTGAGAAATATATTGAAGACAGAGGTAACTCTTCTTGTGACCATACTGTACTTGACTGAGGGATTTCAGGTTTCCCTCTCTTCTCTGTCCCACAGTGATCCCATACCATGTGCTGGTGATTCCCAGTAAGAAACTAGGAGGCTCCATGTTCACAGCCAACCCGTGGGTGTGTGTGTCTGGGGAGCTGGCTGAGACCGGGGTGCTCCAGGTCCCCAAGCACACTCAGGAGATCACCTTTGAGGTTGGTGCTCCCCTCAATATTGAATATTCTTGGTATTTTGATAATAACATCAAGATATATTCACCTTAACATGACCTTTGCCCTTTGCCTTCTCTCTCTCTGTCACAGTGCCAGAACCTGGGCAAGCTGACCACAGTGCAGATGGGCCATGATAACTCAGGCCTTTACGCCAAGTGGCTTGTGGAGTATGTTATGGTCCGGAATGAGATTACAGGGCATGCTTATAAGTGAGTGAAAGATTTGGTAGCAGCTTCCTTATGCTAGAAATTCCAGTGGCATCTACTCACAAGAAAGACCCTGTTGAAGCTTTGGCTAACTGTTATATTGTACTTTGTGTGTGTGTGTGTGTGTGTGTGTGTGTGTGTGTGTGTGTGTGTGTGTGTGTGTGTGTGTGTGTGTGTGTGTGTGTGTGTGTGTGTAGGTTCCCGTGTGGCCGGTGGCTGGGGAAGGGGGTGGACGATGGCAGTCTGGAGAGGGTCCTGGTGGGAGAGCTAGTGACACCAAACTCAGAGAACGAGGACAGAATGTGTCGTACGCCCCCCATGCAGCAGTCCCCTGGGATGATGAGGAGGTTCGTCACCATCTCACCAAACAGCAAACCAAGTGAGTGACCATTCAAATACACTGCAAAAATAGACAATAATAACCAATCATCTTCACCAAGGGACTGCACACACCGCACTGAATGTTGATCTGCCGTTCTTCTGCAGTTCTTTCACCGTGGTGTGCTATAGGGACCACCCTCTCTCTGACGTCTGACTGACAACATTTTGTGCGCAATTCTACATGTACATTCGGTTTGCACTCGGTTTGTAAATTACGGCCGGCACTCTGTTCAGAGGTGCTAAGTACACTCGGCCGGCAAACACTACCGGTGTCCGTGCCTTTAGATCACTTTTGAGGGTCTTGTGTCTGCTGGCATGGACTGATTTTGTCTGACTCTTTCCCATCATCCAGAGTTGAACACTGGTCAGATCCAAGAGGGAGTGGGAGAGGCCATCAATGGGATAGTGAAGCACTTCCACAAGCCAGAGAAGGAGGTGAGAGACAACCCCCCGCCACATTGTCTATTATTCATCACAGTGAAGGAGACAGTGGGTCCTCTGTCTGTACACTGTCTGTACACTGCAGGCAACACAGATCATAGTCTCACTCACATGTGTTCCGAATGAACAGTTTCATATGGCCTCAACTGATGTGTTGGACCAGGGTGCTTTGAATAGAGACAACATCTGTCACGCTCTATTTCTACCCCTGTCTGTTTTTCTATAGAGGGGCAGTCTGACCCTTCTGCTGTGTGGGGAGTATGGTCTAGTCTGGGCTTTAGACCAGGTGTTCCAGCATGGCTTCAAATCCCCACGCCTCTTTAAGAATGTCTTCATCTGGGACTTCTTAGGTAAAGCCTCCAAGACACAACCATTACACCTGAATATATACAGTGTCTTCCGTGCCATGCTAATGGATGAGGTTGCTCTTATCGATCGATGTCTTTTGTCTGTGATTTCTCCTTATAGAAAAGTCACAAGTGTACTTTGAGAGTGCTGAGCAGAGGGAGGTGACTCCAGATGAGAACTGGCAAACCAGAGTACGTCACTTCTGCCGCTTCATGCGGGCCATCAACAGCACATCTAGGAACATAGGCAAGGATGGGAAGTTCCAGATGCTGGTGTGTCTGGGTGCCAGGTAATATCTCCTCTGTAGCCTCACAAACACACACAGAACAACGGCTATCATCAGGACCATTTGAATGGGAATTCATTGTACAGCACCAAAGGTCCTGGTCAAAAGGGCAAATGAGATTGTTTGAGATGTTTTACAAGACATCTTCAATTCAACTGAAAGAGATGTGTTTTCATTATCTCTCTAATATCAGCACAGCATTTATCACTGTGATAACAGAATGGGCGGCTTTGTCCTTTTCTGTAGTGCTAGGGTGATCCCTCCTCCGCCTCCAGTTATTCTCCTTCACATTGTGTGTCTGCCTATCCTGTTGGGCATTGTATGAGAAATTGTATACATAGAAATACAATTATATTTTGATGGTTCCACTCACTAGTTCAAAATATACAGTATACTGTATATCCTACTAGTTATGACACCTCAGGCTTTCTCTTTCTCGCTCTCAACCCTTTGTGGCAGAACAGGGCTTGGCAGCTCAAATGCACCTGCAACTTCAATGAAATACCTTCTCTTTCTTCTTTGTCAGAAGGGGCACATAGCGAGACCAGACATGCCTAAATGCAATGTAAATAACACCTCAGTCATAACCAAGCTTGAGCCCTTCCTATCCTGTCTTTTAGCAGGTATGAGGATTTACAAAAAAAGTTCCCTGAAGTCAGTCTGTTAAACTTCCTGTTTCTCTCTGCTCTTCCTAGGGACCATTTGTTACACCACTGGATTGCTCTCCTCGCAGACTGTCCAATCATGGTGCAAATGTACGAGGACACAGCACTGATAAAGGACCGCTCATTGGTAAATTCTCTGATCAGAGTGCTACAGACTTTGCAGGAGTTCAACATTACCCTAGAAGCTTCCCTTGTCAAAGGGATCGGTATCTAGGCCCTCCTTCGTTCGCACCAATTGGACCTGACTAAGGAAGAATTAAACCTTTTTATGCGGAAAGAGACTTGAACAATTAAGGGACGATTTCTGGCTTATATTAAAGCTACTGTTACATTTGCCATATATTAAGTGCAATGAGCCTTTTAAAATGTGTTGTTATTTTTATCCTCAACAATGTTGCTGTTAGACATTAAGAATATGTTTTCTATTACGATCCATGATTTTCACATTGTTGAAGAAGATAACCCACCTGTTCTATACTGCTTTATTGAAAGCTAAATATTTTAATTGTTATTGTGAACAGCTGACAATGGCTATATTCTGAAAAGGAAAACAAGGATAAAAAACGGTCAATATATTTTCGGAGAAGAACAGTATTATTTTGATATGTCTGTCAAGTTGCTTGCTCTGTTCTAATTCTAACTGTCATAATGCAGAGCTTGAAGCAAATGATGTAGAAGTATGCTTTATAAGTATGAATATGACATGGTATAGATGTTTGTGTAGGGTGGAAAACTGATTCACGTACATCAATATGACAGTGTGTAAGTTTGGATCAATCCCCCTGGAAGTACCGTAGTATGCAACTCTTTTATATGGAATAACTTGGCCTAAGAGGAGGATCCTGGCTCCCCCTGTGAATAAGATAATGTAGCGTATGCTAGTGATGCACAATATGTATTCAGTTGGAGAAGTATCAGTATACGGCCATGTCAATTCTTCACACTTGACACACAACTCTTCAGCAGTACAGTACTCATCATAACCATGGCTTGTTGGAAAGCGAGTCATTTACAAAATGACAGCCTTCATGTAAATACCTCTAACCAGTGCATCCTTCTTTCCAACAACCTCTCATTATTCCTCACCTGTTCTGCACATTCCTGGCAGGTTTACAACATCATGTCTGTTCAGTAGGGAAAATTGTATGAGCTGATTGCCAGTTAAATTCATAATGAGTGGTACATATGGTTGCTATAAAAGGCCAGATTCAAAATAGAGCAAACAATTCTCCTCTGAACTGTTGGCGTTTCTGCTATGCAATATAATCCACATCACACACAAAAATCAACCCAAAATCTAGACAAGAATGATTGGACCTCCTTCATTTTTCTTACTGTGCAGCATATGATGATGAATAACTACAGCAGTTTGATAGAAGGTGTGAAGGATGTCTTTCCTGTGCCAATGTCTCGATTGTGTTGGTTGTACTATTAGACATGAGCATCTTGGGAGATATATTTTAGTTTTTCAATACTGTTGTACATTTATTGACATAGCTGTATAATGTAGTGTTTACTAAGTGGGGAAATGTGTACAGTGTAAAAAAATATATAAAGAATACAATTACAGAAATGCATTAATATGGATATGTTTATTGTATTTTTATTACAGGATTATAACTGACTGGAATGGGTACAATTGCTATATGGTTATTGATGGTATTGGAAACGACCCCATATATTTCCCATATGAGCTGTTGAGTAAAAATAATATAACTTTACCTAGCAGAGAAATCAAACACTTATAGCAACACTTGTAACAACAGCAAACGCTGGTTTTAAAATGTAAACAAACTCATTCGCGCCATTTCAGTTAACAGTTTTTTTTTCTTGTCCATTCATCCGTTGCTTGATACGATGCTTTCTGGGACATGGAGTCTTGTGAGGTGTTGACTACATAGGATTAGACGGAAAGCATTTCCATACGCACTACTACTCCCAGAATCCAATATTGTTAAATACCATGCACAATGTGCTCCCATTGGTTGAATTTGTGTTCAAACGGACATGTTACACTCCTAATATGGTGTTTCTACGACGGAACGCTTTATTTTGATGTTTCTTTATGCTAATGACATTCTAATACCCAGCTGTATGCAGCAGCAGTAGTAAGGCCATGCGCAGTGTGTGAAAAGACAACGGCGAAGATTCAAAGTTTTTGTTCGGTAAGTCCACTGTCATTTAGTCTTTATACAATTTGTATTTAGAAATTAACGTAAATGTTTTACAGATCTTACATTTTATTTCAGTCGGCCGCGTGTGAACTATATCTGCAAGGGGTCGTTGTAACAATGGGAAAGCATGGATGTGGAGCGTGGCGTGGTAGCTAGCTAACGTAAGCAGGCTAGCTAACAACAATAGTCCTATTGCTATTTGGCGCTCACAGCGGGCGAACGTTTGAATTTAAAGGGAAGGAAACGATAAATGATTGTGTGTGTGTGTTAGATCTTACGACAAATATTTCATTTGAAATTATGAAACAAGCCAGTGTCGCTCAATTCACTTTTGTGCCGCATTTTTTTAATGACTGTTCGGCCGCTTTTTGTTTCTTCACTGAAATGAGTTCTCCTTACCCGCTTTTTGTTTCGGATTCCCCAAGTAACTGGGAATCAGTTCCCAGACGGATACATATCAGTTTTGAACATATCTAAACTATTAAAATTGTCATAAGAAAAACATAGTTACTTTTCATTACCAGCGACCAACTGTTCTAATTTGTCGAGTGCTTGTAGTAGCCAAGTTTGCTAGCGATGTCGTCATTACTAGCCGGGGTTGCCAGATGCTGCCATTCTATTTTAGAGGATTGCTTGCAAGCAACAATCATACAATGACAGTTTTGGCAATGTACCCTTGGTGGATTGTAATCTATTTAAGGGAATAGCTAGCCTACAACAGTTAGCTACATTTAGTTGTGAGTCTGGGCTCAAAAACCCATTAAACCAATGTCATCCTTCGGTTCCTGTCCCGGCGGCGAGCTTTGTTTGTTTAAAAATAGTCACCTCTAGTCGGGAAACAAAAAAGCGAGATGGGAGTCGCAGCCTATAACGTTACTTGTGTATGCATAATAACCGGGACTTCTAACTAGATATAACACCGTTGGCTGAGTGATTGTCATTAGTCGGTATAGTAGCTTGCAAGATTGATTTAAAGGTGTATCTAAACGCACTGAAGGAAAGTACTTTTTTGGTTGATGCGTATCGCTTTTTTGTGTAGCTATAATGTAAATAAATAGAACTTCCCGCTGAGACAAGCGATGATATCATAGTTGGCTGAAAGTGTAGAATAAGGCTTCTAAATGGAAATAACCCAATTTATTGACCACATGTGGTGACCCGCCCCTTTACACCAGGGGAAAGCATTACAGCAGTAACGTTACAGTGCTATTACTACTGCATTAAATGGATGGTATCCTTTTGTAATTATTTGTTCTTTCTCTGTAGGTTTCCCATTGATCATCATGTTTGGTTTTCACAAGTCTAAAATATATCGCAGCCATGAAGGATGTTGCATTTGCAAGACCAAGTCCTCCAGTTCACGCTTTACTGACAGCAGCAGATATGAAGAAACCTTCAGGCTATGTTTTGGGTAAGCTTTAAGTCTTAATGACATTGCATTCAACAAATACTTCGTTTTTAGGTAAGATTAAACTCTACATACTTTTATGTATATATTGTAATTCATGTTAATGTTGAGTTTGCACCATTTTTTCCCCCCTAGTGATTGTATGCAATAAAAGGTCAAACAAGTTATGGTCAACAGATTGAATTAAAAATATATTAGTGACTAGTCTGGGACTGATTCTAGGATGGGGTGCCATATTTTTTTTGCTGTCTGAAGAACAGTGATGTTAACTTTGCACTGGTTCATAATATGATTTCATAAATAAGTTAATATTCTGTCACTGTCTTATGTAAAGACTACTGGTTTGCTTGAAGTGTTTTTTGTTTGTCATGTGCTTATGTGTTTTCATTTCCTTGATTATTTATCAAGGTTGTCAGAGGATCGTGTGGGAGACATCTGCAATGCCTGTGTGCTGTTAGTAAAAAGATGGAAAAAACTGCCAAAGGGCTCTAAGAAGAACTGGAACCATGTATGCACCATATTTTATTGTAATTCAATGAGGATTCACTGTGATTTTTCATGTAATTGATGCTGTGTGGATGTTGAGTGATTGACATTTTATAAACTGGGTTGCCCTGAATGCTGATTGGCTGACAGCTGTGGTATATTTGCCATATACCACACCCCCTTGTGCCTTATTGCTTAATTATATGACATTAGGTTGTGGATGCAAGAGCTGGGCCTGGCTTCAAGCTAACCAAGCCCAAGAAGATGAAGAACAGTGACGGGAAGAAGAAAAGCAAGCTCAAGAGGCTTCACAAATTCAAAAGACAAAGTAGGTCACTTGTCTTGTTAAATCAAGACAATTATAGCATATATACACCTTTCAACATTTTAAACCACTGAGTTTTACTGCTTAAGTCTTTGTTTCATCATTAGGCCCTACGTGGAGGATCCAGGTAGACATGCAGATGTTTTTATTTAACCTTTATCTAACTAGGCAAGTCAGTTAAGAACACATTACTTATTTACAATGATGGCCTACACCGGCCAAACTCGGACGACGCTGGCCCAATTATGCACCGCCCTATGGGACTCACAATCATGGCCGGTTGTGATACAGTCTGGATGATGTTGCCTCTAAAACATTAACCATGAGAGAATGCCACTAAAACGGGCCTGTTTGTCCTTTAAGACTCGGATGCCCACAGCACGACCTCAAGCATGTCTCCATCCCAGTCCCCCAGCTACGAGTCAGATGACGGCTCAGACATTGAGTCCAAACAGAGGCGCCCCACTTCTTCTGTCTTTTCCTTCCTGGACCGTTCTTACTGGAAAAGGTTTGTCAATGAAGTATATGAAATTGTAGTCTGTCTGGAAAATACAAAAATATAAGTGTATTATTTAGTACTTTAATTTATCTGTGACAATTCTGCAAAAAAAATATTGCTTTTTGGACAAACTGTTGAATGGATACTTCATCCTCTTCCCTGTAGGCAAAAGGTATGCTGTGGGATTGTCTACAAAGGGCGTTTTGGTGAGGTGATGATTGACCCACGTCTCTTCAAGCCCTGTTGCAGCTCCAAGAAGCAGGAGACCTTGGTTCCCATGCAGGACACGCACCTTCCCCTTCCCGCCATTCACCCGGCGCCTCTCCCGCTACAGGAAGCCCTGAAAGAGGACTGGTGATGGCTCTTGAGCACCCCCTTGGGGTGTCCATGGCGCTCTACAAGTTGTCTCCAGTGGCAGACTGCACCCAAAACCCTTCCCTATTCGTTCACTGTGCATTTAGACGGCTAAATTATTTTCCTATTTTTGCTTAGATATGTGTATTTTTTTTATTATATATAATTAATTTTCATATCTTTTTTTTTTAAAGAACTTAAAAGAACAAAAAAAAAAACGTTTTTATAAAAGCATTAGTTCTACTATTTATAGGATGAGGAGGCATAATTCTATTTGGTCTTGAAGGGCACACTATCCAGGTCTGATTTAGTTTTAAAGCTTTTTTTTTTTTGGTTACGGTTACCGACATTTGTATATATTATGTTCCTTTTGCCAGCATCAAGTCTGTTCTTTTTAAGTTCTTATTTTTTTTTTTTTTCGCTGTCTAATTGGTAATGAATTGTTCATGTGCTGATATGCAAGACTCCACCAGCTAGATTTCTAAAACCATCTTATTTGCATTAATGGAATAGACATTTTTTGTGTTTTCTTATACTTGTGCTCCCCTGACACTCAAGCAGAGGAATTAGATTTATAGCATCTTAATATAAAAAGGGCTATAATGGTATTAGGGGTCTTCAGTGAGTTTATACAGTATGAATGGCCTTTTAAATGTATACATGCATGCATGCGTTGTCTTACAATTTCCCACACATTCATGGTTTGGTAAGCACTGAGTAGTATTGTACATTGTCAGATTTGTAAACACTCCGTACCATGAGCTTATCAATTGCTTCTCCAGCAATTTCATGCAAGTGAATCACGATAGATTTAGTTAGACCAAGCATGCAGAACTCCTCTTTGCCTTGGAATGAAAACCAGTAATTATTTATTTGTCATTTGTATAGTCTTCAATGAAATGAAAAATGCACATTTTTATAACCGTATGTTGAAGTGTTCTTGTATATACACTTGTGAATGTTTTGACCATGAGAACCATTTTAAATTACAGGATTGACAACGCATCTTTTTAAACCACTAAGTGTGTACAGATGTGAAAATATTTAGATTGAGGCATTCGTTTATGGCATCACTTGTAACTTATTCATTTGCCAATAAGTGGCTAGCCTCATCCCCAAGTTTGTTACCACACTTCAGTAGGGTTGTGTTCAGTAAGGCACAATGCAGCAAAGATTTTGCAACCGAATATGAAAATGAGCTTTGTTATTGGACAACTTCCGGCAGTAACTCTGTTTTGTGCCTGCTGAATACCACCCAAATGTGTCCTATGAGATGAGTTGAAGGCAAAAGCAATACTTACACTATTAATGTTCTGTGTTTGTTGGCATCTTGATATTCTGTTGAGAGTGCGTTTTATGTTTTGTCTTTTTGTTAATCTACAGAAAGCAAATCAAAGCTGAGACTATGCAGACATTTTGAATGTGAGAAATTACCTAAATGTTAAAGGAGCAATGTTTGTAAGTCCATCTCCGCCTCGTATGTTAGGTCTATTAGCAAATTGCTTTTTCAGCGTTTAATTTTTAAAAAACAATATTCCATATTTTTCATCATTATAATGCAACTTTGCATCAAGGGACAACATATGTTTCTGGTTAGTGGTCGGGTCAAACCAATAAGATGTGTAACGGTTGAATAATGCTCAGATTGCACCGTTTTTTGCTGTAAGTGGCATGAATTATCAGTTTGTTGTCAGACATGCAGACAGTACCTGTCTGTTCCATCATGCAAACTTCTTGTTAATCATTGTCATGCAAAACATTGTACTGCTTGACAATGATCTCAATGGAGTTTGCAAGAGCACAAACTGATATGGCACCTGGCTAGTAGACACGGTATCCTTTTGTGCAATGTTATTTATTTGCTATAACTGAACTTCCATCACAGCAGAATGGTTTGTGTCAATATACTGTATAACCTTGGTTTTCAAAACAGTTACTTTTGTGTGGCAGGTTAGTTGAGTATTGAAAATATTTCTGTGATTAAATGTCAAAAGGAGAGATGCTCCTTCCTGTTTTTGTATATAGGGAAATGCCTTTTTATTGGCGTTTGCTTGGTACATTTGATCATATGAGGTGTGCCTTTAAATAAGAATGAACGTTCCTTTAACATTATGAAAATAAATCTGTCGTCATTTTAATATTTATTTATTTCAAATCCATTTGTAAAACTGATGCTGTTAATTGAACTGTTAGAACCTTCCAAGTATTTTTCATTTTGTGCGCTTCTTTCGAATTTTCTTTTTGTTTTCTATATTGTTATTTTGTGTCTCAACAACTACATTAGTTCTGTCTTGTAATAAAACACAAAGTATTATTTTTGGCCCTGCGTGATCTCATTTCAACCGCTAAATGGTACTCAAACCTTAACAGTTCAGTCACAGTAGAGATTGGAGAGTGTTGGTTTAATTTAGAGCAATGAATAATGGATTTTATGATGAGTTGCACTTGGCCGACTTTTTTCATTAGTTCAGTATAATAGCTCACAACTACAGTATTTTAATTTCGTTGCCAGTACTCTTAAGTGACATCTTTAAAATGCCAACACACCTTCTGAAAGTACGCCTAGCGCCACACACAAGGGAGCAGTGCGCATAATCAATTATCATAGATAGGCATAGAATGTCTGTTGCCCAAACCTCTAATTTTCATTTGGATAATCGAAAACTGAGCGAGTAAGGCCCCGGTGATGTTGAGCACTAAAAGGCGCATGAAGTAGCTCGCATGAAGGCTTATTCAATATAATGCCGCATTCACGTCATGCTAACCTAGGCGAGTTTCCCAATTGGAAGGTACCATCATCAACCAATAGGAAGCTCCACGCAAATAATATACTTTTATTTTAACTTGGAGATGACATGAACGCGGCATAAATCCATGTTCTAATGTCGATTGCCTATTTAATATCACGTTCATCTCGTGTCAGAAACTCGGAAAATGTCCGATTTGCTTAAACCGTGTTCACTTGCTAGTCGGAACTCGGAAATCTACGACTTCCTAACTCGTTGTATAAGGATGATCCCGAGTTTCTCCACATATAACACCCGTTCTGCCAGTCACATTCTGTTAAAGGTCCCCAAAGCACACACATCCCTGGGTCGCACATCTTTCCAGTTCGCTGCATCTAGCGACTAGAACGAGCTGCAACAAACACTCAAACTGGACAGTTTTATTTCAATATCTTCATTCAAATACTCAATCATGGACATTCTGACTGACAATGTAGGCTGCTTTGCGTGATGTATTGTCGTCTCTACCTTATTGCCCTTTGTGCTGTTGTATGTGCCCAATAATGTTTGTACCTTGTTTTGTGCTGCTACAATGTTGTGTTGCTACCATGTTGTTGTAATGTTACGTTGCTACCATGCTGTGTTGTCGTGTGTTGCTGCCTTGCTATGTTGTTTAGGTCTCTCTTTATGTAGTGTTGTTTTGTCTCTCTTGTCGTGATGTGTGTTTGGTCCAATATTTATATTTTATTTATTTTTAATGCCAGCCCCCATCCCTGCAGGAGGTATTTTGCCTTTTGGTAGGCCGTCATTGTAAATACGAATTTGTTCTTAACTGACTTGCCTAGTTAAATAAAGGTTAAATAAAATAAATACATAAGAACCAACCAATAGTAAGCTCTAAGCAAATAGCTTACGTTCATTGTAAATAACTTAATTTGAACTTGGAGGTTCCTAGTTCCGACTAGCACGTGAACGCGGCATACTCGTTGTGGATAGATGATACCAATAGGAAGCTCTACGCAAATAACGTACATGAATTTTAACTCGGAGGTCCCAAGTTTCCAACCTTACTTGAACGTTGCCTATGTGAAAACAAATGATGTTCACTTGGATACAGATGCGCGCGCTTCGACGCAGCTGTGCTTGCGCTTCTATTTCCACAAAACGAGTTTTAGACAACAGACGGATTTCAAAGGATGGCACTTTGATCGCCGACAAAGACTCTACACAAGTCTGGAGCAGTCAAGTGTGAAATACAATGGGATAATTTATGGCCACCATTATTTCGAGGATTGGGCATTCAGTGTTGTCCACTTTATACAACAGGAGCATGAAAAACAACACAGAACAGGGCTCCGTGCAGATATGCGGAGTTAAACTTATTTTACAGTCAGGCTTTCAAGGAAAAGTTCGGGAACCACTCTTTTCGTCCAGCCAGAAGAGAGACACATATCCTAGGCCTACTTAAAACACTTTAGGCTATAGGTTTATGGTTATAAAATCAGTTATACAGCCTTATCTAATATTCTCAATTGCTTCTGTTTTCAGTAGTCTCTCTCTCTCTCTCTCTCTCTCTCTCTCTCTCTCTCTCTCCCTCTCTCTCGCTCTCTCTCTCTCTCTACATTCAATTAACACACCCACACAATCCTTTCTCTTTCCAAAGCCACTCATGAAGCCGATTGACAGGCTAGAATGAAAATGAGGCGGACACTTGGTCACGACTTCAGTGCAAACGCGTCCTTTTAAGGAGACCTCTAAACTTGGATCATATCACCATGGGAGCTATTTGTATTGCAAGGGACTTTTGTTTGTTTTTGCTCTTGTTAAATACTTGCCAAAGCGCTGCTCTTCTAGAGAACCCAGGTACGTTTTCTGAGTTTCAAAGATGATGTTTTTACGCACGCTTTACAGTATAAGAGTGTTTGCGCTCATGTTGTTGTTTTCAAATGATGTATAGTTTTCCAACTACTTGGCAGAATTAATTTTGTTTCACATTATTGTAGTTTGCCCACTCAGTATGGGCTTCAATTGTAGAAATTGAAACTTGATGAATATCGTTTGTTTGCTTTTTTAATGAAGTCTTAAGAAGTTTTAACCTATCTACTAACTTGTTTTCAGATAAAATGAATAACAAATTTACCAATGATAAGGAATGGGCCCTGACTTTTATTTTTTCTTCATTTGAACACTTTTGGGAATAATGGATCATTGTCAATGGGATCAATGTTTTGTTAACTTTAGTCCTCAGAACCTGGTGAATTAGACGTTTACCTATTTAAATGAATTTATTCAGTGTTGAATTGAATATTGGGGATTTAATTAGGATCATATTAATCCCATAATCCTAATGTATATTACTAAAATACAGATTTTTGAGATTCATAACGAAATGTTGTTCTGGTAACATTTTATGCCATAATGTGGATTCCAAATCCAGATCCATGCGCAGAAGGAAGTGATGGCTGTCACATTGATGCTATTTGTCAAAATACCCAAGCCTCTTACACGTGCACGTGTAAAGCAGGCTTTAAAGGCGACGGTAAACATTGTGAAGGTTATTATCTCCTCTGTAATTACTTGTTCCTTTCATTACTCATGTTCGTATTCGGATCATATGAGACACATTTGAATTATTTGGACCAAGAGCTCAATGGATTACCTATACAAGTTTCAATTAACATTTTGATTATATATCATAGACCTTGGCATGATGCATGGATTTGTATTTAAATTATGTGGCCCATTGTTTGAAAGGACTCTTTTCCACTAAATGCTCAAATGGCAAACATTCATCAATCTCGACTTGACTACTTTTTTTTTTTAGACATTGATGAATGCGATATCGAGTACAATGGTGGCTGTGTACACGAATGCAACAACATACCAGGCAATTATCGTTGCACTTGCCATGATGGATTCAATTTAGCACACGATGGACATAATTGTCTAGGTAAGAGACATTTCAAACTGTAAGGTCAACTACATTTGATGTATTGAGTGTCTGAAAATCATTTAGCAGATGTAACTTTAGGCCTATACAGTGAATTAGGATGGCATTAAACGTGTACGATATTAATAGAGAATTAGTTTCTATTCTGCTAAGTCCTTTGAACAATGTGTGACAGCCAGGTAAAAAGAGATTGTTGTAATATTTAATTATAGTTTTCATGAGGACTTAGCCTAGAAATGCATTAACATTCATCCAGTTATTTCGTTGTTCTGAGATGTCATGTCCTGGCTCTCCCTGCAGATGTGGATGAGTGTGTGTTCAACAATGGAGGGTGCCAGTATACATGTGTCAACACCATGGGAAGTTATGAGTGCCGCTGCAAAGAGGGCTTCTTCCTCAGTGACAACCAGCACACATGTATCCATCGCTCTGTGGGTGAGTACCCCTGGAATACCTGCCCTGTTATGGCTTCCAACACTTCTTCCCACCTTCAAATGTGTGTATGTGTGTGCGTGTGTGTGCACGCATGTCTGTTTGTTTCTCAGTCCATGCATGTTTCTGTATGTTTGTGTCTCAGTCTATGTGTGTGTGTATGCTCCCCTTTGTGTGTGTGTGCACGTCCCTATGTGTGTGTGTGTTAAGGTAGGCTACTAAGCCGTGTCAGGGACACAGCAGAGAATTATGGAGCTAATTCTCGAATGTTCACATACAAGAGTGTGATTGACAGCACAATGAGTGATGACAGCTGTTAAGTTGGGTCCCCTCTCTGTGGCATTATCTAGAGTAGTCGGGCTCCAAAGGGCCCATGCTGTGGGAAAAGGAGCCCCGTGTCCCAGAGAACAAAACAAGTTAATAACTGCAACACTTGGGCTTTTGTGGCCTCTGTCTTACATTAGAATGAAGCTCCAACAAGTATTGTTGTTTTATTCTCACTAAATTCAATGAAGAGATCCAAAGGCTTTCCACTACATTGGGTTTCCCTTGGAAAAGTTGCTAAATCCTAGCAGCACATCCACTCAGCCTTTGCAGCATAAGTTTAAAGGAGCTGCTCTCTCTTCAGTGACCTGGGAGAAGGCCAATGATGGTATTAGGTTAGAAGATAATAGTGTTATTCTGACTCTCAAACACACTGAGTGTACAAAACATTATGGACACCTGCTCTTTCCATGACATAGACTGACCAGGTGAATCCAGGTGAAAGCTATGAACCCTTATTGATGTCACTTGTTAAATCCACTTCAATCAGTGTAGATGAAGGGGAGGAGACAGGTTAAAGAAGGATTTTTAAGCCTTTAGACAACTGAGACATGGATTGTGTACGTGTGCCATTCAGAGGGTGACTGGGCAAGACAAAACTTAACACAACTACGGGAAGCATTGGAGTCAACATAGGCCAGCATCCCTGCGGAACGCTTTCGACACCTTCTAGAATCCATTCCCAACGATGAATTGAAGCTGTTCTGAGGGAGGGTGCAACTCAACATTAGGAAGTTGTCCTTAATGCTTTGTAAACTCAGTGTATAAAGTATATGAATATGTAGAATGACCACTGTAAAATCTGATGAAATGTAAAGTACTTATCTGAGTGTCCACTCGAAGCATAGGTTCTTAGCTTTGTTTCTGCTTGCCTTCAAGGAACATCTCTCTCCCTCTGCCAGTGGGCTTTACTCTTTGTCCACTGCACTTGCATGTCAGCTGAAAGCATCAGCCCTCTCTAGGAAGTGGTAAGATTTCTAGTCAGGGGGCTTCAATAATCTTGAGACATCATTGATGTTGTGCAGTGTGAGTTGTTAATCTTGAGACATCATTGATGTTGTGCAGTGTGAGTTGTTATACCTCTGTATTTCATTACCATGTACTATATGTAACAACATGTGAGCACACTGTTGTTAGTAGTGTAATTACAGTGTTATTACACAGGTATAGGAGCATCCTAATGTAAAGTGTTACCTCTTTTTTCCCAGAGGGCCTTAGCTGTATGAATAAGGAGCATGGCTGTGCTCACATCTGCAAGGAGACACCCAAGGGAGGAGTGGCCTGCGAGTGCCGCCCAGGATTTGAGCTGGCCAGGAACCAAAGAGGCTGCATCTGTATGTGTGAAGTTTTGTGATTGAACGTATAGCCAGCTCAACCAAGAGTCTTGTTTAGATAACACATGAGTTGAACTTTGGAATTGACCCAAGCTTTGTGTCATTCGTCTAGTGACATGTAACCATGGTAACGGGGGCTGCCAGCACACCTGCGAGGACATGGAGCAGGGGCCCATCTGCAGGTGTCATGTGAGGTACACCCTGCAGCCTGACGGCAGGTCCTGTATAGGTAAGAGATGACCAACCACATCCAGGCCTACTTATATACCTGGTACTTACCTGTAAGCATCTCTACGTATAGCAAACCAGCTTACAACGGTGAAACCAGTCAACAACGGTGAAATGGACTGGATCCTTCTAGATATTTCCATCTGTACACTTCTTCATTCTCCTCCTTTTTGTTTCTCTCCCCCACTGAAACTCACCTGTTTAAAAGATCACATCTTGAGCCTGTGGATGAAATTGCAATCCTTTCGAGGAGCTTGCCAGAACTCCTGATAGCCAGTGTGTATTTCTTCCATTTGCACACCGTGGATATGATAACATTCAGCCATCAGATAGGAAGGAGACATTGCGTAAAGTAGGCCTGTGTGACCATCAGACAGGAAGGAGACGTGGTGTACAGTAGGCCTGTGGTTAGTGTCTGTTCCTCCCACGGCGCTGCTGTGTGTTTGGGGTCCAGGACAATCACTGAGTTGTCTGCTGTGTGTGTGGGGTCCAGGACTATCACTGAGTTGTCTGCTGTGTGTGTGGGGTCAAGGACTATCACTGAGTTGTCTGCTGTGTGTGTGGGGTCCAGGACTTTCACTGAGTTGTCTGCTGTGTGTGTGGGGTCCAGGACTTTCACTGAGTTGTCTTCTGTGTGTGTGGGGTCCAGGACTTTCACTGAGTTGTCTGCTGTGTGTGGGGTCCAGGACTATCACTGAGTTGTCTCCCGCTCCATCTCCTGCCTTATCTGCCACACGCATAGCTAGCCGCCCTGCATGCCTTAGGTGTAAACATGCTACTGGTTACAGAGAGGAAGAAAGAAAAACATCCAGGGGAGGGAGACTACACTTACAGCGCGCCAAGGTGTGCACTGTGCAGTTCAGCTACTGTGCATCAGCAGACAGAACAGAACAAGAGGCAACTTGGTGCAAACCATTTTCTTAAATGTTTATTTTAGTTAGGCTAAAACACTGTGTAAGTATCTACGTGTATTCTGTTGGTTAGGCTCCTGTCTGTTACTCACGTCACCCACTGTCTGTATTACAGAGCGAGACGAGACAATTACTGAGAGCTCTGATCACAACACCACGTCCTTCACTGAGGTGGACAAACGTGTCAAGCGCAGACTGCTCATGGGTAATAATTGTATTAATTGTATTTCCACTGTTGTTACCCATTGTTACCTACACAGCACTAAAATAACAAAACCAAACAGACTCAGCTACTGACTGAGAGGATTCTTTCAGTTGGACTATTTGAATGGCTTTAGTTACCATGGGTTACGCTGCCAGGAATCAGCCAGAGGTGTTTTTCAAAGGGGAGAAGAGCAAGGCCCAGTAAACCAAGGCATTCCAGAGGCTTTAGAGCAAACTGTGAAATTACTATGGACCCTCACATTCTCATCGCCCGATTCCTCCCCTGAAAAATATGCTTTTGTGACAGTGTGGTACATTTCACATGTTTTCCTTCTGTTTAGGATGGCGTTGGGTTGCCCAGTGTATAGCACTGTCAGTCATGGAGTGCTGTGTCAATGTTCACACCTAGTAAAACACTGTATTGACTGTATGTATGTGACTGGGTTGCTAGCTCAGTGACTATGACTACTGCTGTGGTCTACTCAATATCTGTTGGTAGGGTTAAAAACTAGACTTGGTGTAAAAAAACACATGATAGCGTCTACATTTGGCAATAGCACTATAACAACAGTACATGATGTATAGGCATTTTTACAACACTTCATTCAGTACAGTACACAACAGGAGCATGTTGACGTTGAATCTCTTCATTTTGGCCTTTCAGAGAACTGTGCGGTGAATAACGGGGGGTGTGACTCCACCTGTAAGGACACAGCCACGGGCGTACGCTGCAGCTGCCCTGTGGGCTTCACTCTGCAGCCTGACGGGAAGACGTGCCAAGGTCAGACCAGCCGTCCACCAAGCACCTCAACTCCATCTCTATGGCTGAGTCCCAAATGGCACCCTATTCCCTATTTAATGCACTGCTTTTGACCTGGGCACGTTTATAAAAGGGAATAGGTGCCATTTTGAAGACAGGCCATCTTTATCTCCATCTCTTATTATTCAGTTCAATTTATTTAACACGCTTCACATCTCCCCTCCATAGGTATTTGGACGACAGTGAAGCTAACATTTTTCATTTGGCTCTATAGTCCAGCATTTTGGATTTGAGATCAAATTTTTCATATGAGGCTACAGTACAGAATGTCACCTTTTATTTTTTAGGGTTTTTTCATACATATCTGTGTTACCGTTTAGAAATGGAAACACTTTATGTATCAAGTTCCCCCATGTGAAGAATTCATAAGTATTTGGACAAATTCACTTATAGTGTATTAAAGTAGTCAAACGTTTATTATTTGGTCCCATATTCCTTGCGTGCAATGACTACATCAAGCTTGTGACTCTACAAACCCGTTGGATGCATTTGCAGTTTGTTTTGGTTGTGTTTTGGGTTATGTTTTGCCCTATAGGAACTGGATGGTTGAATGATGACTAGAGTAATTGTCTTTCTAATTGAGTAGATAAGATGTTTCTGAATACTTGTAAATTAATCCTGATAATCACACAATTAAGAAAAATTATGAATGAATCATGAATAGTCATAATAATCATAATTATTCACAAATCATCCAAAATCACGGTAGCATCCACATGAATGTAGAAGTGTTCAGAAACATCTTCTAATCTTACTTACAATAAAAGTGACTCCACAATGGCAGAAGACAGTATTCACCATTCAGTTCTTATTGGGCAAAACAAACCGCAATGCTTGATGTAGTCATTGCGTACAAGGAATATGGGACCAAATTCTAACCTTTTGACAACTTTAATACACTAAAAGTTATATACTTATGACTTCTTTAAATGGGGGAACTAGATACATAAAGTGCTTTAATTTCTAAACGGTAAAAAAGATATGTAGGAAAATACCCCCAAATAAAAGCTTACATTCTGTACTGTCCCAGCAGACAAAAATGTTCCACTGTCCAAATACATATGGAGGGGAGTGTATGTCTGTCTGAATAATAACAGTTTCATAATTTGCCACTCACAGACATTAATGAGTGTGAGCTGCACAACGGCGGTTGTGACCACTTCTGCAGGAACACCATCGGCAGCTTTGAGTGCAACTGCTGGAAGGGCTTCAAGCTGCTTACTGACGAGCGCTCCTGCCAGGGTAGGCCTCTTCTCTTCACTCTCCTGCCTATCTACCCTACATCTGGGGAAGGGGCTGAGAGTATACTGGGCTGTTGTTCTGTGTAGGTGTGCTGCTGGAAGATAAGACAATGTTTCACTGTCCAAATACATATGGGTGGGAGTTGAACGGTTTGCCAGTATTGACTTGCAGGATTCCTCTGAAGATCCTTAACATGTGCTAGTATATAGCTTAACGTTTAGTACAAACGGATTTCCTCCCCTTGAAACAACCCGTCATTAAGATGCTGCTGTCTCTACCATTAACTATCAAAATACAATGCCACATTTAATCACCTAGTGATACCATGCTGTAGCATGTAAAACCCCTCTGCTTTTGATTACAGATATAGACGAGTGTTATTTCGAAAGGACATGTGGTCACACGTGTGTGAACTCTGCTGGTAGTTTTGAGTGTGTTTGCAACAAAGGGTACACCCTGTATGGACTGGCCCACTGTGGAGGTAAGACTATAAGATGAATGCTTATGGGGCATTATACTTATGGTATGGGGAAAGGGCTTTGATACCATTCTGAATAGTTAATGTTTCTTTTTTCTATAAGACTAATGTGTATAGGGTATTATGCTTATGGTGAAAGAACTTTGGTACCATCTACATCATTTCACACCATTCTGAATAGTTCATTTTGGTGTTTTTAGTAGTTTTTGCTGAAAAAAGGATGGATGCTTTGTGATTGACGTAAGGTGAGCGATGCTGCTAATAACATATGGATGTTTTCCCTGCTTTCTTCTTAGACATAAATGAGTGCAGTGTGAACAACGGTGGTTGTGAGCAGGGTTGTGAGAACACCATGGGTGGGTTTGAGTGCCACTGCCACCCTGGCTATAAGCTACACTGGAACAAAAAGGATTGTATCGGTAAGACAGTGCACCTTCAGGCCTGGAGGGCTCTAGAAGGTTTCGGGAGTGTACTGTACACGATTTTGGGGGGGGGGGGTGCACTTCCTGAGTTCTCCTTTGGGGAGTGTTTGACATAAAATCTGTGGTTGTTTTGAAACTTTTGGGGACTAAAAACAGGAGATACTTTGAGTTATTTTCTTCTCTTTCTCTTTACTGCTCTGTGTCTTTCTCTCTGGTCTTTTGTTTAGGACAAAAAAAGGACAAAAAAAGAAAAAAGATCGTTGCTGCTGTTCCTGTTGTCTTCTTGTCTCCTTGGATAGGTTTCACTCTGTTCCCACCCTCCTCTCTTGTACGTCTGTCTGTCTACCACGGTCCAATTCTGCTCTTTACCTTTGAGTTTGTTATGGTTTCCATCTAGAGGCAGAAGGTTTCCCAGCAACAAAGCCCCTCTCTAAACCGACCTTGAACTGCAGCAGGCAGGAGGGAGGTGACCGCTGCTACCTGACCTGCCAGTCCCAGGTCCACATCACCAGTGGTGAGTTATCAGTTACTACTACTACTATCAGACTGCATCCCAAATGTCACCCATTTATAGTATAAAACTTTTGACCAGGGCCCAGAGGGAACAGGGTACCATTTGGGACAGAAGTTTGCTATCAGTGTGTCAGAGCAGCGCAGCCTCATGTTCCGGCACGCCGTCTGTTTGCTTTTGGCTGCCAGGCCTTTTGTCTGTGGTGGCCTGTCTCATGCCCCTGTGTGCGTTTACAGGGACGGAGGATTCTTATACAGTGACCTGTGGAATGCCTCTGCCCTGCTTGGCTGGAGCACAAAGGAATGGAAGTGGCTCGTATTGCTTGGGCAAGTACACACCATCACAGATCTGCATCAGCCTCTGTCACTCTAGCCTGACGTAAACAACCAGAAACACAACATATCAAGGCAAAACAACTTCATACCAAATCAAGTCTTCAGTATTTGCATTTCGATTTATAGACGTCAAGGGATTTTTCCTTTTTATCAAAGGTTAACAATGTGCTATTAATTCCTTTGTACCGTAGGACCAGAAATGTCAAGAGTGCTACGAATTAAGACCACAGCCACTTTTAAGTCTGGCACAGGAAAGTGCAACTTGAAACGTAGTCAAGAGAGACTGAAGGAGAGCCTGAACGCAGCTCACTCAGGTACAGAGGTTTCTAACACAAGTCCAACAGCTCCTCATTCGTTAAAACAATGCAGATTAATCTGGCACCGCCTACATTTCAGTCCTCGAGGCTGCTTAGATTGAAGTAAACTGAGAGTGAGTCAAATATGAAAGAAAGACGTGGGGGGAAGTAGCGCAGTCTGAAATGTTTTGAATGTCTCAGCACTGCACATTGTCTGGCAGTGACAGGGGAAAATGTAATTAGCCATAGCATGCCTTTCAGTTGGGCCCTACCCAGCCATCAATCAAACAGACTTCAGATTGTTGGATTATTTAGTTTCTCCAATGGTGTCGTCCCGAAGAACACAATTGATTAAAAAAAGGGAACTTTTCCCAGTCTCCCCTCGTTGTCCCGATGACCATAGTCATGTTTAACCGGAAACACAGGGAAGTCCCTGCTTTCTAAAGAAACAACAGTACTTGAACACACAAAAAATATGATCTCCTTAGATTTAAGTGTTATGACATTGCAGTTAAGTTTTATCCTCACTTTACCTGCTACACTTGACCAGTTATAGGCCGTACAGTTATTCAGTAACATGTGTGTTTGTCTCCGTGAATGCATGTGTGTGTGCGTGTCCGTGTCCTGTGTGGCTGGTCGTGTCCACAGACAGCAGGTCCCCCTTCACCGAGAACGTCCAGTTCAGCTATGTGCGCTTGCGCTGCAGCTCGTCTGGCCACCGCATGCGGAGCCGCCACGGCAGGAAGGCGGGTTACGAGGAGGAGGGCTCCTCCATCACGGCTGAGTTTGAGTTGGATGTGAACCTAGAGGAGGTAACAGGTTGGTCTCTCTGCCCTGCCCTTCTGTGACCCCAGGTCTCTGGCTGACACTCTGCTTCCTGTTTCGCTGCTCTGCTCTTGCTTTTCGTCACTAAACAAGCCAAACGTGTTAAAGTATCTCCTGTTTTGACGTGGCGTTTTGAGGTGGTGGGATCTTTGGGGAAGGTGTAGGTTTGGAGGTTTCCCTTGTATACCGAGGGAGCAAGCAGTTGATCAAATTTCCTGGTGTCTGTGTGTTGGAATGGATATGTACGTGTGTCTGTCTATTTAGTACCGGGATGTGTGTGTGGTTTTGTTTGCGTGTGTATTGTGGTCTCATTGGGTTACGAGTACATTTTTGGTATCTGATGTTTCTCTCAGCAGAGAGCTGTGACCTGGGCTGTGTGCGCCGGCGCTCAGAGAAGAGGCTGAGGAAGACCATCCGTACCCTGAGGAAGTCTATCCACCGGGAGCAGTTCCACCTCCACTTTGCTGGCTCTAACTACGAGCTGGCCAAGAGGCAGGTGCTGGTGGACAGGAAGTGTGGTGAGTGAGCATCTTGAATGTTCTCAGTATCATAAGATATAGGTATAAGTGTATGTATAACATTTGTATCATCTTGAGCATCTACCTGTTTCTGTTTCTGCCTGTATACTGAGCTACCACTGGAGGCTAGCACATGCCAGAGCCTAGCCCTAGCTCCCACACAGAGCAGCTCATAGTCTTGTCTTAAGAGTAATTGAAATTGGCCATGCCAGCAAGATATATTTAGACAAGTTGGTTTAATGATTGGATTTGGAGCAGGTGTCGGCCAGATGACAGCCATATTTGGGACATGCAGTAATGAGCTGGTATGGGGAGCGCTTGCTTGGCTCGCACAGAGAACAGAGAGGCTGTTGTTGGCTGGCTCGCCGAGCAAGGAGATCTTCCAGCATCTCTGTGGGATAAAGTGCAACAGAAGGTGTGATGGCAGCCGCTAGCTTTTGCTGTTGTTGCCGCTGGTCCTATTTCGTTTCACAGCCATAATGTAGGAAAAGTCCATTAGCTTTAATGGCACCCTGTCAACATCAGCAGTGGAAAAGAGGCTGGCATGTGTTTTCTCTGGCGGAGGGGAGGGGAGGGGAGCAGAGAGCTGCGTGCCCCCAGTTCAGGGCCTCACAGTAAGCATAGTAGTCTCAGTGTGATCAGTTTTCTGTCCACCGTTAACTTTGTATTGATCGGTCTTCTACCTCTAGAGCCCCTGTCTGAACCTGATCCAAGCCACCATATTTAAGGGGTCTGAAGACTATTGTAGACCGACCTCTCAAAGCTGTTCTATCCTTCCTCTGTCTTGATCCAGAGCTCTCCTCTCTTACCCTCCACCCTTATTGAGGTTGACTGGATGAGGATGGAGGGGGTTGAGTGGGGGGAAGGATGGTGTTTGATTCATTCTGGTTCTTAGAGCTTTTGAAGACTGCCCATAGCTTGTTAAATGTATTGATTTTAACACGACGGGAAAATCATGAAACTTAATCATCTTTGTCTAATTGTTTTACAAACCAAGCATCCCAGGTATCCCCAGCAAAGCGGACTCTTGCTGGTGTCTGTTTCTATCTGCCTCCAAATAACAGGAGATGTTGTGCTGAATTCATATTACCCTTAGCTGTTGTTTTTGCTTTGTAGCTTTTTTGCTTGTTGTTTTTGTGTTTCATATGAGCTACTTACCTCATAACTAAGTCTTTTTTTTAAATCTCAGAAGAGTAAAGTTGCCAATGTGTAGGATTCCCACACTGCCGTTAGTTTCAGAAGATCATTAAGCGGACCAGTGGACAGGCAGGGGTGTAGACATGTCATTTGGAAAGGGGGCTGAAAGGGAGCCGTAACCCCCAGCTCTATAAAGGAGCTATATTTTTCCCTCCACCCCTGGCTTAGCTCACTAAGTGCCGTTTAACCCTTTCAGTTTGCCCACTCCGTTGAAAATCCCGTTGGGGCTTGTTCTCACTGCTTCAGTGGGTAGAGATATCCTCCACAACAACATGGCCTCAGCCTCACTAGTACTGAGAGAAAAGCAATGCCTTCTCATTTCTCACTCTTAAAATATCTAGCACTCTTTCTCTCAAACCAAATTGTGAATCTCATGATATAGTACACGGCTGTATTCCAATAAACCAACCGGTGAAATATCCCATATGTGTGATCAGAGGTTTTTTTCATTCTTGATCATTCATGATTGATCAACAACAACATTTGCATTTCCTTATGCCTCAACCCAGTATAAGAATCAGTTGTATGTTTGACTTTAGTTTCAGTCATTTACATTTTAGTCATTTAGTAGACGCTCTTATCCAGAGTGACTTACAGTTAATTAGTGCATACATGTTCATATTTTTTTGTAATGGTCCCCTGTGGGAATCGAACACACGACCCTGGCGTTGCAAGCACCATGCTCTACCATCTGAGCAACACGGGGACCACTAAATGAGGCAGAATTACTGTATTACTATGAAAAAACAACAATAGCCAAGAGCAAAACTTGCCAGTGTGTCTGAAACCCTGTGTACTGATCTCTTTTACGTACAATTGTGCATGTTCGTTTTAACACGGGAGATGATTAGGACGTGCTGTTGATTCAAGCTGGGAGTGCTATATCCCCCCTCAGTCAGGGCCACTCTGCATGACCCTAGCCACTAAACTGCTATGGAGAATTGACTTCAGCGACACCATGGGAACTAATTAGCATCAGCTGTTTGGGCCTCTGCTTGATAGGCGCAAGAAGTGATTGGGGCAGGCAGAATAGGGAGATTCAGAACCCTGACCCCTTTTATTGGATTCAGCTCCTTACCATTGTGATACCATAGTGTTTGCCTATGTCATCAAATACTTGAATAGAGGTGAAAGGTCTTTTAAACCTCTTTGGGGCCATCAATTCGAGGACTCTATAGAATTGCCTCTGCATTTGAAAGGCTTCAAGGTTTTTTTTCTCTCTCACTCTTCTCTCGCGCTCTCCATCAAATAAAAGCTGGAGGAAACAATGAGACGGGAGCTCCTCATGGTCATTCAGGATAAACAAAAGGCAGAAAAAATGAACTGCTCTTGAGAGAATTACATTTTCTTTCTCTTAAGGAAAATCAAGTTGCTGAGGCACATATAATGGCTGTGCGTTAAAGGCTTTGTGTGTTCCTCATTATCTCAATATGGCTGGTTCTCTCTGAAAAGCTCTTCTTACTTAGATTTTCCTGAGGGAAGTTATTTCACTCCGCTGCTCTCTGTTCGGAGAGATGATTAGATATAATTTCCCCCTTTAAGAAGTTCTTGACATCACCAGACACACACACACAATAATTCAAACATAAATGAGAGACGTTGTTCTACAAAGTAAAACATGAAAGAGGGTGAAATGAAAGTTGATGGTGTGCATCCCCATAATCAGGCTTTGCACGCTCTTGTGAGATAAGAGACAAACACTCCTTTAGACAGGCTCCGTGTGTGCTTTGGTAGAGGTGAGGGTGCTTAGGATGGTATGTAGAGTTCTTTCCCCAATGCACACCGGTCTTATGCGAAGTGTAAGAACTTGTTTGATGTGGGACACAAAGGCATCTGGGGAGCAGCTCAGTGCTCTTATGTCTGAATTTTTGCATAGCTGCATCAGGTCGATTTGCAATGCCTTTTTAGAAGCTTAACACTGGGCCTCTTGTGGTGTGCTTGAATGCGTGTGTGTGTGTGTGTGTGTGTGTGTGTGTGTGTGTGTGTGTGTGTGTGTGTGTAGCGTCCCTATATTCTAGCTCCTCTGCCTCATTCCTCTACCTTTTGCTAGGGAGCTGCACTGTTGGAACGTACTATGACAGGGATCAGGGAAGGTGTGTTCTGTGTCCAGCTGGATCGTACCAAGATGAAGAGGGGCAGACGTCATGCGAGGTCTGCCCAGGGCCAGAGGTGAGAGGAAGCCCCAGGTCGGTTGGGGCGCGGAATATCTCTGAGTGTGGAGGTAAGGCTCAAGAGGATATGAGTAACCATGCATCTCCTAACTGTGTACAAGACAGGAGACGTGAGTCACCTTGGATACTTACTTACTCAACCATCATAATCATAAAGATAACTGCGGCAAAATACACTGAGCTCCATCAAAGACCCTGGCATAGATGGTTTGATATTTTTAAAAAGTGATCTTTAAACTAGTCTCCCAGTCAGAATCACATCCTGTTATGAGTATATATGAAATACACAGGAAGGAGCGATACCCTGATAAAAATCTCCCTGCAGGCAGATGTTCTGCTTTGTATAAAGTTGTGTAAGCCTCACAACATTCAAGTCTTGTTTGAATTAAACAGCCACACCCGGCCCCTTCCCACTCCTGAATAAAGAGAAGAAGGAGCCGCCATGGTTTCACCCCCAACACTGTTATCACAGACAGTTTGTGGCTAAGCCACAGACCCCATCTCCTGCTTTCCCCACCAATAGACTAAACAAAAAAGAGCTATGGGGAGAGACAGTTTGTTAAAGTCAGTCAGGAGATATGAGGTTGTTCCCTGGTAGATAATGGCCTTGCATTACATCACTCCACTGATTTGCTCTCCTGGCCTTAGTCTTGTTGTGGTAGAGTGCTCTTTCTTTAAGTCGCTCTGGATAAGAATGTCTGTCTGCTAAATGACCACATGTACCATGGGAATGTTGCTTTGAACAGACCGAGTGGTACAAGTATCCCTCTGACCAGTCCTGTGTTGTTGTGTTCCCAGGTCAATGTCCCCCTGGTCAGTTCTCCCATGATGGCTTCATCCCTTGCCTGCCCTGTCCCCTGGGTACCTACCAGCCAGAGGTGGGGCGCACCTCCTGTTTCCGCTGTGGAGGAAATCTGGTCACAAAACACAATGGTGCTGTGTCCTTCCAGGAGTGTGAGACCAAAGGTGAGGGGTCAGCTTATCCATCCCATTTAGTTATGCATGTAATGTCTGGGTGTGTGTCCCAAATGACACCCTATTCCCTACATAATTAATTACTTTTGACCAGAGCCCTATGGACCTTGGCCAAAAGTAGTGCACTATATAGGGAGTAGGGTGACATTTAGAAGGCACTCTGGATCTTTAAGGGAACTCCCCTGCCGTTTCTGTTTTATGGAAATATGCTACATTGGTTTATGTTGGTGTATGTTGGTGTTTGAGAGGTGCTCAACTGTGGCACCACTCCATTCTGCTCCTGTAGTCCAGTGTTCACCGGGACATTACTACAACACCAGCACCCACCGCTGTATCCGTTGTCCCATGGGGACGTATCAGTTGGAGTTTGGTCAGAATTACTGCATCTCCTGCCCAGGAAATACCACCACCGACTTTGACGGCTCCACCAACATCATGCAGTGCAAAAGTATGTATGTTCAGACAAGAGAAGTTTGAGCGTGCATGTGTATGTATTTGTGTGTTCATTTAAATGTATTTAATGGCTACACATAGAGTTAACTAAAACTACATGTAGGTTTCTCTACTATTGTACTGTGCTCAAATCAATCTTGTTCCTGTCCTGCTTTGGGATGCTACTGTAGATAATTAGAGTCACAGCACCAAGGCAAACTATTTGACACTATCCTGTCACCTCACAGACAGACACTGTGGGGGAGAGCTGGGAGATTTCACTGGCTACATCGAGTCCCCCAACTACCCAGGGAACTACCCAGCCAACATCGAGTGCACTTGGACCATCAACCCACCGCCCAAGCGCAGAATCCTCATTGTGGTCCCAGAGATTTTCCTCCCCATCGAGGATGAGTGTGGAGACTACCTGGTCATGAGGAAGAGCTGTGAGTGTGTGTGTTGTGTTGGAGGTTAGGGATTGTTAGGTGACTGGGTGTTATCAGGGTGCTACAGTATTAATGTGATTTCACTGCAGGTGACCAGATGTTGGTGATGAATGTCTTTATAATTATAAGATGGTGGCAATGTTGGTAGGAGGTTCTGCATAATAGGATAGCACCTCTCAGAGATCATGGGGGTTACTATGGGCTTCTAATTGACCATTAGATCCTGCCACATTCAGTGTGGTGCTAGTGTTTGATTTGTCATAATGTGCCCATTTCCTCAATACACAGCTCTCTCCAACTCTGTGACGACCTATGAGACCTGCCAGACCTATGAGCGGCCTATTGCCTTCACCTCCCGCTCCAAGAGGCTGTGGATACAGTTCAAATCGAATGAAGGGAACAGTGGGAAGGGCTTCCAAATCCCTTATGTGACCTATGATGGTAAGAGACATCCTTGTTGGTGGAAATATTGATATGTTGCTTTAAATTACACATACAATCCAATACAATGGATCAAGTGTCTGTGAATTTTTATTTTATTTGGCATTTTAAGTCTGGTTAGGTCTACGTAATGCCATAAATGTATCACCTACTTCCAATTGCACAAATAATATAGAAATATACTCTTGGGTATGTTTATATATGATATATGTTTCAGAGGACTACCAGGAACTCATTGAAGATATAGTCAGAGATGGAAGATTATATGCCTCTGAAAATCACCAAGAAATTCTCAAGGTAAAGATTTAATGTATTTGCTGTTGAAAAAGCTTTTGTCTGCAATATACTACCCTCTTGTGGACACAATATGAAATTCAGGATGCAAACTTGCGCACCAACGTAAAAATGTCATATTGTCTCAGATTGAATTTTAATCTGTACAAATGTTTGGTTTACATTCTCTTCTCAGGACAAGAAGCTTATGAAGGCACTGTTTGATGTATTGGCCCACCCACAGAATTTCTTCAACTACACAGCACAGGAGTCAAGAGAAATGTTCCCCAAATCCTTCATCCGATTTCTACGTTCTAAGGTCTTGAGATTCCTTCGCCCTTAAGAAGGTACTATCATCAAGATGCTTTGTGGATATCTCAGAAAAACGCTTCTACCAGTTACTCCCTACCGCTTTTACGTAAATCACTGACAAATAGAAAAGTGTCCTTTAGTTATCTTGTCTGTACAGAGACTGACTGAGGCTAGAGTTGACTAAGAGAGATGGACTCCAAATGGACTTCAATTGGACCTTCTGGGAATGGGTGGATACTGGACTGTCATGGCTCAGACAAGTGGCTGCTCCCGCAATCACATCTGGTCTACATTCTATAACTACCGTTTTTTTTTTTTTTTACTTCGATACCACATCTATCTCTGATACTTCCATACACTCCTGTGTGTGAGCATTGCAACGTTTAGACACACTGTCTTTTCCTTTTGATTTTCAACTTTCAGTCTCAGGAATAAAGCTTGAAGTGGTAAGCTGATTTGATTGTTAGCATTTAAATTCATCAATGCTTCGATTTGCATACTGGTGTAACAACAACATCTTGAAAATAATTATGGTAAACAGAACTTTCACCAATAGCGTAGAAAGCGGATGAGACTCTTGATCATGTATAAAAAGTTAACTGAGGTTTATGCTAAATGTCAACCACATAGATAGTGTATACTTATAACATACATTATTAAAGTCATGTTTCACATTTAGATCAGAATTGTTGACAGAAATATGCCTGAATATGAGAAAAGAATTTAGCACAAATGTGACCTTATGGTGGGAAATTTAAAGCACTACAAGGAATGTAGCGATACCACAAAAGCCATTATCCTTATGAATGTTTTGTATATTGTGTAAAAAGTATTAGATGAAAATGTTAACGTATTGTAGTTGCATTCCTGACACGTGTGCAGTATCGACACATCCCCTTACAGCCTGTATTTTTGCTGCCTCAAATTTATGTTATCGTTTTCCACTGTCCTGAAAACATGGTTTTACTTTAAGTATTACTGAACAGTGAAAACTCCACGCTACTGTGCTTTGAGTGAACAACATGGATCAAGACTAGCTCTTCACTATGATCATTCAAACAGCTACCAAAGACTACTTTTCATTACTCATAGAAGTGAGATTATTGAGTGGTATGATTAGAAATGTAGAGCAATATGAGGGGGAGCAAGTGAGATTATTCATTCCAGATATGGAATGAGAGGTTTGTAAAATTGAATTGCTCTATTCACTTATGACTTAGCAAAGAAATGTATGTCTCTATTTTGATGTTTGTACATATAACATGTTGCAAATAAAATGAATAAACATAATATTGTGTTTTTGCTTGATTTCTTTTACTTTCTGATATGCTATTTTCAATATAAGCAACAACATTGACAAAATCTAAATAATCCATTAATTATGTCGTTTTTTATATAGGCTCCATAACATTAGTTATTCTGCTATATTAGTTATGTTTTTTGCTCTTGAATTCAACCAAACTATTGCCTGCCACATTGTCACATATTCACATTCATTATATGTTCAACACTGTATCAGAGACAATGAGGTATTAGAGACACTGAAAGAAAAACAGAAGCTATCTGGCGTCCTTATTGGGACGTCCCTAACCTACACTTACACTAGTCTCGCGTTGCCAGACCTCCAAAATCACGTCGTTGTCACGGGAAGCCTGGTTCGCGACGAGGCTACCTTAACCATAACCCTTACTTAACCCTAAACTTAACCAAATATTTGTATAACTAAACCAAGACGTCTGTCGTTTCCAATGGGAACAAAATAATCATAGTGGGGAGAACAAGCATTGAATTGGGCATAGCCAATTCGCATTTGCACTCCTTCTAATCAACGCGATTTCTACCAAACTTAGTCCACTCTATTCATAACAGATTTTTAGTTTGGGAACAGAAAACTGTATTGAGATAAAATGTTTAATTGATGTGCAGAATGTCGGCCAAAATCCATCTCCTTCCATCGTCTCCCACTGGGCTTCCTCTCACTACCATATTTGGTCATGAGTGGAAACGCCAAGCGGATGCTTCACATTTATGCATCCGGTGAAATATCTGTCTCATTGGTCTATGCGTGCCTTAACCACATTTCAACTGTAATCAAATCACATTTTATTGGTCACATACACGTGTTCAGCAGATGTTATTGCGGGTGTAGCGAAATGCTTGTAGATCTTCAACTGTATAAAGACAAATAGTAATGGCGTATTTTTGTAGGCACTAACTCCGCCATGGTTCGTCGTAGGGTTTTTGGATCAACGCCGAAAAATAAGGTATGTGATAAACACAGGTTTAGGAGGTTTTATACGTTTTGTTCTATTAGATAATCTAAACCGGAGTATGCACGTCCCAAGGATTCCGGATAGCAAGGACCCTCACAGAAAGACCATCACATCTATATTTTTTATTTCCGACAAGCTGTTTACCTGGGCAGTACTATTTACGCGCACAGGAAGTGGTCATGCAGTTGTGACCTGATCTGTTGAATGAAATGTTTGACTCTAGCAGAAGGATTGTTGTCAGTTATAAAAAATAAAAAAACGTTTATCTGATTTCAGGATATATTTGCTCAATTTTCTTAGTAGCTTGTATTCTGGGACTTCAACATAGAAAAATTATGTCGAGCGTCGCCTTCAAGCTGCTCTCGTTGGTTTGTTATTGGTCACAACACAGGCGACGGATGGTAAGGTAGGTAGGTTCTGTAGTTGTTCACATGACTGTCATCTGCTTCAATATATAACATTATATAGCCAAGTACCTTATCGTCTGTTGTAATTTAATCCGTTTTATATTGACATTGTTTAATGTTAGTAGTTGATTCAGCTAGCTAGTTACTGTAGTTAGCTAGCCACCTAGCCAAATCTGTCTCAGACTAGGCTGTCCTTTCATGTGACGACGAGCTAGCTGGTAACCTGCTCTGTATAGGTACTGTTAATCTGATTATTCCACTGGCCGTGTGATCTTATTTTAGAAGCCAATCAGCTAGCTAGTTCGTTATATCATAATTGTATGGCATTATATGTTCTCTGATATCACAGCCTGACCATTTCCCCCACTTTTCCCATAGAATTTAGAGGATATCCGGTGTAAATGTACCTGCCCACCGTACAGAGACATCGATGGACAGATCTACATACAAAATGTATCTCTAAAGGATTGGTGTGTTGTCATGATGTCATTTACAGATAATGACATACTGGTCTTGTTACACTGCTTAGACGTTGCCAGATCGTACAACGCCTGGATAGGTATTTTACCTGTCAGCTTACCACACCATATGTTATAACAGTCTGTCAATCTATGATGTGGCACGCAACCATTTGGTTGATGCATGCAGTGGAACGCGACCACTGTCTGGAGTGTGGTAAATGTATGGGTTGTCTGATGGATTAGGCTAACTGTAATTTTACACTGTCATATGAATGATCTCAAATCATATTTGGAGAACTGTTACTGACTTTAACCTCGCTGTGCTTTTGAATAAGTATTTAGATTCAATTGTGTATTTGTTTTCAGTAACTGCCTTCATGTTGTGGAGCCAATGCCAGTTGATGGACAGGATGTGGAGGCGTACTGTCTGCGTGCGAATGCAAATATGAGGAGAGGAGTTCTGGAACCATCAAGGTAAGTCTGGGAAATCTACCAACCAGCTAGTCGCGCATGTGTTGTTGCTATCCTGCCATGTGGTAAAGCAGAGAGGAAGTGATTCTAAATCCTTTCATGTTGATATTTTTGCTTAAATTCTCACCGGCAGAAGGAAAACAGGCAAAATAAGTTAAAATATAATTTCATTAAACGTTCCTGATACACAAGGGAAATTACGCAACGATGTGCGATAGCATCGGCGCATGCGCTCTGCTACTAACCAGTCAACTTGGTCTATTATTGCTGAGCTGAAATGGAGTCAATGGGTTGCAGGCAGCCAAGGCCTAATGGGTTAATGAGTTTGTGACCACTGTGTTCGAGGTGACTATCATAATCTACCTGTCCATCCTGGGCCTGCTGTTCCTCTACATGGTGTACCTGACCCTGCTGGAGCCCATGCTGAAGAGGAGGCGCTTTGGACACTCACAGCTCCAGAATGATGATGATGTCGGGGTATGTGTACATGTTGCCCAGCCTAATTATAGTGGTGGCCTTTAAGTCAAAGCAGTTGTTGTAGCCATGACATTATTGTGTGATGTGTTGATGTTTTCAGATTTGTCTCATGCTGTAAATTGATTTAAATTGATTTGATGAATAGAATGTTTCCAAAAAAGGTTAACTCTAACTTGTCACAATTTCACTGTCCTCATTGTAATGTCTGTCCCTCTTTGGGTTCAGGACCAGCAGCCTTTCACCAACGCCCACAACGTATTGTCTCATTCAGCCTCTCATCCCAACATGCTGAACAAAGTGGAGCATGCTCAGCAGCGATGGATTAGGCAGGTCCAGGAACAGAGGAAGTCTGTGTTTGACCGCCACGTGGTGCTCAGCTAAACCCATCCCCAGGAAACAAAAACCCTGGGTGAAGCAAAAATAATGACTGTGACTGGGTGGTCCCCAACTTCCGAGCTTCATCCTCATTGGTGTTTTGTTCCTCAACAGGACCTTTTATTTCATGAAATGTGATCATATAGCTCAATGTATTCAGGAGGTGATCATAATGGGTGTCTACATCAGTAAATAGAAGTGGGGCGTTACATTTGAAACCTTTGGCTTAAGATAATGCCAGTGTCTGTATGACTGTATACTTTCTGGTTTAATAATACTAATGGAAAGTAAAAGATGTTGCCGTTTGTAGCCCCCCCAAATGGATCATGTGTGGCATTTTTCACAAGCTGATGATAATCTTTGGCTTCTGATAAAGTAGAAACAATGGGTGACCGTATGCACTCTTTTCTAGTAATGTTGGCAGCTTCTTATAATGGTACATGATTGACAAGTCACCAATTAAATTAGATGAGGCATTTGAGGGTAGAGTAAATAACAAATCAAAAAAATAATACCAAAATGAATCACTCAAGTTAATGAAAATGTCTAAAATAAATGTAACATCTACTACCTAAACCACAAAAGATGGGAATGAGTTGAAAACAGTACAAATTTGTCAAATCAGTCTCTTGTCAAAAAGCATGCTTATTTTTAACCTTTTACCTTGAATAATAGTTGATGTACATATGTATGCATTTCATTGTGTGCTGACTGTGGTGTAAACATGCCTGTATCATGTTCTCCTGTTAGGCTAAGTATAATGTAGCATTTGGGAGACATTTTGATGACTGTTAACCTATCATCTATCATTAGTCCTCTCCTTAGAATATATGTGTGTTACTGTAGTCAGAGCAAACACCATCTCTACACCTTGCTTGTTTTGTTTTCAGCTTCCACTCCTCTGTTTAAATGCATTTCACATGAATCACACATGAATGAGATCCTCCTTTATTCAAACTTTAAATAATTTTCATTGTTTTATCTATTAGACATTATTGATACCGCCATCTGTCTTTTACGCTAATGTAAATATGTTTTTGAATTATTTTGGATAGCTGGGTTGTTGTAAAGTGGGTAGTGATGAAAGTGTTAACTCTTATTTGTTCTAACGTCAAATTTGAAATACATTTCTGTAATATTTATGCTTTTGTTTACCGCCGACAATGTCAAATTCCTGGACTATCCACTAGGAGGCGTCCTTCATAAAGGGTAAAATACATAAGCCAAAATTGATGATCGAGTTGAAAGGCGCACAAAAACATATTGCTTTAATGACAACTTTGATAGGCGCTCAAAAACATGCGGGACTTTGCTATGCAGAGGACAATAAACGGGAATGTTACTGATAAGAAATTTCAATAAGCAATGTAATTAAGTTGTATTCATACATTAGAAATCTATAATTCATAAAACAGCCCAGAGAGAACTAAATCTAAACGAAAATAATCATTTGAAGTTCACCATTTAACAATAGACCACGAAGTAAAATTACAGGATACGTTTGCAAATAAAAGTAATCTCTAATGACACTATTTTAATATCATACAAGACAATAGTAATCATTTATTCACTTTTCAAATACTTTTGCAGAGCTGCCGTCATCGTTTCCTGTTCTCTCCCTTTTTTATTTTTTTCTTTGCATGCAATCCGTTATCCAGAAAAAATTAGGCTACTCGGCGCTGAAAATTCAGATTTAAGGATACTCGGCAAGAGAGCTACATTTGCGTTGTCAAGGAATGGATTGTTGAAAAAATACTCCAATACGTGCATAAAGGATAAGGTAAGGCGCATTTTAATCTTTTTAAACCCATTAATTGTAGTTTTAACTTAATATAATGCATTTACTGCTTTATGAAACTGATGCTTGCATTTTATGTTTTATGAAACTTGCGTGGGCAATAATGCAGAAAATCATAAAAAAAATTGCCACAAAAAAGTTGAGATTTTTTATGACAGTGACTTGCTGGGTTGATCGAAAAACCTACGACAGTTTCTCCAACATTGTTTTATACAATACAGTAACCTCAAAGTCAAGTGCTGTACTGTGAACAGACACTAGGGTGCGCCTTAGCCTTTTTATTTTATTTATTTAACTAGGCAAGTCATTTAAGAACAAATTCTTATTTACAATGACGGCCTACCCCGGCCTCCCCTAACCCGCGCGGCGCTGGGCCTATTGTACGCCACCCTATGGGACTCCCGATCACGGTCTGTTGTGATACAGCCCGGGATCGAACCAGGGTATGTCGTGACGACTCTAGCACCTTAGACCGCTGCACCACTACCCTAAGTGCCCAAGTACCTAATCTGGCATCTTAACTGAAATAATTATATATAAATATTTTGTTACCATTTGAATATCAGTCAATAAGGGAGGATTTTGGTGAATTTTGTTTTTTTCTTTGCAGTATGCTACTATTGAAGTATTACTTAAAATGTTGCTTCAAGCGTGGGGGAATGCAGGCTTCTGGAAGAAAGTAAAAGTATTATAACTACTCTTTCACCTGAAACTCTTTCAACCTGAATTATTGCATGTCCAAGCAAAAACAATACTCCAAGGTACTTCCCATTGATAGGACCCATCCTGTGTTTTAAGGGCCAGGCTCTTATCTGTCCACCTTTGGTTAACAACAGACAGAGAGGGTCTGTCTCCTCAATCCCCGCTTCAGTGCCTCAGTGTCAGAGAGTGGGAATCGTTTCAAGCCTCATAGAGACTGCATCCCTGCAGGAGAAGCTTCAGTCGGTACCTTCCCAAGGTCTGCCTGGCCTTGGTCAGGCTAATATTATGGCTGCTGTCTGGAGAAACCTTTCAATGCCACTAAAATGCAAGATAAGAGAGTTTATTTGTCCTTGCAGAGCAGTTACTCTGTACTGTGGAAGTGCCTGTGCTTGAAATTGATGATGGGCTATTTGGTATGATTTATTCCTGTCTATAACAGTACAATGATTTCTGATGTTTAGAATATGAATTATTAGACAAATACTGTGGTTAGGGAGGGGCACATTGTCAGATTAGAAATGTATTTCATAAAGGAGAATAGCTATTTCCAGGCATGTGTTTATCCTGTAATTCTTAAAGGCCCAATGGACCTGTTTTTATATCAATATCCAATAATTTCTGGGTAACAATTAAATACCTTACTGTAATAAATGTCCATTAAAATGGGAGAAAGAAGCTTGATCAAGTAATAATTTAGCTTGGACTGTCTGGGAGTGCTCTGAGTGGGGAGGGGAAAACTTAAAACTAGCTGTTTTAGGCAGAGAGGTTTGGAACCCTTTGTTATTGGTCTATTAACTGAAGCTCATGCAAACAGGCTGATTAGAAGGTCCTATGTAGATTGTATTTTCAACCAGCAACAATCAGGAAATAACACTGATCAAATGTTTTCACACTTTTGCAGTATTAGTTTTATCAGCTGTTATACAATATGATGCAAAACAGATTAAACAACATTTTGACTGCACTGGGCCTTTAAGAAAGCATCTGGGGCAAGAATTAAGACAATGTGCAGGACATTCCTCTCCTTTTAGTATGTGAGGCTGACAGCTATAATTCCATTAACACATTGAACTAATCAGGATGAAGGCTAATGTGACTGGAGGCTGCCAATTTCCTCCCTGATAACAAATACGGCACAGGATCATGTCCTAAAGTGTTTCCCCAATCCCAACAGTGCTGCAAAACATTTAATAGAAATAAAAAAGAAATCCCATGTGCGGTAGTGACTTTAGATCTGTGGAGATGCTTATTATTTGTACATGGGGGCAGCAGTAGCAGATCTTTTAAAAGTCTCATAGCAGCCTTTGGTAGCAGCGTTCTCCATGGGTCACAGACTCCAAATGGACTCCATATGAAGAGAACTTGTGCTTGAGGTTGTAGCACTTATTACAAGTATGCATAATCAAACATTCACACACACACACACACACATATATAATAGCTCACATGCCTCTAGTAGCTTTCCTTGAGACAACAAAAACTTAAGCTTTTTGTCAATTTTGAGATATTTCTCAGCAACAGAATGAGATCGAATCATATTTTTCCCCTATGATGTCAAGGGATAAAATAAGATGAATAGTATTACAATATGATACTTAGATGAACCAGTGAAAAGTCTACAGGCCCTGAAGCTGATTTTGATAGAAATTGGTACTATAGGGGTAGAGGAAGTATTTGTAGGGCGAGTCTTGTTGTCTCTCTCTTCATTACTGTAGGCCTTAGGGCAGTAGTGTTGGATAGACATCATCAACCTGAGGGGACTCGACTGCTGGAGTTTAAAGGGTGCCTCACGACCTGTCTTGAAATTTAATTTGTTGTTTCTAGAAAAACATATTCATGTTAAAACAGAAGCAGTTTAGATTTGCGATTCAATCAGACCCTATGCTGTTTGGCTGCTTGGAGGCTTTCTCATTTAAATAGCTTCCTTGACCCACTGGCCCTTGGCTATTTAAACTCTCCAGATGCCGGAGGAGAGGCTCTCACAGGAATATTTTGTGGTAAGGTGTGGTGAAAGCTCAACAGTGTACTGGAGAGGGATACTGTCAAATTTCTGAAGCTTTTGTGGGTTCACTGAACATGACTGATGGATCCTACGCAAGGTACATTGGACCTGTAACTGGTCCAAAAAACACTGGCCTGGTCGTATGTTTATTTCCCTTTGCCTGAATGGTTTGAGCAGGTCTAAAAGGTGGAGCATTGTAGACCTCAGGGAGATGATTTTAAAACAGATTTATGCCATCAAAACTCTGTGGACAAATTCCTGGGAACAAGCATTGAAAAAGGTTGTATTCACTTGTGAAAGTAGCCCTGTACAAACAATAACAGTCTCTCTGTCATGGTTGTGGAGGGGATTTGTCTATGAATGTTTTAAGTATTGCTTATTTTGGTTTGGACTATATTAGATTTTCTCATGTTACACTCACAGAGAAGCAACGCAATGTATTGCTTACAGTGTACAGAAGAAACCCTGAAGACAAGGCTTCTCGACACCACAGTGGATTCCAGATGGCGGTTCTTCGTTGTGCATCCATGCTACTGCAGATAGCGTTCCCAGTCTGAAACAGCACAAGTACCTCTGCTAATCTGAAGTACAGAGCTGTCAGAGTTCACTCAGTACTCTTTATACTTTATGAGGGTTTGACATGTCTGAGAGACAGCTACACTGAACAAAAACATAAACGCAACATGTAAAGTGTTGTTCCCATGTTTCATGAGCTGTAATAAAAGATCCCTGACATTTTCCATACACACAAAAAGCTTATTTCTCTCCAATTTTGTGCACAAATGTATTTACATCCCTGTTAGTGAGCATTTCTTCTTTGCCAAGATAATCCATCAACAGATGTCTCAAGTTTTGAGGGAGCGTGCAATTGGCATGCTGACTGCAGGAATGTCCACAAGAGTTGTGGCCAAAGAATTGAATGTTAATTTCTCTACCATAAGCCACCTTCAACGTCATTTTTAGAGAATTTGGCAGTATGTTCAATAGCCCTCAAAACCATAGACCACGTGTATGGCATCGTGTGGGTGAGCGGTTTGCTGATGTCAACGTTTTGAACATAGTGCCCCATGGTGGCGGTGGATTATGGTATGGGCAGGCATAAACTACGGACAACGAACACAATTGCATTTTATCGATGGCAATTTGAATGGATAGAGGTACCGTGACGAGATCCTGAGGCCCATTGTGAGGCCTATTTTTTTTAAAGGTATCTGTGACCAACAGATGCATATCTGTATTCCCAGTCATGGGAAATCCATAGATTTGGGCCTAATTAATTTGTTTAAATTGACTGATTTCCTTATATGAACTGGAACTCAGTAAAATCTTTGAAATTGTTGCATGTTGCATTTACAGCGGGTGAAATAAGTATTGAACACGTCACCATTTTTCTCAGTAAATATATTTCCAAAGGTGCTATTGACATTACATTTTCACCAGATGTTGGTAACAACCCAAGTAATCCATACATACAAAGAAACCAAAACAAATAAGTTCAGAAATTAAGTTATGTGTAATAATGTGAAATGACACAGGGAAAAAGTATTGAACACATGAAGAAAGGGAGGTGCAAAAAGGCATGGAAAGCCAAGACAACAGCTGAAAACTATCAGTAATTAAAAAGCAACCCAGCCCCCTGTCAGTGCAAATTAATATCAGCTGGTTCAGTCCCAACTGATGGCCTACAAAAAGGTCTCATTGCCAAGGTGTCACACAAGACACATCTCATGATGGGTAAAAGCAAAGAGCTGTCTCAAGACCTTTGCAACCTAATTGTTGCAAAACATAATGATGGCATAGTTTTGAAACTGATAGTTTTCAGCTGTTGTCTTGGCTTTCCATGCCTTTTTGCACCTCCCTTTCTTCATGTGTTCAATACTTTTTCCCTGTGTCATTTCACATTATTAAACAACTTAATTTCTGAACGTATTTGTTTTGGTTTCTTTGTATGTATGGATTACTTGGGTTGTTACCAACATCTGGTGAAAATGTAATGTCAATAGCACCTTTGGAAATATATTTACTGAGAAAAATGGTGACGTGTTCAATACTTATTTCACCCGCTGTATATTTTTGTTCAGTATAGTTAGAGCTCAGAGTAAAATGATATACTGACAAAGCTGTGGACTTCCTGGAGACCTTATGGGACATAAGTCAGATGTCTGCGACTTACGACGTCCTCCGTTCCTCAGTCAGTAGAATGATAGGATGCTGCGGGGATTCTATGAAACATGGGTGGAGGCTGTGGTGTGGATTCTATTCATGACAAGTAGATCCACTCCACATTTTGAATCAACGTTGTTTCCACACCATTTCAACAAAAAAATGAAATGTGATGACGTTCAATCAATGTTGAAAACTGATTGGATTTGAAAAAAGTAATCAGTGTAAGGGAAACTTTTATCCTGACATTTTTTTTTTTTCACGCTGAATTCACGTTACTTGACAACTCAACCAAATGTAAATCAAAACTAGATATTACACCGGTGTCTGTGCCCAGTGGGATGGGTTTTTGATCTCTCCCCCATCGATGTTTCTGCTGCTGAATTGGTTTATGGGTAAGCTGTAAACCCACATTTGTTTGTGATGATTAGGCATTGCATTATAAAGTAGATATGAAAGACAGGCTTTATAATTACCCCTTTCAATCTTCTGCATCTTTTCCTGTGAATGGGGACATTGATTCGTGATTGTAAACTTTGTGCTAGTTATTTTGGATAGAAATGCTCAGTTATTTTCCAAATTCAGCTGTGGCCCAATATCTGTTCCCTTAACCAGAGTAAGGTTGAGTGGACTTGTGTGTTGACTCATGCATGTTTCCAATATTTTGAATGAATGTGGCTTGTTTGTGTTTTTTCATGTTTTTCTCAAGTGCATCGGAAATGTTCCAGAAATCAGTAGCGTATAGGTAGGGCACATATTGTTTCCGGACCATATTTTTCTTTGATGACAAAGAATGAAAATCTCCAAACAATTATAACAATGATTGTGTTAAATGTTAAAAAGTCTGTTTTGCGTGGAGGTAACCTACACTTAAGAAAACAGACGGAACTTTGGGTATGGTGATCTTCCTAGCAGGCATCCTCCCCCTTGGGTATTGTTTAGTCTGGACTGCAGTGTTGTTTCTCAACATGCGTGTGTTCTCTGGGAGGGCTAATGTTGGGAGAGCAGAGCATGAAGTTAAGCCTATCTAGAGCCCTCTTATATAAAACCAACCAGAGAGCGACAGGATCCACACTGCAGTCCAACAACAAGGAATCACATCTGCTAATATGTACATGGATTTTGGTAACTGTTACTACCAGTGTTCACTGCTTTGAATATCTGAATTATTACTTTGGGATATGTTCTCAACCAGTATAATGTCCTAGTATAATTACATATAATGGATCTTGTTAATAGTTTTGTAAAATAAGTATTTTGTTAACTTGTTTTTCGTTAAGTATTATGTTAATTGGTAACAGTCTATACACCTAATTTTAAAGATACGTATGACTGTTGGGACTAATCATGGTAACTGTCTACCAACTCATTTGCTGTGTGTTCGTCATTCAGTTTGACCTGAAATTATTTCTTTGACAAACCCTTCTCCCTGGAGATAGCCACATCATCAAGCCCTTGAGGCTGTCCATAATTACACAATTTCACTAATTGACACATGTCTTTAAAGGTTCAACCTTGACTTTATCTTCTGAGATCTGTTATGACATCTTATCTATCTCCTGGACGAATAGCGGATTCATTCTGCATCTCTGAGTACCATTCTGCAGTTGAAAAGTGTGTGTAGTCCTATTAATTATGCTCTTGTTACATTGTGATTTTGCTAGTTTGTGTTATAAATAGTTTGATACACCAAATGCATACAATTTCACCGAAATTCTCTCGAATTGATTTCCAGAGAGAATATCCACTCTGAGTTGATAAGTTATTAATTACAGAACTAAACATATGGTTCTCTCGTAGCTGTTGTTGGTTAATACATATCTCTCTCTCCAAACGTGGGAATATACTGTACTGGCTCAGTTGATATGTTGTAATAGTCACTTATTGACTTTAGTTTCCATCTCCAAGACTTTCTTAGCCCTCTGGCATGTATGTATCTGAGACCACTCTATAGTGAGTCAGTAAAGTGAAGTGTTGTTTCGTGCATTCCTCCAACTGTCACTCTCTTTATATGCTGTTAGAAGGCTAGGAAGGAAGTGTCAAACAGATCCAAATGGAATGTGGACAACATGATAATTATGTCCTGAGGATAATTCCTATGAGATGTACTGTGTAATGGACAAAGAGTTGCTGCAAGCTTATGTGTAGGATAGAGAGAATGGAAAGAGGCCAGATCCATTGAAGTGGGGGGGCAAACAACCCATCTCCATGGATACTAGTCCAGCCTTCGCCTCTCCAGCAGTCTCTAGGAGTGAGGGTTTTAGTTGGAAAGACATGACTCGCAGTTCAGTGGGAAAACTGCAGCTATCTGGCAAAACGAAACGTATTTTTTGTTGTTGCTACAATTTATCTAACTGGATTGATATTTGCTGGACATTTTCTTTGGGGGGGGTGAAATGGCTGTGGAAATGAGGCGCTACTCAGAGGTAAAATCAGTCTCCTTTTGAAGTTTGTTACGTTATTGGGGATAGTTTATAAAGAGTTAACGATGATATAGCTGGTTGCAACAAACGTATCGGAATGCCATACAGACATAGTTCGGAAAGCGCAAGTTCATCTCGCGGTTATATGCGATTGTATCAGTTGGCAAACCTAAAGTATAGCCTACAATAAATATATCTCTGCAGGGATTTCCTTTTAAACCGTATTTGGTAACATAACAGGTTTGGGGATGTAACTCTATTCTTGTTTTTCTGAGCTCTTTCAATTCGATCATTTGAATGACCAAACAATTAAATTTAATCGGACTGAGTGAGTTTAGGCTAAATAAATTATGCCAAACTAAAGTTTACATTGTGGAGCACGAGATAATGCAAAAGAGGGGAAACTATAAACTCCTTTGGGCCTCCTTGGGTTCTTGAGAGCTACGGATTATTTAGCTACAAACGTTCTGAGATTTGCATCCGAGTCAGATTTACAAATGCTGTTGTGTGAGAATAGCCATAATCATAGCATATTATGACCTTTAATGTGGATTAAATTGTTTCTCTCTGAGGGGCAGCTATGTTAGATTAAGTTTAGCCAGACCTTTTTTTCAGCGGTACCTCCTGCAATCACTATCACTGCAACTAGGCAGACCCTGCAGCTGCAAGCTCTTTTTCTTGAACTTTTCCCGAACAGACTGTCTATTGTGCATATCTTACAATGACCTTTCCTTCTCACTGGACTGGATTGTCAGTAGAAAGATTGGGAGGCCTCTGTTCTCTAGCCAGGCTTGCATAACAGGGGTGAGGGTGGGATGTCACCAGATGCTTTTTAGGCTGGCATTATCAGACAATTTGTATGATGTCATACACACACACAGTTATTTGGTGAGACTGGTGCCCACACATCACCCATATTAGAAACCCAAAGTCTAGTGGAGCCACACAGCTTTAGGGTGCCTTTTCACCATAGTATTTACTGGCATCTAAATGGTATACTGGGCATACTATTAGCCTACAAGGCATATAATGATCACCTGTTCATCCTGTTGAAGCTGTTAGAATTCAATGTCACTTTACCAACCTTGGTGATGAGTTGTAGATCTGTGTTGTTCCCTCAGTGGTTTAAGATTCATGGGGAAACCATGTGATACACTGTGAACAGGATCAGAGTAGAAAACAGGCCACAGAGGATGATGGTATTGGATGTCACAGCTAAACCTCATCATTTGACTGGGTCTAGGCTGTATGGGTGTAGTGCAATCTACTCCCTCTGTTCAAGCAGATGGGGAATGCTCTTTGAGTCTAGACTTTTCTCCAAATATCACCAATCCCATGCTCTCTTTGGAGTTTGGCATTACAAATACTGAGTGTTTGTACAACCTTTAATAGGCATTCTTAAACCTGTCCAAGGCATATTCATAATGGTTGGGGCATGGCATTCTTTCAGGCTCACTTTGCATGTAAAGGCTATTTGTAAGGTAAACTGCCTGTGACCTGAAGTAAGTGGTGGGAGGCTGGCACTCAGGCTCCACCTTGACGTGTAGTCACTATCTCACCCTGGATTACATACCATTGCCGTACTATATGTTGTATCTTCATGTTTTGATCATGCAAATGTGCCTTAAAAGGAATGATAGGAGTGGAACCCGGTGTGGTCGTCTGCTGCAATAGCCCATCTTTGACAAGGACTGATGAGTTGTGCGTCCCAAGATGCCGTTCTGCACACCACTGTTGTACTGTGCCGTTATTTGCCTGTTCGTGGCCCGCCTGTTAGCTTGCATGATTCTTGCCATTCTCCTTCGACCTCTCATCAACAAGTTGTTTTCGCCCACAGGACTGCCGCTGACTGGATATTTTTGGTTTGTAGCACCATTCTCAATAAACTCTAGGCACTGTCGTGCGTGAAAAGCCCAGGAGGCCGGACGTTTCTGAGATACTGGAACCGGCGCACCTGGCACCGACGATCATACCACGCACAAAGTTGCTTAGGTCATTAGTTTTGCCCATTCTAACGTTGAGTCAAACAGTAACTGAATGCTTTGATGGCTGTCTGCCTGCTTTATATAACAAGTCATGGCCACGTGACTGACTGTCAGTAGGAGCAAACTATTTTTGTGAACCTAATAAACTGGCCACCTAGTGTAGGCAGTCATAAGGGTTTAGTCAGATCACCTCTCATCCCTCAGATTCCTGATCCATAAATGAACCCTCATCCACATCAGAGAAAGGGGGAACAGTGAGTTGTAAGGCAGTGGAGGCACACAACATGCATTGTCCTCCTTTACTTCTTTCATAGGGAGTGAAAGCCTGTGTGTCAGAAGTCAGCCCAGTGACATATATCCTACATCCCAGCTCCCTGCAGCAGCTCAAATGGACATAAGCCGGTTTTCCACATGCCAGCTCCGACAGCTGTGCATGCTCATATCCAGGTTGCCCAGAACACTTTTCCCCAGCTTTCCAAAAAGAGCATATCTGCCGTTAGTATTGCCTTGAAGATTAAAGGGAACTGTAAACAGCTGAAAGATGGAGAGAAAAGGGGAATGAAAAAGACTGAAAGAATTGGTTCCATCTGGCGCGTTGAGCCAGAGAGCTACGGTGGCAGGGACTTGTGTTTATTGTGTAGGGAGTGTGCAGCTGCCATGAACAGTGTCAACCTGGGGTGCCCCTGCCCATAAAGAGGTGAATGGAGCTCTGTGGGATGGGTATTTAAGGGGCCCGACAGCGCTCAGCAAACAGCCGCCCACTCAACGAAAAGTTGTCCACTGGACCATTCTTTAGAAAATCTGGCACTGAAAGTCAAAAGGAGACAAAAGCCAGCCTCTTGTGGCCTATGTGTAGCCAGCCTCTTGTGGCCTATGTGTTAGAGTGAGGCAGAGAGGAGCTTTGTATGGACTGTTAATTAGGAACAGAGTTATTTAATGCTTTCATGTTAACGGAGACGTTATTCATGGTTGTTCTCCTCAACCTAACACCACATGCTTGGTCCATGACGACAGGCTGTATGTACATACACCACATGCACAGTTCCAATGCGTCTCCTCCATGTAAAAGGTTTATGAGGACCATATGATGTTATGCTAGGGGCTGACTGTCTGGAGTGGCTCCTTGTTCCCCTCAACCATGGTATTTACGCAGTAATTCTACCTCGAGACTCACGTCCGATTTCGGATTTCCAACAGCAGTCCCAAAACCTCTTTCCTCGCTGAGAACACACTGGACAAAAATGAAATGGTCTTTTGAAGATGAAAAAGAATGCCTGTGGATATGTGGGCCCATACACTCCTCATATCCTCTGGTGAGTTGTGACGTCTGGAAAAAGTTGAGAATCTTCAGAGGTTTTACTCTGCTTTCCCTGGCTGGCTCTTGACTGTAAGCGAGCTCAGCTCTCCACAGTGGTTTTAAAACCTTGGAGTATACTGATCAGCAGAAACGGTCGGGAGGACATGTCTGCCAGAAAGGCCGAGACAGAGGTGTAGTAGCAGACTGGAGAACAAAATTAGAACAATGCTTCTATTTCTGGAAGCCATTGTGTCTGTTGTTGTTACTTGATTTCCACCAGAGATGTGGTGGTGCTGGATGGAAATTACACCAAGCCAAGGCTACTCTTCAGGAGGTTCATTGAAGTTCATCCATTGTGATGACGAACGCTAAATAACAACGTACTGTTATCATCACAACCCAAACCATGAAAAGTGCTGTGTTCACCAAATCACATTGACATCTCATATTGAGAGTATGTAACTGCCAGGTGTTGATGAGCAAGGATGCATAGTTAAGTGTTTGAGAATCTTTGTTGGATGATAAAGAAGCCCTTATCATTGAAGCCAGGTGCTCCGAGCTCCCGCCCCTCTCCTGTTCATCCACCCTTTGAAACATAGTCTAATGTGTTGAATGCCAGGCCTGATCGACAGGACAAATATTAGCACATTCCTATATGTGATGGGCTGGCCTGTTGACCTGACAAGGCCATGGACCTAATGGCTTCACTATGAGCTGAAAGGGCTTACTTTTTAACCATGAGTTTTCCCACTCAAGGACATGTTGAAAAAAAAGAGCTGTTCAGTTCCACCCCAAACTGTCTCAGGAACACACACAGACCTGCCTCCTCAACAAACAAGCATAGTTTGTGATCTAATGGTACAGTAAGGACATAGTAACTGGACACATAGTAACTGATATTATCCAGCCTCATGATTTCCCCCCATAATGGATATGCCCTTAGCTGTAGAATATTGTATGGCTAAGACACAACAGGACAGTTATGAGTTAGTGCTTTGGATGGCACATACTGTAAGTCATGTAGACAGTTGGGGAAAGAGTAAATGTCTTAGAAAAAATAGCTTTAACTAACTGAACCCAGGTACATGCCAAACATTTTGCCTTCTGCCTGGGGATGTAACTGTAACTGGCTCTGAGGAACCTGGCAAGATTAAACATATAACTTGAACATTGTTGTTGATAGGCCTGTTTTTTTTATACTAGTCATTATTCATAGAGATCATAACACAGGATAGTTTTTTGTATTCCTTGCAACTACTGTGAAACAACATCACTTGCTCAACCAGTTGCTCAATCAAACTAATCTCCATTGATGTGGAGTGTTTTCCATTTTGCAAATGTATCAAAAATACAAAACTGAAATATCACATTTACATAAGTATTCAGACCCTTTACTCAGTACTTTGTTGAAGCACCGTTGGCAGCGATTACAGCCTCGAGTCTTCTTGTGTATGATGCTACAAGCTTGGCAAACCTGTATTTGGGGAGTTTCTCCCATTCTTCTCTGCAGATCCTCTCAAGCTCTGTCAGGTTGGATGGGGAGCGTCACTGCACAGCTATTTTCAGGTCTCTCCGGAGATGTTTGATCGGGTTCAAGTCTGGGCTCTGGCTGGGCCACTCAAGGACATTTAGAGACTTGTCCCGAAGCCACTCCTGCGTTGTCTTGGCTGTGTGCTTAGGGTCGTTGTCCTGTAGGAAGGTGAACCTTCGCCCCAGTCTGAGGTCCTGAGCGCTCTGGGGCAAGTTTTCATCAAGGATCTCTCTGTACTTTGCTCCGTTCATCTTTCCCTTGATCCTGACTAGTCTCCCAGTCCCTGCCGCTGAAAAATATCCCCACCACCATGCTTCACCGTAGGGATGGTGCCAGGTTTACTCCAGACGTGTCGCTTGGCATTCAGGCCAAAGAGTTCAATCTTGGTTTCATCAGACCAAAGAATCTTGTTTCTCATGGTCTGAGAGTCTTTAGGTGCCTTTTAGCAAACTCTATGTGGGCTGTCATGTGCCTTGATTGGTGGAGTGCTGCAGAGATGTTTGTCTTTCAGGAAGGTTCTCCCATCTCCACAGAGGAACTTTGGAGGGTGTCAGAGTGACCATCGGGTTCTTGGCCCTTGGTCATCCCTGACCAAGGCCCTTCTCCCCCAATTGCTCAGTTTGGCCGGACGGCCAGCTCTAGGAAGAGTCTTGGTGGTTCCAAACTTCTTCAAGAATGATGGAGGCCCCTGTGTTCTTGGGGACCTTCAATGCTGCAGAAATGTTTTGGTACCCCAGATCTGTGTCTTGGAGCTCTCCGGAATAGTGAACTACTTTAGACCAGGGCCCATAAGGCTCTGGTCAAAAGTAGTGCACTATGTAGGGAATAGAGTACCATTTTGGATTCAGACCAGGTAAACGCAGCATGTCTCGACTAGAATGCAGAGGTGGGAGGACAGGCAGCCTGTTGAAAGGACAGTTGTTAGCTCCCTTTTGTCATAATTCCAGGCTGTGTCTTGTTCATAATGTTCACTGAATGTTAAGTCAATACTCAAATTCCATGTCAATATCTGACAGGTAGGTGCATTCCTGTATAGGTAGTTAACCCTTGTGGGTCAAACAAAGCTGACGTCTCACCTAGTAATGCAGTGGTAAAATAATTGGCGGGTCAACTCTGATTGCCGGTCGGTGAAAAAAGTAACGCCTACTTTCAATGCATTTTTCTGCAAAAGGTGGGTAAACTGTCAAGCAAAAAATAGTGTGTTTACTTGCGTTTACCCTCCTCTACACCACTGGTCTCATCTGAGCATCTCTTCCTTGACATTTATAAATGACTGAAAATAGAAGTTTAGTATGCAGTGTTCTTAAATCTCATATACCAAGTGCCAGCAGTCATGATTTGGATAATATGTGTGCGATGCTTGATAATGTGTGTGATGTTAACAGAGGTCTATTTTCTGGGTGACCTGAACATTGACTGGTTAGCATCTAGCTGTCCTCTCAAGAGGAAGCTTCTAACTGTGACTAATGCCCATAATATGACCCAGGTTATCACTCGACCAGCTAGAGTGCATACAAAAAGTGTTGAATCTGTGACATCTACTTGTATTGATCATATCTTTACTAATGCTGCAGATCTTTGCTCCAAAGCAAAATCAGTTTATATTTGCTGTAGTGACCATAACATTGTGGTAATAACAAGGAAAGCCAAAATGCCAAATGTTGGGCCTAAAGTAATTTATAAGATCATACAAAATGTTTTCTCTGTACTCTTTTGTTGAAGATGTAAAAAATGTATGTTGGTCTGGTGCCATAGGCCTCTGTTCAAAAGTAGTGCACTATATAGGGAATAGGGTGCCATTTGAGACATTGCCGTACTCTAGCCCTAGACACAAGAGCCATGACCACCTCTTACTGAACATGGTTTGAAAGTTTGCTGCTGCTTTGACATCCCAGGAGAGAAACGGTCTTGTTTGTGACACTTTAAAGGTAGCTTACAGAGAGCTAGCTCCGAGCTTGTAGTTTATATCTTTTTACATTTTTGTAGTATTTTTCCCCCCAGTTTCGTGATATCCAGTTGTGATTGCACAGTAGTGAGTGCACACTTTTTCGGTACTGGTCCCCCATGGGAATCAAACTCCCAACGCTGGCGTTACAAGCACCATGCTCTACTACCTGAACCACAGGGGATCACGAGTTACTAACTTGGGTTCCTCAGGGTGCTGATGACTGCAATGTCAAATTATGATAATGGCAATCATATGAACTACATTATCAGGCAGAGAAATATGCAAGACTGAAAGTCATGACCCTTTAATTGAATGTTATGTTGATCAGAGTAGTGTAAATGTGATGGCCCATTTGGCTCACTTGCTGACTAGACCTGGCACACGCGTGCGTCAGCCATCTCGTGCATGTTGATTTTGTCCAACCATACCAGACGCGATCAGGACACACAGGCTGAAATATCAAAATGAACTCTGAACCAACTATATTAATTTGGCGACAGGTTGAAACACATGGAACATTCATGGACATTTAGCTCGCAAGCTAATTTGTCCTGGAATACAAACATTGGGTTGTTATTTTAACTGAAATGCACAAGGTCCTTTTTTTCTGGATCTTTGTAGAATTTTGCACCCATTTTGAGTCTCTACTCTGACAATTAATCCACAGATCCACCTAGTTAGTTTCTAGTAATCTCTCCTCCTTCAGTATTCTTCTTCTTCTTTTTCTGTGGACTTTATATGGCGGTTGGCAACCAACTTTAAGTTGCATTACCACCACCAACTGGAATAGAGTGTGGACCTCAGTTCATCTTTCAATCACCCACATGGGTATATGCTCCCAAAAAACAATGGGGAGATGGGAGTTCTATTTTAGCGCCTGGCTACGCAGACGCTCGTTGAAGCGCGTGAGCAGTTTGAATGAAATTATTGAATAACATGTATGTGTAAATGTATTTAGCAAAACTTGCGCACGTAACGCGGGCGATGTGGTAATCATGTCAGTCAGATCAGAGAAACATGTCTCTCTCCCTGTTTAGCCTGAGTCCTCAGAGCCTTCAGCAGCACACAAACCACAATCCTCTAAAACGAATATCTGCAATAAAAACAAAGCCAGGCTTTTTCTTCTAGCCCTCTAGGTGAACACGTTCATGGGAAGAGAGCAAGTCTGTTAATTTTGGCTGCTCTAGTCAAGCAGAGACGTATACAAACACACATTCCAATCAGAAGGGGATGGAGTGTTTCCTCTCTTTAGTTGGCTCTGTGCTGTGTTTGCAAATACTGGCTATTCTTGCCCACTTCAATCGCAAACAGCGATTTTAAGGGTGCACCGTAATTACAATCTAGAGACCGTGCGCTGTAATTTCTTTCATTCTACCTTTAAAAGTTTTGTGCTCTCTAAATTGATGGGATAACAATGGAGTGAGATTGAAGTTTGATTTTAAACAAGCCCAGATCCCCTTTTCCAACTGGCCTGAATGATTCAGAAATATTTCTGCCGTTTCTGTGGCAACCAATCTTCTGTTGTGAGACTTCAGGGCCCATTCTCGTTTGGAGCGGTGACCTCATGATTACTGTATTCCTATTAATTTGTATGAGAAGAGAGAGAGAGAGGTGCTGGATTAACAGAGCAGAGCCTACAGCACAGATGGGTCCCTCACACAGCACAGCCCTTCCTCTCCTTGGCTGTTGTACTCTATACTCTGGTGTTTACTCACACGGTTTGGAATCCAGTGAAGTAATCCATCTGATATCTGATATGGCACTCCCATGGCTGGGATTAAGCTCCATATTTGTCATGGTTTTGGCCAAATATGCACAGAGCACATTGACCCACTTATACTCTCAAGTCTTACATTAAAGTGTAATGTTCTTATTACTGCATTTTATTAACAGTAAGTAATGACATGTTGTGATTTTAAACACAACATGTACACGGCTACATGTATACCCTCATCCAAACAGTCACAATATGTTGGATATTGATGTATTGAAAATGTTACGGCTGGGGAGTTTCATGTGTTGTATCCTGTCTGTCTGTCTGTCTGTCTGTCCATCAGGCGAGTGGGCGGTCCGAGGGTGACGATGACTGCCAACAAAAGTTCCAAGGCTGCACCCCGAGCAAGAGGGGCTAATGTGCCCCGGGACATCCCAGACAGGTCAGTGACATCAACACGAGCCTCTAGGCCAGGGAGAGGGTGGAGGGAGAGGAGATGGCTCTCAACATGCACTATGATGTCAGTAATAACCAGCACATGTGTTCATATCCTTTATTGCCTCAGTCAGGACATTTTCTTCAGGGAGGAAAGTTATTTTTGTATGTCTGTATGAGTGATAAAGTGATACCGTGGGATCCCACTTAGTGTCTGTGTTGAGTGATACACTGCATACAGTAGGTGACATGGCTCATCAACCCACAGTTGTTAGCATTACATCATTATTAATAAGGAAGTACTGATTGGCTGCAGTATTATGCCTGGCTTTTCTCCAGAGTTGCAGGGATAAGACTAGTAGTCTCTGCTTTTGTAAGCCATCCTCTACATTCTGGAATAGGACCCCATTCAACTATAAACTCTTTCTGGTCTGAGCAGAGGCTTGTTTGAGTTACCATGTTGAGAGATGACATCTTCCTCCTGGAACAGAGAAACAAACAGGGCTCGTAATGAAAGTGGTGGCGATAGACTGTTCTGTTCCGTGATCTGTCTTTCCCTTCAACACTATATATACACAGACTGTGTCCTCTGAAACTAGATTTAAGATCTACAGGAACTGGCATCAACTGGCATGGAATGCTTACATCGGACTCACATGGGTGCAACTGTAAGCCTTCACCATCTGCTACTTGGTGTGTAGTCTGTCAGGATGTTAGTATACCAAGTGCTACATGTTCTTGTATAACACAGCAGTCAGTGGCTGTGGCTCTGATGTGTTTTAGTTGGATGTCTTATGTGAATAACCTTGAGAAGGGTTGCCAGTTGGAAGCTAGCTACAGCCCTGGCTGGTACATTGACCCAGTGTGAAAACACCATAGCCTGTGAGGAGTTTGAACATGACTACCACTGACAGATATATTTTTTAAGAGAAATTGATTTTGTGCTGAATAGTTGTTTTTCTCTTACCGCTCTATGTCTCCTGAATTAGATACACTAAGAAAAAAGGTGCTATCTAGAACCTAAAAAGGTTATTCGGCTGTCCCTATAGGAGAACCCTTTAAAGAACCCTTTTTGGTTCCAGGTAGAACCCTTTTGGTTCCAGGTAGAATCCCTTGGAACCAAAAGGTGTTCTCCCTGGAACCAAAAAAGGTTCTCCTCTGGGGACACCCGAAGAACCCTTTTGGAACCCTTTTTTCTTAAGAGTGTAGTTAGCTGTTTGAATCTAACAAATGTACCCCATCGATCATCTAACAAACCCAATCCAAAGAGATAAACACAGTTCTCTAGAAACAATAACACCCCCTAGCTCTGTTACCATCAACATTCTACACAGTTCATGATGTTTCTATAGTTTTTTGACTTATTAAAAATTGCACAACGTTGATTTAAGAGAGGAAACTGTAAGTTAGGCACAGATAGAGAGAAACGTTATATACTTGCCCCTACCTTCCCACAAGTCTCTCTATCCTAGATGGGAGAAAATAAATATTAAAATGATCCTGTCGCTAAATCACTATCATTCCTTGGCAGGAAAGAATTCTGACAAGACAACTTCTCATAAGATCTGGGAGGGGTGCAGCAGGGCTTTGATGGGCACTTATTTTAATAATAAAAAAAGATAATTACTCAAAAATCTAATTAAGTCACTGGAAAGCTGTATATAAATCTATAAAAAGGTAAAAGGAAATTAAATAAAACATATTTATGAGAGGAAGAGAGAGTCTTGAGGGTGAAGCTCAAAGTTAAATAGAGAGTATGTTAATGGCTTCTCTCTATCTATTTATCTGGGTTGCTGGAAGCCCTCCTGTTGTGACCCGGTCTATCAACAGAACAGGAAGTGGCCTGTGGTTGATTTGATGTGCCTGGCTGGCCTGGCTGGAGGAGAGTGGGTCCAGGACCCAGGACCAAGGCCCTCACTGGCACCCAGCTCAGTACATGTGTGGTCGCCACAGTTGAAGCTGCCCAGAGCCAGAGCCAGGCTTGTTTTAACTGGCCCAGTCCTGACCACTAGAACACCCCCACAGACCCCAACCCCAATCCAGCTATCCGTACTAGAGAATTCTGCACTTGATGTTTTCCTTTTGTGTGAAAAGGAACTTGCAGGGGCTTAATACTGCAGTCAAACCAACTTTTTATGACTCCTGGGGTAATCTTGACATGGGCGTGCCTGAGGGAGTATTTTTGAATGTACGCTGTTATTCTACCGACTGATTTAACTTAAATGTGGGTATAATGGTCTAATGGGTGGATAGGGGGTGTTTGAATCGATATATTACACAGGGTCTGTTGCTATTTGAAATACATCTACAGTGATATTACACTGGGGCAGTTTTGACTACAGAATGTTATGGCTGTTGATAGGTCAAACAAGAACCAGACAGAATTTATACTAAACAAAAATATAAACACAACATGCAACAATTTCAACTATTTTACTGAGTTACAGTTCATATAAGGAATTTTTTAAGGCCCTAATCTATAAATTTCACATGACTGGGCAGGGGCGCAGCCATGGGTGGGCCTGGGTGGGCCTGGGTGCGCCCACTTGGGAGCCAGTAACATTCCAGTAACCGATCATATTATATTTTATTGTGATATGTTTAAAAGTTGACAGCTATTACAAATCAGCTGTCAGAAGCTGCATGACGAGCAGTTTATTTTGAGCCAAACTCAATATTCTATCTTATTCCCTCTCCTAAACTCACGGTCTACACCAGTGGGCCCCAACATGTTGAAAAGAAGCTAGAACGGAACGTGAAGAGCTACCGCCATTCTATGGAAGAAAAACAAAGTTTCAAATCGTCGTGAGAAGTTGTATAAAACGGACATCTTCTAAAAAGAGAACCGGTTATTAACTTATCTACCCAAACGTGCTGTGAAAGGGTTGAGGGAAAGATTGATGCCAGGATTTTGTGAGTTTTCATAAGGAGAACGAGCCGCTAGCGATTAGGCTAGCTACGCTATTGCTAGCATTTTGTGCATGTTCATACTGAACCAAGCATACGCACAAGCCGTTAACATTTAGGCTAGCTCAGCTATCGATCAATTGAAATAGCAAACGTTTGTAATCATGCTAATCATGCATGGCAAACTATTTTAGTTTTCATACGTTTATAAAATGTGATTAGCTATTATCATAATCCATTTTGGTACACAGTTATGTTTTGGATTACTTTATAAGAAATGGTGTATAGGTGTAAGCACTAGTACTTTCCATTTGCCCAGGCTAGTCTATTGTTCAGTCCACGTGAGCCTGGTGCTGTAGTTAAAGTGTAAAGCATTTTGACGACGTTTTAGCTAAGAGCTATATTAATGTTTATATGAAAGATACTCAAGGTGTATATATTGTGTGATCCTGTTTGTAAAACAGTTTTTTTTTTTTGTATGGATTCAGTTCCACCAAGGATGGCGAGCCGCCTGAACCCAGGACAGATCAGGAAGATTTGCATGCAAATATTTATTTTAAATTTTCCTTGGAGGACACTGAATTTGCACTGCCATACAACAGTGTGTTTCAAGACATCATTGCACCATACTGTACATTGCAGTGAGACTGTCATAAGCACATACCACATTTAAACACCTCACAGTGTTTATTGATATGCACAGTCACTCACATTTCATTCTAATCTCATAGTGGTTTTTAAGTCAGTATTTGTGAATTGGGTTGTGTTTTTCTGTGGACTCATGTTTATTGTATTTGTATTGAACTTTGAACATTGAAAGCTGAGATACCCTCAGATTAAAATAGAGTTGGGTGCACCCTAGTAAACTATAGGCAGGATATATGGCCGATATCTAAGTCTATTGTACTGTTGATGTATTGAGCTCATTGTACAAATGCCACATATCAATATTTACTCAAGGTCATAATTTTTTTGTCTGAATTTTTATTTACAATATACAAGCCGGCATTCTTTTCCTAAATTATTCAGTTATGCGGTCTTCATTTCTCCCTACTGCTCCAGTAGCGAACCTAACTGGTCCAATGGAGTTAAAGCTTAAACATACAGTAGCCCATAGTGTTAAGCAATTGTTACACAGGCCCACCCACTGGGGCGCCAGGCCCAGCCAATCAGAATACGTTTTTCCCCACAAAAGCGCTTTATTACAGAGATAAATACTCCTCAGTTTCATCAGATGTCCGGGTGGCTGGTCTCAGACGATCCCGCAGGTGAAGAAGACAGATGTAGAGGTCCTGGGCTGGCATGATTACACGTGGTCTGCGGTTTTGAGGTTTGTTGGACTTACTGACAAATCCTCTAAAATGACATTGGAGGCGGCTTATGTAGAGAAATTAACATTCAATTATCTGGCAACAGCTCTGGTGGACATTCCTGCAGTCATCATGCCAATTGCACGTTCCCTCAAAACTTGAGACATCTGTGGCATTGTGTTGTGTGACAAAACATTTTAGAGTGGCCTTTTATTGTCCCCAGCACAAGGTGCACCTGTGTAATGATCATGCTGTTTAATCAACTTCTTGATATTCTACACCTGTCAGGTGGATGGATTAAATTGACAAAGTAGAAATGCTCCCTAACAGGGATGTAAACAATTTTGTGCACAAAATAAAATTAAAATAAAAGCAATAACTTTTCCCCAGCAGAAGCTTATTGTTGAACATAGTTCCATCAAAATGCTTTTTAGATATATTCTTACATATTAATGTGGCAAATTAAAACTAAATGTAGATTAATTACAGAACTGATCAATGGGATTCAACCTTGAGAATGTTGGTTACTAAAAGTAATCCGTCATCTTGCTATTTTCATCCTTGTTTGGTCTTTATCCATTTGCTTTCCCTTGAAACCATATCGCATATGTTTCCATTTTAAACACACTGGATAATTGGACATAACTTTGGACTTTTACCACAGTCCACTGGAACGTGATCTAACTAGCACTATTCTTCAAAAAACAATGATGTATGAATAGCTTTATCCAGGACACTGCTCATTATGGTCCTGGACTAGTCTTAAACTGAGTCCAGGAAACTGAACCTATGAGTCCAGCCTCTGGACTGGGTTTAATGAGAGTGAACCCTGAGTCCAAACCCTAGGTCCAAACCAGTCATCTGGGGCCAGTTTCACTCCCCTCTACCTCATTATGAGAAACCAAGCAGTTTCAACTGGAGAAGTTAGATACAGTAGTCCCTCAGAGCTAATCTGTAGTGATCTGGTTCTCATACATACTGTAGATCCCTATGGCCTTGTTCCTAAGTGCTGATTGATGGTATGGGTTAATCTGTCAAATTCCACTGGTTAACTCACTTACCATACACTGCCCTCAGAAAGTATTCACACCCCTTGACTTTTTCCACATTTTGTTGTGTTACAGCCTGAATAAAATTTTTATTAAATACCCCATAATGTCAAAGTGGAATTATTTTTTCAGAAATTTTTTGAAATGAATAAAAAATGAAAAGCTGAAATGTCTTGAGTCAATAAGTATCAACCCATTTGTTATGGCAGGCTTCAATACGTTCAGGAGTACAAATGCCCTTAATAAGTTGCATGGACTCATTCTGTGTGCAATAATAGTGTTTAACATGATTTTTTAATGACTACCTCATCTCTGTACCCCACACGTACAATTATCTGTAAGGTCCCTCAGCCGAGCAGTGAATTTCAAACACAGATTCAACTACAAAGACCAGCAAAGTTTTCCAATGCCTCGCAAAATAAGGGCACCCATTGGTACATGCGTACATATAAAAAAAACAGACCTTGAATATCCCTTTGTGCATGGTAAAGTTATCAATACCTTTTTGCCCTGAATACATGTTATGTTTTGGTCAAATCAATACAACACGTTACTGAGTACCACTCTCCATATTTTCAAGCATAGTGGTGGCCGCTTTATGTTATGGTATGCTTGTAATCGTTCCAGACTGGTACGTTTTTCAGAAAAAGAAAAAAAGAAAAAAAAACGGAATGGAGTTTAAGTACAGGCAAACCTGCTTCAGTCTGCTTTCCACCAGACACTGGGAGATTAATTCACCTTTCAGCAGGACAATAACCTAGAACACAAGGCCAAATCTACGCTGGAGTTGATTACCAAGAAGACAGTGAATGTTCCTGAGTGGCCGAGTTACAGTTTTGACTTAAATTTACTTAAAGATATATGGAAAGACCTGAAAATGTTTTTTCTAATATTGATCAAGAACCAATTTGACAGAGCTTGAAGAATTTTGAAAATAATAGTGTGCAAATGTTGCATGATCCAGGTGTGGAAAGCTCTTAGAGATTTACCCAGAAAGACTCAGTGTTTTTTTAAGTGCATAAATGTCTAAAAGCATGTTTTAACTTCATCATTATGGAGTATTGTGTGTAGATGGGTGAGACAAAACATCTATGTAATCCATTTGGAATTCAGGCTGTAACACAAATAAATGTGGAATACGTCAAGTGGTATGAATACTTTCTGAAGGCACTGTAATCGAAAGACTTATTGTCCCTCATATTGTTATTTGTTCTATAATAGGCCTACCCTACACTCTTAGAAACAAAGGTGCTATCTAGAACCTAAAAGTTTATTCGGCTCCAGGTAGAACCCTTTTGGATTCTATGTAGAACCCTTTCCACAGAGAGTACTACATGGAACCCAAAAAGGTTTTACCTGGAACCGAAAAGGTTCTACCTGGCACCAAAAAAGGGTTCTCCTATGGGACAGCTGAAGAACCATGTTTTCTAAGAGAGTATGTTGAGTATGGGAAATTGAAATCTTTTGACCTTCATATGTGTACAGTTTAGTAATGCTATTGAACTGGCTACATTTCATGTATTATATTTACATGAGCACTTAATCAATTAAAGGACGTTCTTTAGTTAATACCTATATTTATCTATCTTGCTTCCTTCAATCCTTTGGGCTGTTAATATAACAACAAAACCTTTCCTCCTTTACAAACACACTGTAGGGGCCTAAGTATAGGTTTGTTCTGTCAACTCTACTGGATTTGAACCATAATTGTTTAGAATGTACAATTTTGATTGTTTGAGAAGGACCCAGGCAACTTGGACATAGCAGTTTGTCAGAAGGAGGTAGGTCACAGCCACAGTGTGTCAGAGTAAGACAGTCTGACTCTGGCCTGCAGGTGATCAGGTGCTGTACAGCTCTCTCCCCAGTAGGTCCCACCCTTGTGTGAAAGACAGAGCCCAGAGGTGTGAAGAGATCTGTCCCAACCTGCACCTCGGATCACAGCCATCACTTCCTCCTCCCAGCCCAGCCCAGCCCAGCTCACACTTGTTATTCTAACCTTCGCTAGCTGTGACATCAGATCCCCACCACCGCCTTGGGTTTCGCAAGCCTCAGTCAGGAGCCAAGTTCAGAAAGTTCCCAAAGTCTTCTGAGTGGGGTAGAAACGGAAGAGTCAGAGATGGGTAAGAATGAGTGCGTCTCTCTCTGTGAAAAGCCCAAATGAGGTCAGCAGCAATGTGTTTTATCCACATTGAGTGAGCAGTGAGCAGCAGCAGAGTAGTGTTAGCGTTGATGTGAGGTGAACAATGGGCCAGTCTGTAATGAGCCAGGGGCCGGGCCGGCGTCCACTCTGTGAGGCTGTTAGCTGTTAGCATCAGGAAACACAGACAACTCTCCCAGGACTAGTGCGGTAGGCTTCTGGTGAAGGTAAGACCTAAGAGCGTCTCATCTGTCTCTCAGTGTGGTGTATTCCCATGGCTTTGTGTGTGGCGTCTGCATAAATTCTACCCAAATAATTTTAATTATGTGGAAAAATCCACTCACGCATTTTTACTATAGAAATGTATTTGCTTTGGCGTCGAACAGGGATCCCATACTGCCAAAGTTATGTCACATTACTGGGTACTTTCCGTTGGTTATTTTACATGAGTGGTCAAAGTTTTCATGTTGCCTATTATCTTAGAAATACATTCTGGCGTTTTATGGCTTTTCCTTCCTTCTCCCCTCTGTTGTCCTATAAGCTTTAGCTGCTATGATGAATCTCAATGTGCAGTCAGCAGTGTTGAGAGGAATTCACAGCAGCTCTCAGCGCCAGACTATTCCGAGCTGTTTAGTGAGCTGAATTATTCTTTTGCTATTTGGGAGCAAATAAAGTAACGTTGTAAGGAATGGTACCATGACGTTTCTGAACCCCCCCCCCCCCCCCGCCCTACTCTCGTTCCAGGTGCCAGTCTGCGTCCCCACCCCCCATTCTCTCTGCCACACAGGGGCGGTTCCACGCCCCTCTCAGCGACAGCGAGGACAACAGGCAGCACGTCAGATACGTCAGAACAGACGGCAGACTCTTGGGCCGGGCCGGCTGGAGCATCAAGACCGCTAGCCTCTGCAGCGGAGCCTCCCTCTCCTGTGACTTACCGTCCCAGAGCCGACTTACCAAGTCCAAGAGCATTGGCTGCCTGGACAACAAGCTCTCCATCTACAAGCCATCTGGTGGGGCTCAGGTGGGTCAGGAGGCCCAGGGGGGCCAGGAGGAGCAGAAAGAGAACCAGAAACAGGAGGACCTTCCTGGGGGGGGTGGACTGAGTGTTGGGCCCCTGAGCTGGAGCACCCTCTCCCTGGGACCCTCGTCCAACCACGGCCACAAGCGCACCCTCTCTCTCAGCCGCCCCGTGTTGGGGTCATCCTCTGTGGCCATCCGTAAGAAGATCTCAGAATGGGAGTGCAGGAGGGTGGCTCTGCCTAGGATGAGCCTGTGTCTGGAGAAGAGGCCTGTAGGTGAGCGTGTGGGCGGCAGCGAGGGCTGCCCCAGCCTCCTCTCCTCACCTTGCAGTGAGAAGACCTTTGACTTCAAGAGCATCCGGAGGATGAGTACGGCTTTCTCAGAGTGCTCCTACCCAGAGACGGAGGAAGAGGAGGCAGCCTCAGACAGGGAGGGCCTGGGCCGTTTCCAAAAGAGGCCAGGAAAGACAGACTCCTCTGCGTTATTCATGCACTCCCTGTCTGCGCGGAAGGAAACGTCTGCTGTTCTCAATCGGATACAAAAGATCGAGAAGGTGCTGAAGGAGAGCCCCAGCCAGCCACCGCGGTATCTTAGCAACTGCTATGCACCAGACAAAATTAGAAAGTCTTTTACGATAGGGGGGATTGAGGACTTGGACAGTAGGGGCACCAGTAAGCGCAGCAGCATATGTTCTGTGGCCACAGAACCAGACGCCCTGTCGGCGTCTGATAAACTCTCCAGACAGAGGTTCAGTGTGAGCTCAACCCGGTCAGAAACCGAGAGCCCAGAGCCCCCCTGTCAACAGACCCCGGAGGGCATGCCAATCAACCCCCTGCCCAAACCTAAACGCACTTTTGAGTATGACACCAACCGTAACCACAAGGGCATGTCACCAAGCAATGGACTACCTCCTGGCAGTGCCTCTGAGGAGTCGCCACCCCTGCTGACCACCATCCTCGCACCCAACATGACGCGAAGTCTGACAAAGAACGGGAGCACCCCCAAGAGACTCCAGGACAGGTGAGAATAGTCACGTCACCTCTAGACGTGTATACTCTTAGAAAAAAGGGTTCCAAATAGGTTATTCGGCTGTCCCCATAGGAGAACCCATTTTGGGTTCCAGTTAGAACCCTTTTTGGTTCCAGTTAGATCCTTTTAAGTTCCATGTAGAACCCTCTGTAGAAAGGGTTCTTTCTACCTGGAACCAAAAGTGTTCTACCTGCAACCAAAACAGGTTATTCAAAGTGTCTTATGAGGACAGCAAAATAACCCTTTAAGTTCTAGATAGCACATTCTGATCTTTTATTGTCATGGCATGTGTTAGTAAGTCCACGGTTCAGTGAACTGATGTTTTTGTGTTGTGCTTAGTGCATTCTCAGACAGTTAAAACACGTTTATCTTATCCCCCGGGCTCTCCCTCCCCCTCAGAATCAGCCATGCTGATCAAACTACATGGCGAATATGGAGATGCTGATTTATGTAGCTGCACAACAAAACATGGATCCTGAAGGCTGCAGTTAAAACAGAGGCAGTGCATTTGTTTAGTTCCTTTCTAACATGTCCTGAGAATGTTTTTAGGGGGTCTGGCTCTGGCTGTAGTCAGATATTCAGTAGAGAGGCCTCACATACTTCATAGTGATACTGCTAACTGAATTGGTTCCACCAAGTCTGCCTCTATTCAGCGTTTGATAATAAGCAGATAAACGTTGAATCTGCTGTTAATTTTCTCAAGGCCTCAATGTTTTCCTGCATTAGAAAGATTGTATTTTTGGCCTCATATGAAGAGTATCGCATTGTTCTATTGATATTGCTTATACATGTAGCTTTTGTTTTTCTGGCTTTTTTAATTTGATTTGTCTAGAATGCTGCCATTGAAATGGACTATTTTAAATTGAGTTTCTGCCGTTTTTCCAGTGTTCTTTTGTAAGAATGCCAGGCTTTCATTGAACAAACATTAGGTAGCCTAATTGCAATACCAACAAATGACAAATGTCAATTTCATTAGACAGGGCATTGAATACGTATCTTAGAATAAGGCCAGGTAACAAAAGTCTGCCATCTGTGAATAGTATTACTCTAAATAGATCTATAACACAATGCACTCTAATAATGTTTGATATAGAACATCCTTAAATATCACTACTCAGCTCAAGCCAAACTGTTAATATCCAAGACCATAAATTGTTCTATCCTTGAAATCCAACAGCTTTTCAACAACGTTCCAAGTAACTCTTGCATCAAAACAGCACTGTATTTTTCTTTAATCATGCCTGTTATTTAGCAAAGGCCTACAGTATATTGTCTTGCCAATGGACATCCCAAGGCTCCCAGTGTGCCTCCTCATCCCTCTTCATTATGTTGCTGTAGAGCTGCGCAGGACATTAGCCTGCTATGTCTTTCTGGAACACTTGATATTGTTTATTACCCTCGTTCTTTATTACTTGTTTAGACCAATGACTGAGGGCAGGGCCTTGCCAGATCCTCTTGATGAGCGGGGAGGAGGAGGAGGAGGAGGAGGAGATCCTTTAATGTCCCTGACTTGGAGTCAGTGTTTAACATTCCTGCAGCAGAGGCAATTTCAGAGCATGTTTAAAAGCCATGAGCCGTCAATGGAGCAGGACAGCAGGATATCAGGCGTGATCTCACTGATCTAATGGAGGGACACTCCCCGTCTTGTCCTGAGCATTCAGACACACACAAGCTGTCATGCTGTGTACTTACGTACAGTACACAGAACTCCAGAAAATGTTTGGGTTGGTGGTAAATAAACAGGAAAATGACTTTGTGATTGGAGCACATGTTGCTGTCAGCGTAATTAGATTAGTGGTGCTCTGAACCAGTGTTCCAGGTCTCTCTCTCTCTCTCTCTTTCTCTCTCTCTCTCTCTCTCTCTCTCTCTCTCTCTCTCTCTCTCTCTCTCTCTCTCTCTCTCTCTCTCTCTCTCTGTCTCTCTCTCTCTCTCTCTCTCTCTCTCTCTCTTTGTTTAATTGGCCGCTTCATAGAGGGCTGTTGAGGGATGAGGCATATTTGGGTTTCCTTGGAACATTCTAAGTGGCTTTCATCCTCTCAGGTGGTCCTTGTTGATTGTAATCGGCCAGTAGAGGATGTCAGGATGGAATGAGCCAGACCCTCTGGACTGCAGCGCTCCTCTCCACTGTTTCTTCCTGTTTCTTCCCATCTTTACCTCCCTCCCGCTTGCTGTCCTCCCTCTTTTTCTCTCTGTGATTCTCCCTTCATCAAACCCCTCGCTTTCTCTTTCTGACTCTCTCACTCTCTCTCTCTCTAGGGAGTCATGTGAGTTGGAGGATGCTGCCAGCCTGGCCTCCTCGTACCCGTCCTCTCCCACAGAGAATGGCACTGTTTCCACAGAGACCCGCGGCAGCAGCAGGCCCAGCAACAAAAGCACTTTAGAGGAGAACGCCTATGAGGACATAGTGGGTAAGCATGGTGCTGTGTCTGGAGACCTGAGGAGAACTTAGCTTGACCTGGGACACTTACTGCTGAATGGTAATTCAGTGAATAACCAGGATTGTGAAATCCAAACTCTATTAGTGACTGCTGATGCAAGCAGTAATTCCAAAATCCTTTCACACACTTAGTAGATTTCTAGAGAAGTCTGATTGTTGGCTGCTCTCTTATATCCTCAAGTAGACTGGATTGTCTTTATTCTAAAGGATGGCACGAAGATGTGTGATGCTTTCTGGTTACACCATCAACTCCTAATTGTTATGGACTGATAACAAGTATTTTTTCATATGCTGAAAGCTCTGTGTGTCCAGACAGTGGTTACAGCAAAAACAGATGGCTTATATAATGCTAGCTGGCCTTCCTCTGGTTAAAAGGAATTTGACAGTCATGATGTACTTTTATATCGCATCTGCTTTCTATTGGAACAATCCCAATTAGCTGACTGAAAAACTCTATATACTCTGTATGGCCATGGCTAGAGAATATGATCATCACTCACTCTTCATTATCAGACCATTCCTTGAGACAAAGAATGTCACTCCGCTGTTTACTGGATTCAATTGTAAGATTACTCCGTGGTTGTAGCACTTTGGGATAATGTCATATTGCTATGCCTCAGCTAAAGCCCAGACCTAGCACTAAAGCTCATTTTGACAGCCTCACAAGGAATTGCTTTCATAAAACTGGGGGAATATCTATCCTCCAACAAGGACTTTTGACCTCCTGATAGTTTTCGTAACATGGAAAACTACAATATCACAGTATAAGCAAATGTATGCCAAATTCCTCTTGACACCGCTTGATATAGAGGTCCTGGATGGCAGGGAGCTCAGCCCCAGGGATGTAGTGGGCTGTCCGCACCACCCTCTGTAGCGCTTTGAGGTCAAGGGCGGTGCATTTGCCATACCAGGCGGTGATGCAGCCAGTCGATGCTCTAGATAGTATATCTGTAGAACTTTTTGAGTATCCTTGACTGTGCAGGTGTGTGGACCATGTTAAGTCCTTAGTGATGTGGATGCCAAGGAAGCCAAGGAAGCTCTTGACCTGCTCCACAACAGCCCTGTTGATGTTGATGGGGGCGTGCTCTCCCCTCTTTCTCCTATAGTCCACGATAGTCCACGATCATACTGCTAAGTCTGACCTCTCTGTAGTCTGTCTCATCACCGTCCGTGATCAGGCCTACCACCGTCATGTCATCAGCAAACTTGATGATGGTGTTGGAGTTGTGCTTGACCACACAGTCGTGGGTGAACAGGGAGTACAGGAGGGGTCACTGTGGTGGAGGTGTTGTTGCCTACCCACACCACCTGGGGCCGGTCCTTCAGGAAGTCCAGGATCCAGTTGCAGAGTGAGGGGTTCAGTCCCAGGATCCTTAGCTTAGTGATGAGCTCAGGATGCTCTCGATGTTGCAGCTGTAGAACCTTTTGAGGATCTGAGGACCCATGCCAAATCCTTTCAGTCTCCTGAGGTGGAATAGGCTTTGTCATGCCCTCTTCACAACTGTCCTCCTCCTTTTCCTGTAGTCCACAATCATCTCCTTCGTTTTGATTATGTTGAGGGAGAGGTTGTTGTCCTGGCACCACACGGCCAGGTCTCTGACGACCTCCTCCCTATAGGCTGTCTCATCGTTGTCCGTGATCAGGCCTACCACTGTTGTGTCATCTGCAAACTTAATGATGGTGTTGGAGTCGTGCCTGGCCATGCAGTCATTGGTGAACAGGGAGTACAGGAGGGGACTGAGCACGAACCCCTGAGGGGCCCCAGTGTTGAGGATCAGCGTGGCATATGTGTTGTGTCCTACCCTTACCCCCTGGGGGCGGCCCGTCAGGAAGTCCAGGATCCAGTTGCAGAGGGAGGTGTTCAGTCCCAGGATCCTTAGCTTAGTGATGAGCTTTGAGGGCACTATGCTGTCCTTTTGCATGTTTGATGTCTTGTCGGAGGTCAGTTTCTTGTATGCGTCCATGTCCGTGTTCCGTTCCTTGTAAGCGGTAGCTCTAGCCTTTAAGCCCAGTGTGGATATTGCCTGGACAGCTTGCTATAATCGACAGAAAACTGAACTCCCAAGTTTATCAAGACATTTTTCAGGAGAATGTAAGGCTATCTGTCCTCCAATTGAAGCTTAACAGAAGTTGGGTGATGCAACAGGACAACGACCCAAAAATCAACAACAGAATGGCTTCAACAGAAGAAAATACCCGTTCTGGAGTGGCCCAGTCAGTGTCCTGACCTCAACCTGATTGAAATGCTGTGGCATGACCTTAAGAGAGCAGTTCACACCAGACATCCCAAGAATATTGCTGAACTGAAACAGTTTTGTAAAGAGGAATGGTCCAAATTTCCTGTTGACTGTTGTGCAGGTCTGATCCGTGACTACAGAAAACATTTGGTTGAGGTTATTGCCAGTTATTAAATCCAAGGGTTCACATACTTTTTCCACCCTGCACTGCAAATGTTTACACGGTGTGTTCAATTAAGACACGATAATGTATAATTGTTTGTGTAATATTAATTTAAGCAGACTGTGTTTGTCTATTGTTGTGACTCACAGTAGCTTGCAAAAATATTCCCCCCCCTTGGCATTTTTCCTATTTTTTGGGGTTTGTATAATTTGATTTACACAACATGCCTAACACTTTGAAGATGCAAAATATTTTTTATTGTGAAACAAACAAGGAATATGACAAAAAAAAAAAGAAAACTTCAGCGTGCATAACTATTCACCCCCCCCCCCCCCCAAAGTCAATACTTTGTAGAGACACCTTTTGCTGCAATTACAGCTGCAAGTCTCTTGGGGTATGTCTCTATAACTTGGCACATCTAGCCACTGGGATTTTTGCCCATTCTTCAAGCAAAACTGCTCCAGCTCCTTCAAGTTGGATGGGTTCCGCTGGTGTACAGCAATCTTTAAGTCATACCACAGATTCTCAATTGGATTGTGGTCTGGGCCATTCCAAGACATTTAAATGTTTCCCCTTAGGGTCATTGTCCTGCTGGAAGGTGAACCACCGTCCCAATCTCAAATCTCTGGAAGACTGAAACAGGTTTCCCTCAAGAATTTCCCTGTATTTAGCGCCATCCATCATTCCTTCAATTCTGACCAGTTTCCCAGTCCCTGCCGATGGTGTTCTCGGGGTGATGAGAGGTGTTGGATTTGTGCCAGACAGCGTTTTCCTTGATGGTCTCATCTGACCAGAGTACCTTCTTCCATATGTTTGGGGAGTCTCCCACGTGCCTTTTGGCGAACACCAAACGTGTTTGCTTATTTTTTTCTTTAAGCAATGGCTTTTTTCTGGCCACTCTTCTGTAAAGCCCAGTTCTGTGGAGTGTACGGCTTAAAGTGGTCCTATGGACAGATACTCCAATCTCCGCTGTGGAGCTTTGCAGCTCCTTCAGGCTTATCTTTAGTCACTTTGTTGTCTCTGATTAATGCCCTCGTTGCCTGGTCTTGAGTTTTGGTGGGCCGGCCCTCTCTTGGCAGGTTTGTTGTTGTGCCATATTCTTTCAATTTTTTAATAATGGATTTAATGGTGCTCCGTGGGATGTTGAAAGTTTCGGATATTTTTTTATAACCCAACCCTGATCTCTACTTTGTCCCTGACCTGTTTGGAAAGCTCCTTGGTGTTCATGGTGCCGCTTGCTTGGTGTTGCCCCATGCTTAGTGGTGTTGCAGACTCTGGGGCCTTTCAGAACAGGTGTATATATACTGAGATCATGTGACAGATGTTGTGACACTTAGATTGCACACAGGTAGACTTTATTTAACTAATTATGTGGCTTCTGAAGGTAATTGGTTGCACCAGATCTTTTTTAGGGGCTTCATAGCAAAGGGAGTGAATACATATGCACCCACCACTTTTCAGTTTTTTATTTTTCAGAATGTTTTGAAACAAGTTATATTTTTAATTTCACTTCACCAATTTTGACTATTTTGTGTATGTCCATTACATGAAATCCAAATAAAACTCAATTTAAATTACAGGTTGTAATGCAACAAAATAGGAAGAACGCCAAGGGGGATGAATACTTTTGCAAGGCACTGTAGATGAAGATCAGATCAAATTGTATGACCTATTTATGCAGAAATCCATGTAATTCCAAAGGGTTCACATACTTATTCTTGCCACTCTATTATGACAAGCTGTGTATAGATTGAATAGTGTAATGCCACTGAGAATAGGTTTCTCGTCTGGTGAATCAGGTTCTGTACACAACAGTGACTCAGTAGTAATGAATCATGTCTGCATCATCAACCCCAAGCTGAACTGAGTCTCTCTATCAGCATTATGTCAGCAGTGGTGGTGGTGAGGTAAGATGGCCTCCCTGGCCTGTCTGTCTGAGCCATATCATCTCTGCTCTAACACTGCATGGGAATCCGATGCCTTGTTTTGTCTATGTAATCATACGTTTCACATAGATTTATGAATTGCTGATGAATACAGTATGGCATTCCTCTTTCATTTACGGTTGAATGTATACTGTCGTTTTTTCTTTAGCATTTTTGATGTATGAATGTGCATACTGTGCATCTCCCAGCATAATTTGGCCCATGTGGTCACAAGCCTTCTCTGTCCTCAGGGTGAAGGATGTACACTGTACAGTTACAGCATGGTTTGTGGTGCCACCAAATGTTTAGACAGATCTCGAGCCCGTTTTGGTCCCATGAACATCTCTGTTTATCACATGAATGAGTGGTGCCACTGTAGCAGCCGCTCAACGGCGATGGACATTCTGTCCATATACCTTTTATGGGGTAATCCGATCCTGACATTGTAGATTGTCTGGCCTCTGTCTTGCTCTAGAGAGAGATTATTGTGTAAATAGATGCCGAGTCACGGCGTGGGTGCAGTCATTCCAGGAGAGCTGTGCCCACTCTATGTGTGTGTGTGTGTGTGTGTGTGTGTGTGTGTGTGTGTGTGTGTGTGTGTGTGTTTGGATGTGAGTAACCACAGCAGTTGATTAGTACCCTCCAGTGCGTCAGAAGCCAGGGAGACATATCATCATCCCAGCAGGCTGTTTATATATATATATATATATATATATATATATATATATATATATATATATATAGTATACATATATATATATTTATTTAACCTTTATTTAGGCTGTCATTACTCAGTTTCAGTTGAATGGTGTCCCAGAACACTGAGGGATCAGTCTGTCCAGGTCTAGCGCTGGGCCATACAGACAAACGTCCATATCGCGATAAATTGCCTGAATTGATGTGATAACGATAAATAGAACTATAGTTTATAACATTAATGTGCATCACAGTATTATTTTATATTACCCTTAATACTACTACTACTAGTTTGAGGTTTGTAGCCATGAATTGTCCCATTAATTGTCCCATTACACACATATTAGTAAACTTATTTCATTTCAAACTTCACATCTCTCTAGTATAGGCTACTTATCGTATCAGCAAAATTCCTGCGATAAGTGATCGGTATGGTCGGTGTCGATAATTTGGGGTTTATGATCCCAGCTCTACCCAGGCCTGTTATCGTCTTCCTCAGCTTTGTTAATACATAGGGAGGGAACAGGGAAGAGCCCATTCTGACTGGAATTTCATTTTCAGTATAACATGGCAGAATGCTCTGATGATCTCACTAAGCTGGTTAGAACCCCTTTTAACAAAACAGATACCTTTAACAGATACCTTTAGCACAGTTTAACGTTGGCCTTCAAGGTGTTCCTCCAGTTCATAGGTATCTCTTCCATCATATTGAGATGGAGAGAAACTCAGACATTCATGCTGAAGCGTAGATTTAGTGTAGTCTCTTTTGACAGACACTAGCTCCGTTGTAAGACTCATGCTTGTCTTTCACTGCAAGTCTTTTCCCTCATGCCTTTTGACAACATCTGGCTCTGTTTTCATTTTTAGTGCAGTTCCTTCATTTTCTCACAACCTTTTCAGACCCAGCCAAAATGCTATTCTCAGAGCACGTCTGGATGGACATGGGCAGGGGTGTTACACAAGTTTTTATATAAGCTGTCTGGCCCTTTTCAAGTGACATCAGTGAAAGCAGTGCTATGTGAGATTCCCATTTTTCCGTCTCTCTTATCAGTTATTGATTGCAGGCCAGTCAGTCAGTGTGCAGTGGGAAAACCCAAAACCCACACTCTTTGCGCAACAATGTTGAGTGAACATTTCTACATCTACAGTCTCATTGAAAGGATGTGAGAATGAAGTTCTATGATACCTGAGAGGAGGAAGAGGAGCAGGATGCCCCCCTCCTCTCCTCCCCCTCCCGCAGCAGACAGCCTGCATACTCCGGCCATGACTCACCACCAGCAGCCCAGTGTCCGGGAGTCTCAGCAAAGTGCAGTCGGTCAGGGGCCAACGGGGCCGTCGGGGCCCTGGGCCAACATTAACTGTTTTCAGAGACAGGACAGTTGGGCATTGTAGCAGCCAGCTGAGAGTGACTTTTAACATGGCCCCTGCATGACTTATCTGATCTGAGCTAGACCACAGAGAGCCTCTCTCATGCCCCCCAACTCCCTCTCCTTCCCCCCATCATCTCACACAGACCCTGGCCTGAAGCTCCTCTGGCTTTGTCTTGCCTAGTCAAATACCTTCCTTCTCGCTGAACCTTAACAGATCCTTCTGAACAGCTGCTGCTGTTATCTTAGACCTTAATCTGTTTTCTTAATGTCGTCACACAGAGAAGGAGAACCCATACGAGGACGTAGACCTGAAAAGGAGGAGTTTGGTTCGGAAAAACCGCTTGGTACCGGAAAGCAGCCGGACCTGGACCTCCCAGAAACTCAACTCACCTCCTCAGGTAACCCAGCTAGCTAGCAGAACTGATGTATTTTCCTGCGGTAGATCTCTGAAACCTGGACAGGATCCTCCAATAATCTTGTTTCACAGCTAGATTTCTCATTAGTTGCTCTACAGAAGCCTTTTGATGTGTTAACCTGGTGGAGTTCCAGCAAAATACTATCTGTCTGGAAATGTAGGTTTGGCTCTGCTGCTTTAATATGGATGGGCACTGTCTCGTCGTAGGAAAGATGATTTAGAATTTCCTTGTGTTCAACTGGGAATGAGGTCACTGTGCGGTGAGGAAAATATATTGTATTATTCGGTATGGTTACTTATTGTCATGACAAAAACCTCGGGTCAATCCCAGACCAAACCAGGATCCATTGCTTCATCCTATGGGCCCTGGTCAGAAGTGGTGCACTATAAAGGGAATAGGTTGCCATCTGGGACACAGCCTCAGTATTGTCCTCTTTCCCCCTCCATAGCTGCCCTCAAAGTCCAGTAGCCAGTCCTTGCGCCTCCCTGGTCCCACAGACAAGAAGAGTCACCGGGTGTCCCGCCTGTCCAAGCGCCACAGCCATGATGACATTCTGCTGCTGCCACCCCAGCTGGGGGTCTCTCCCTCCCCTTGCCGCCTGCTGGATGACGGCCTGAGCAGCGCCAGCGACACCCTGGCCTCCCGTAGGCACCGGAGGATCCCCAAGGTACATTATAAAACACTCCAGGCTGTAGGAATGAACATGTTCTCTCCATGAGGATCTCATCAAGGGTGGAATGGAGCTCTTTTGTTTGACGTTTTTTGCAAACCATGTATCTACGGGGCCATGCATTTAACTGAAAGGCAAAATGAAGGTGTCATGGATTTGCTATAGACTATACAAATGTCATTCTTTCGAACAATTCGCACTGTGTCCGAACTCCTTGCTGGTTCTGTTCTTACTCTGTTTTAAACACAAGCCATATCCCTGGGTCAGTTCGAGAGAGAGAGAGAGAGAGAGAGAGCAAGAGAGCGAGAGAGAGCACTGAGAAGGATTTTATGTCAATCTCTTCCTCCTCCCACACATTCAGATGGAGCCAACTTTGAGTTTCCCCTTTCCTCTCGCTGTTTACAGATGGTCCAGAGAATCAACTCCATTTACTGTACCAAGCGAGGGAAGAAGAGGCTTAAGAAGCTGTCCTTGTCTAATATTGAGACGGCATCTCTGAGAGGTACGTAGGGGCTCCTCCTTCCTTCTCTTCACCCACTGTCTGGATCAGGGAGTAAATATTTGTCTCAGCCACCCACATAGTGTCCCAGTCATCTCATCTGTATGACATAAACATACAGTTGTAGAGTTGACCCCTGACCCTAAACATACCTTTTTTTTCTCTCTCCGATCTGTTTACAGATGACAACAGTGAGAGCGAGAGCGACTCTGATGACAGGTTCAAAGGTGAGAGGTCACAGTATGCAGTTGAAGCTCAGTCCCTGGAGGGCAATGGTGCACTTGGTCTATAGCTCTCTGTTTCTGCACAGACAGAGGATTTGTCTCACTCACAGCAGATACAACAAGCGCACATGTCTCTGTTAGTTTTGACAAGTCAGTGTTTGGAACGAGACATCTATCAGGTAACTTATGACCAAAGGGACCACTGAAATGTAAGTGAAAGGCAAAAGGAAGATGTCATGGATTTGCTATAGACTATACAAATGTCATTATTTTGAATAATTCTTAAATGCACTGTGTTTAAACTCTTTGCTGATTCTGTTCTTACTCTGTTTTAAACACAAGCCATCTGTGATGACAGTTATGGTGAACTATAAGGTTTGTATTTCTCTCTAATCTGTGTTTAGGTTGTTATGTGTTGGACTGTGTGAGGATAAACATGTGTGAGTATAGAGGTTTAATCTGTGTGGAAACCCAGCTAACATTTTAAATCCAGTTAAGTTTTGGTACCCAGAATGCTTTTGGTAGGTAAGCGATAACAATCATTTAAACTCCATTTGTTTGGTTTTTAAAGCATTTCGTGAATGATTTTTTGTTACATACCAGGAACAGCCTTGCAACTTTTTCAGGGGAAGTTCCTAAATAGTTAGATATCAATTTCCTTTTACATTGTAACAGTGTTTTGGAAACATCATGCTTGACTAAATATGTTCCTAAAATGTTTGGAGAACATTCTCTCGTAATGTTCTCTCTCAACCTAAGGGGAACCCAATGGTAACATTTAATTAGTTATGGGAATGTGTCTTGTTAGCTGGGAAGTGGATGTTGGACTGCAAGCTCTTTGTCAGACTGCAGGGCTTGTATTGCACTACTAGCTGTGAGTTGTGTGTAGTACACAGTGTTTGGGCTATGCGTTGTGTCAATACAACCCTGTACTGAAGGTTGAACTGTCCGTATCCCTCTCTCTTCTCTCTACAGCCCACACCCAGAGGCTGCTGAAGCTGCAGTCGATGCTGCGGCGGGCCCCTAGCTACCGCACACTGGAGCTGCAGCTGATTGAGTGGCAGGAGAGGGAGCTGTTTGAGTACTTTGTGGTGGTGTCCCTCAAGAAGAAGCCCACCAAGAACTCCTTCTCTCCAGAAGTCACCTACCAGTTCCCCAAGGTAAGGGAACAACCCAAACTGTATTCTGGCCCCTACCTACGGAGGTATGTATGCTGAGACCTCTGATATATGGAGGTCAGTGACCCTTACCAATGTTGTTTGCATGTTGAAATAGAATTGAAAATGTCTCATTTTCATATAAAAAAATAATTATTTTGGCTGTCAAAACGTCTGTGTTATCTAATCTACTTTTAGTAGCCACTATGGCCACTTTATTCCTGCACATGCAGTGCCTTCAGAAAGTATTCATACCATTTGACTTATTCCACATTTTGTTGTGTTACAGCCTGAATTCAACATTCATTAAATCTTTTTTTTCTCACCCATCTACACACAATACCTCATAATGACAAAATGAAAACATGTTTTTAGCAATTTTAGCACATAAAACATTTTTAAATACAGATATAACACATTTACATAAGCACTGTATTCGCACCGTGCTTTGCCGTGCTTAGCTCTATTCCGTTTATTTTTATCCTAAAAAAAACCTTGTAGTCCTTGCCGATGACAAGTATACCCATAACATGATGCAACCACCATGCTTGAAAATGTGATGTGTTGTGCTGGATTTGCCCCAAACATAACAAGTTAATTTCTTTGTCACATGTTTTGCAGTTTTACTTTAGTGCCTTATTGGAAACAGGATGCATGTTTTTGAATATTTTTATTCTGTACAGGCTTCCTTATTTTCACGGAGTAAATACAGTGTTGTTGATCCATCCTCAGTTTTCTCCTGTCACAGCCATTAAACTCGGTAACTGTTGGCCTCATGGTGAAAACCATGAGCCATTTCCTTCCTCTCCGGCAACTGAGTTAGGAAGGACTGTAGTGACTGGGTGTATTGATACACCATCCAAAGTGTAATTAATAACTTCACCATGCTCAAATGGATATTTAATGTCTGTTTTTTTATTCGTACCCATCTACCAATAGGTGCCCTTTCTTTGCGAATTTCAAACACAGATTCAACGTCCCTGGTCTTTGTGGTTGAATCTGTGTTTGAAATTGCTGCTTGACTGAGGGACCTTACAGATAATTGTTTGTGTAGGGTACAGAGATGAAGAAGTCATTCAAAAATCATGTTAAACACTATTTTTTGTCCATGCAGCTTATGTGAGTTGTTAAGCAAATTCTTACTCCTGAACTTGTTTAGGCTTGCCATAACAAAGGGTTATTTTCAGCTTTTCATTTTTAATTCATTTGTAAACATTTTCCACTTTGACATTATGGGGTGTTGTGTGTAGGCCAGTGACACAGATCTACATTTAATCAATTTTAAATTCAGGCTGTAGCACAACAAAATGTGGAAAAAGTCAAAGGTTGTTGAAGACTTTCTGAAGGCACTGTAGATGCAGAGATTGCAGAAGAGTAGGGTTGAGGGAGTTTTGGGAGTTTATTGACAGTAAGTGGTGTAACCAGGAAACGGTTTCTATGGTAGTTAAGTGTTTACTTACTCAAAGATCTCTTTTTAAGTTATTTAAGATTTGGTTCAGTGATAGAATCCCCTGGGAGATAGCAGTATGTTGGTTTTCTGCTAGAGAAAAGCCTGACCCAATGACGTCGGGGAGGGGGGAGAGAGGCGGGTTGGTGATGATGATAAGGGGAGGAGGCGCTGACCCTGTGTGGGAGAATGCTTAGGTTGGTCATTTATTCTTACCATAGGGGAGGTCTTTGGGGACCCTGTAAAGAGGACAGACTCAGTAGGCTGCGTCTGGGTCTGTTTCTGAATTGCGGCGTTTCCTGTTCCTTTCTCATCTCGTCTCACAGCTAGAGAGGCCCACTAAGCTGATGAGGGAGGCAGAGCAGAGACTCAAAGCCATCCCCCAGTTCTGCTTTCCAGATGCCAAGGACTGGACCCCAGTGTCTGAATACAGCAGGTACAGTACGGATTACTATACAACCCCACTGCATCACTGAGGAAAGCTCACCACCACACTGTTGGCCTATTAGTCCCATTCCTTTCCAGAACCAGATGGGTACTAATCAGTTGTGATGCACAAGTCTTCCACATATAGATTAAGGTATAAAAAAATAGACCAAATCGATAGTATGATTAGACGTGTCAATATCAACAAGTAAAATTACGAAGAAAACACACAGATTGAATGGCATTATCTTCATGAAATCCTGGTAGACTTACTGTCACTCCTGCTCCTGACAGCGTGGGTCCCTAAAACAGACTTCTCTCTCCGCCACAGAGACTGTGCTACTTCACCAACCCTAAAGTGTGAATGGGATCCAACGCTATGTTCCCTTTGATCACTGTTCAATCTCTACAATATGTATGCTGGTTTGAATATAATAGAGTCTGTGTGTGTGTGTGTGTTTCTCGGTATAGTGAGACCTTCTCGTTCATGTTGACTGGAGAGGATGGCAGCAGGAGGTTTGGGTACTGCAGGCGTCTGCTGGTAAGAAAGCCACCATTAGTTTACTGGTCCCTGTTCTGTTCACACCCTGCTGAGCCAGCCCTGTTATTTTAATTTTGTTCTGTTGTTTTTTTCCTGTGGAACCATTGAGGTGTTATTGCGTCACCAAGCTGGGTGTGAATAGGAGAGAAAGTAAATACAGTGAATTTAAATGGCCGTATGTAACAAAGCTCGGTTGTTTTTACCTTTCAACACAGTCGAGATGAATCCTAGTGAAACTGGACTCCTTCTGTTTCATGAGAGTTTCTCAGGAGAAGAATGACGAAAAACAAACCATGAAATGACTCAGTTTGTCATTGTAGAGCACAACCTGCCAGTAAGGGCTTCTAGTCCTTTGATGTTTTGTAATGAGCCCACATTTGGGATGAGTTTGGAAAGTACGGCTGTGTGGGATGTTGTGAGTGCTGTGAATGTGTACATTCATGTTTTGTAGGATTTGTCAGTGTGCTTTAGTAGCCTACTGTATCTGTGTGTCAAATGGGGGGGGGGCGTTCTTAAACTCAGTTCTGGCTGTTTCTTGACTGCATTGAGCTCAGTAGTTGCTGACATTAAGTAGCTGTAGATCATGCTGTGAGAGAGTGTGAGGTGAGTTTCCTCCTCCCCTGGTGGAAGTCTGAGGAGCTGGCATGAGCAATGCATTCCTAAAGACTTTAACCAAGCTCCACATGCTTGATTTAATCATCCATTTGGAGAAAGCAGAGGAGAAAATTGCATACCTAATATGGACAAGTGGATCGGGATTTCTTTATATGTATGCACGTGTTAATTCGAGTGTGTGTGTGCGCGTGCGTGTGTGTGTGTGTTTGGCGTTGGAGAGATCCAGGAGGCCTGGTTGGGTCCAGAGTAGACTGGTCTGTGATTGTTTAGTGTGGAGGGTAGAAGTGATCATTAACTGTGTAGAGACTGCAGCACTTGTGTTTAGTTTACAATGGGAAGCCTCATTCTCTCCAGATTAAAGACGTCCACCTCCATCAGCTGAAAGGCCAAATTTGTAAATATTTGTTCAACCACAGCTGATTGTGAACTAACCTGGTACTTTATCTGAATAAAAGCAAGTACACCACATAGCTTTGGTCAAATTAAGCTACTGGCTTTATCATGTTTGTGTGTATGATACTGTTACAGTATATTCTCATTGATGTTGCATAATAAACCTAACCAAGTCCCTCTCTATTTACCTATTGCCATATTACTGTCTGTGTCACCTTACAAGCCTCTCTTCCCCAGTGACTGACAAGACTCTTAATTTGTGCTTCTGTTCCAGCCGAGTGGGAAAGGGCCTCGCCTTCCTGAGGTGTACTGCGTCATCAGCCGACTGGGCTGTTTCCACCTGTTCTCTAAGGTGAGTTCATGCTTACACACAGACACACACACACACACACACACACACACACACACACACACACACACACACACACACACCCTAGAGTAGCCGTCGTTGTGGTTACCTGTCTCTGAGCCGAGCCTAGGCCAGTGTTCCCAGGAGTGAGCTAGTTGAGGCTGTGCCAGCATTTCCACGGAAAGGCATCCTGTTCAGCATAAACCGTATTTTCTGCTTTTTTCTCTCTCTGATTTCCCAGCTAACATGAAACAGAGTGCTCATTGTGTTTAAGTTCTCCATGCCTTATCTGCCTCCTCATAAATCCTCTATGAATAGTGTATTTGAAGTGAATAAGTCCTGTGTTAAGGGAACAGTTAAGAGGTAGTAGACGTACATTTGAAGTAGAACGTTTACATACACCTTAGCCAAATACATTTAAACTCAGTTTTACACAATTCCTGACATTTAATCCTAATAAAAATTCCCTGTCTTAGGTCAGTTAGGATCACCACTTTATTTTAAGAATGTCAAATGTCAGAATAATAGTAGAGAGAATGATTTATTTGAGTTTGTATTTCTTTCATTACATTCCCAGTGGGTCAGAAGTTTACATACACTCAATTAGTATTTGGCTAACACTGCCTTTAAATTGGGTCAAACGTTTCAGGTAGCCTTCCACAAGCTTCACACAATAAGATGGGTGACTTTTGGCCCATTCCTCCTGACAGAACTGGTGTAACTGAGTCAGGTTTGTAGGCCTCCTTGCTCGCACACGCTTTTTCAGTTCTGCCAACAAAATGTTCTTTAGGATTGAGGTTAGGGCTTTGTGATGGCCACTCCAATACCTTGACTTTGTTGTCCTTAAGCCATTTTGCCTTTGGAAGTATGCCAAGGGGTTATTGTCCATTTGGAAGACCCATTTGCAACCAAGCTTTAACTTCCTGACTGATGTCTTGAGATGTTGCTTCAATATATCCACATAATTTTCCTTCCTCATGATGCCATCTATTTTATGAAGTGCACCAGTCCCTCCTGCAGCAAAGCACCCCCACAACATGATGCTGCCACCCCCGTTCTTCACGGATGGGATGGTGTTCTTCAGCTTGCAAACCTCCCACTTTTTCCTCCAAACATAACGATGGTCATTATGGCCAAAGAGTTCTATTTTTGTTTCATCAGACCAGAGGAGATTTCTCCAAAAAGTAAGATCTTTGTCCCCATGTGCAGTTGCAAACCGTAGTTAGTTTTATTACTGTGTCGCGAGTGCTAAAATGTGCCAAAAACTGTCAGTGAGTTTCATTTCATATTCATTTAGGGACAAAAGGATGCATAAATACAATAGGTTGTGTCTGTCTTGTGACAGCACAGGCACCTCAACAGTGAGGGTTGAACAGCCCTCATACAGATGACGGGGTGTAGGTTTCAGAAGGCACCGTTTTGGGGGCTTGAGAGTTGCGTAGGTGAGAGAGGAAATGTTTTCCAAGGATTTTGAAGTGCTTTTCTAGTTAAAACAGGAGTGTTTGATTTCACCGTTAACGGAGGGTGTGTGGGGAGTGGAGGTGATATCATATGACCCTGAATGTGAGTGTGTCTATCTCCAACAAAATGTCCAGACAGGAGTAGGCAGGCCTGAAACAGACAGACACATGGGCATATTGGGTGGGATTTTCCTTTGCTATTTTCCACAAATATCAGACAGCCACCGAAAGAAATTCATACTGTATTTGTCAGAAGGAGCAAAGGTAGCCTGGTTCCAGACATTAGCAGGAGCTTTCCTTCAGACAGCAACACGCTACCATTTCCATTCCATCAACACTGGCCATACTGATTGAAGGTACTTGGTCTTGGTCTATTACTAGGACTCTCAATCTACATCCCAAGTGACACCTTGTTCCCTATTTAGTGGACTACTTTTGACCGTCGTCCATAAGGCACTATATAGGGAATTTGGAACTTTCAGTTTGAAACATTGAGTGTTGTGTCTGCAGTGTGGTCAACTCTCAACCCCCTGTCCTGTGCTGTGTGTAGATCCTGGATGAGGTGGAGAGGCGGAGGGGGATCTCTGCAGCCCTGGTCTACCCCTTCATGAGGAGTCTGATGGAGTCACCCTTCCCAGCACCGGGCAAGACCATTAAAGTCAAGACCTTCCTGCCTGGAGCAGGGAATGAGGTTAGAGACACATCAGCCCTTGGTTACATCAAAGAAGGATGATGCATGAAGATAATGAGGTGTATGCTTAATTGAGGATGACCTGTGACCTCTGAGAATATATGACTGGTTGTGACCCCAGGTTATGTTCTCCTCCCCAGGTCATTGAGCTGAGGCGGCCCATGGACTCCAGACTGGAGCATGTAGACTTTGACAGCCTCTTCAGCTGCCTGAGCGTGCGTCAGGTGGTGCAGGTCTTCGCCTCCCTGCTGCTGGAGCGCAGAGTCATCTTTGTGGCTGATAAACTCAGGTGAGCGGCCAGACTCTTGTTGTTAGTAACCCTTCTAGTGATAAATAAAGATGGAGAGAGAACTGAATCACCTTCTCATGGGAAGCTGTACCTGACTAATGGGCATGCCCTGTTAGAGGCAGGTGGGGGTTGTTGAAACTTGTAGATGTTAGATGATAATTACTTGTGCCAAGTGAAATGCTCAATAATACCTTTAAAGGCAGTCTTTTGTTTAGGTTTGTTCTAAAACGCTAAGGGCTGTTGTCATTGTTAGATAATGATTGAAACTACAGTATTTACAGAGAAATCTGATACGTAGAGCTCTCCAGGCCTGCTCATATTGTAGTGTAAGGTTAAGGCCTGACAAAGATCTTAACCCTTCGACATTAGGCTATAAATGGTCTATCTAGTTCCTAGATTCCTTGATCCTTGTCACACATGGTGGCTAGGAGTGAGATCAATTGCTGTCTAGGATTACAGTGTAAGTTAGCAATAATATCTCTCCTCAGTTATCGCTGATGTCCACTGTCTTTTTCTGCTGTGAATCCACCTATTCTAACCCTATTACAATAACATCTGCCTTACATGAGAGGGATTTTATCTCATGCTCTTGTATATTTTCCCTTTTCTGTTTACGTTCACACAGAGACCTGACCGTTTTTCTCAGACCCACAACATTGCTGAGCTCAGGGTTCCTCTGTATCCTTCTGGACACATGGCTATACAGTACAGACCGACTATGAGACCGTCATCATAACACTGTTTCACGTGTCTTGGTGCATTTCCTCTCACAGAGATGGCATATCCTGAACTTTAAAGAAAGGACTAACTTCAAAGAGAGATAATTTACATAGTATGTACACTACCGTTCAAAAGTTTGGAGTCACTTAGAAATGTCCTTGTTTTTTAAGTCCATTAAAATATCACCAAATTGATCAGAAATACAGTGTAGACATTGTTAATGTTGTAAATGACTATTGTAGCTGGAAACGGCTGATTTTTAATGAATATCTACATAGGCGTACAGAGGCCCATTATCAGCAACCATCACTCATGTGTTCCAATGGCATGTTGTGTTAGCTAATCCAACTTTATCATTTTAAAAGGCTAATTGATCATTAGAAAACCCTTTTGAAATTATGTTAGAAAACAATTATGTTGAAAACTGTTGCGCTGATTAAAGAAGCAATAAAACTGTCCTTTTTTAGACTAGTTGAGTATCTGGAGCATCATCATTTGTGGGTTCGATTACAGGCTCAAAATGGCCAAAAACAAAGAACTTTCTTCTGAAACTCGTCAGTTCTTATTCTGAGAAAAGGCTAATCCGTGAGAGAAATTTCCAAGAAACTGAAGATCTCGTACAACGCTGTGTACTACTCCCTTCACAGAACAGTGTAAACTGTCTCTAACCAGAATAGAAAGAGGAGTGGGAGGCCCCGGTGCACAACTGAGCAAGAGGACAAGTACATTAGAGTGTCTAGTTTGAGAAACAGACGCCTCACAAGTCCTCAACTGGCAGCTTCATTAAATAGTACCCGCAAAACACCAGTCTCAACGTCGACAGTGAAGAGGCGACTCCGGGATGCTGGCCTTCTAGGCAGAGTTGCAAAGAAAAAGACATGTCTCAGACTGGCCAATAAAAATAAAAGATTAAGATGGGCAAAATAACAGACACTGGACAGAGGAAGAAATGGTAGTTTTCAACATAATTGTTTTCTAACATAATTGCAAAAGGTTTTTCTAATGATCATTTAGCCTTTTAAAATGATAAACTTGGATTAGCTAACACAACGTGCCATTGGAACACTGGAGTGATGGTTGCTGATAATGGGCCTCTGTACACCTATGTAGATATTCCATAACAAATCTGCCGTTTCCAGCTACAATAGTCATTTACAACATCAACAATGTCTACACTGTATTTCTGATCAATTTAATGAGCTTTTCTTTAAAAAACAAGGACATTTCTAAGTGACCCCAAACTTTTGAACGGTAGTGTATAACAGTTACAATAGTGGGGATTGCCTTGCCACTCTGCCAGTGCACTCTGGCTCACCCTAACTGTTGATGGCAGATTGAATTCCTCAGTCGAGCTGCTTGCCATTTACCCGATCTGCACGGCAAATAGTAGCCTTCTACTGTGGGTTTGTCAGTGGGTGCTTAATGAGTTTAGCATGCAGGGACAGGGTAAGAGCTGTTAAATTAATCGATGTAGCCATCTCGGACCGCACCCACCACCATGGAGTAATGAAACTCTCCCTGCATGGACTCACAACTGATGTGGTTCCAGAAGTGGGTCATCTCACTGCCGGGGGCAACTGTCCAACCACAGCAGGCAGGGTGGGGTGGGGCCGATAAAATAGAGCTAGGGGTCTCCAAGGAGCCAGAGTCCCACCAGGCAGGCACAGCAATCTGCCCCTGGCTATAGCACAGCACTCTGGGCTGAGGGGCTCTGTTAGAGGGGGCAGGTTTGTGTTGAACGGTAATCTCTACATATCAGAGGACAGTTTAAACAAACATCAGTGGGGGCAGTGACTGTGAGGGGAAGGAATGTACTTCCTGTGTGCAGCGACTCTCCCCTCTGATCTATGGCTTCACTGTCACTGTATGACTGATGGCGGCATGTTCAGTCCCTGGTCCCTGCCTGTTTACTACAGCCCTCTCTCCACCCCGTTTGAGACAACGACTCCCGGGTTCATGTCAGTTGGCACATCACCCAAAGATTGTTAATCAGTCACCCATTTGTAAGGGCTCTTGTGAACAGTAGCAAGGACTTGAGAGCTGTATCGAATAGCATGTGTCTGAGGTACTGTTAGTGAACAGCACTGAAAATCAGCACCATGAGTCTGAACAGACTACAGTACTACAGTACTACAGACTACAGCCTTGCTTAATGTTATAACTTCATTGAAAACCATACACTAGTACTTTTTGGAATATCATAAAACCTGCTTTGTATCAACACAATGACATACTTCACCATTCAGGTCTTATTCAGGTTCTGAATAAAGGCAAAACAATACGTTTTCCTTGTGGATTAGCTTCACAAAACCAATCCGGCATCTTTTGTAGTTGATTTGTTACCGGGCAAAGTAGTCCTTTCTGTGTGTGTCTAACTGGACCTAGTCTCCAGAGCTCACACCCAGAACCACAACAGATGGAGCTCTAGCTGCCAGCGTGCCCTAGAACACGGACCAGACCCCCTGTGTCTGAGTTCCCATTGAAAACCGGATTCAAGGAGCCACTCTGGGCTTCATTGGACCGTGTTGGGGAGAAGGGAGAGACTCTCTACTGACTTCACTGGTAAAAGGGTCTGGTCCCGCGGGAGACAGAGAACACAATCCAATCCCAGAAATCCCTTCCAACACAACATGATGTATGACTGGGTGTAATGTATATCCAATAGGAGAAGGATCTGAGGGAGGGAAAACACCAATCAGGCCATGTTAGGGAATGTGTCTCCACTGGGTTGTACTGTGGTAATATTTGATATATAAGTATTATTTTTAAACCAAGTGGTTCGAGCCTTGAATGCTGATATATCAGACCGTATATCAGACCTTATACCATTGGAATGACAAAAAAATACTATTTACTGATTTAATTATGTTGGTAAACAGTTTATAATAGCAATAAAGCACCTCTGGGGTTATACCACGGCGAAGGGCTGTATCCAGGCACTCTGCATTGCGTCGTGCATAAGAACAGCCTTTAGCCATGGTATATTTGCCATATACCACACCTCCTCTGGTCTTATTGCTTAAATATACCTCACATGCGACCCATGATAAGACTATGTTTTTAGCCTATTAACCCATTAGAGTCTAAGCCCTGTCTAAACCGGCTTACTGCTATTAGCCCATACAAACGCATTGAATAACAGATTCACTACATGGAACAACAGATAGTCTCCCCCAAAAATCAAAAGGATGTCTGTCCTATATCTGAGAGATATAAGAAAGATCAGGAAACAATACATATTTTTTTACATGTACGTGTTTGTCACCTTTGCACAGAGGGGTCATAGTAGTGTCCCGAACTTTTCGGACGCTACAGACAGGTTGGCAGATTGGCTGTACCGACTTCAGACGAGTCCCAAGACTCACTCTTGTGGGGGTCGTAGAGCAAAACAGAGAACACCATCGTGTTCGTGAGAGTCTCGATTGTCAGGATGTCTCATGGTCTGAAAAACACTGCTCAAGCTCTGTCACCTTTCATTGCAGACGCGGAAGTGCGACATGGACGGATGTCTCTAGCTTAAACTGACAATTTTGTATGTTTTTTATTAGTAGTGTAGTGTAGTAGTGTAATTTACATAGACCTAGGGATTTTAAAAATGTTTATCTGACTCCATTTGATATTATGGTAAAACCATGTGCAATCAAGTATTCTGTGTTTAGCCGACTAAGGTCAAGAAATGGTCATGAGAAGCGAATATCAAGGCTTGTATGCTATTATTTAGTAACTTTGTAAAATGAATGAAATTCAAGGCATACAAGGCATAAAGCTTAAGTTACAAGGTAATACTGACCCTTAGGCATTGTCTTAGGCCATTTGCCGTGCGGCCAGTAAATTAGGGTGGAGCGTATGGGCTTACATGTTCTGTTGCAATTACCCTTTATTTGTACTGTAGGCTGTGTATGACTTGTTTAAGGGGTCACAATGGGTTGTTTGCCTAAAGCAAGCGTCTTGGTATGTCTTACTTAAACTTTTTCAAAATGCTTAATATCAGACATGTTGCTGCTTATCTGTAACATCAAACAGCCAGACAGACAGCTACTCAGGACTGATGATGATTAACCAGCAAATGGCTGCTGCAATAATAACTTTGATGCCTAATTACATACAGTAAATTCGTCATCGGTTGCATCAGTCTGTAATTGCTTAACCAGATTTACCTGATGGCTCTGTGCTGGAATTGCTGCAGTGCTCAGAATGTACACATCATCTTGCAGTTATTATGGGTCTGGGACAGAGAAGGATTACTACCACAGAGAGAGTGGTGGCTTGTTTGATCTGCCTCTCTGTGGGTCTAAATGGGCGGGTCTAAACTTTAACTGACATTCCTCCATTGTTAGGGTTTGCCTGTGGGCTAGGTTCAAAATATACAGGTTTAGACAAGAGGATTCTAATATCCCATAACTCTTTGCAATTCATGGGACCAGTGTTGCTAGTTAGCAACGGCGCTAGTAGATATCAATGGAGCTGGTCCCATGAACTTGTTTATTATTCTAACGCTTCCGCATGGAATTACTTTGTTGCCTTAAACTTCCCATCTTCAACCTAGCCTGTGGGTGTAGAGGTGATTCAATCGCTTCTCTTTTTTTGGCTCAATCTAAGAGCATGGAGGTAGATTCCGATTACTGAAGCGCTTTAATAAGTCAGTGTTTCTATTGTATTTGATGAGAGGCCCACAGTAGAAGAGTCAGGGGGTTGGGGGGAAGGTAGTGGGTGTATGAGTGGGTGAGAGGGAGAGAGGGAGAAAGCTAGAGGGTAACAGAGGGAGAAACCTCCTCTGAAAGCTTTTCTCATCGTCATGGTGAATTAACCAGGCTCTTTTTTTCTGAGGGGGAGAAGGAAGGCTGCTTACTGTACCTAGTTTCCCTTTACATCACTCACTGTAACAAACTAACCCATGTCCCCAGATGTATTTCATTTTGATTTGTTTAAAATCCTCCATTCACACCCCGTTCATAATTTTCTTCTGCCACCTCTTTAAATGACTGGGGTTTGCATCCATTGCTCCAGACTCCAGCAGCAGCAGCAGCTGTATAATATGGTGTATGACAGTCTGTCTGTAACCCCAGGCTGTTAAAGTGAGCCACTCTAATCTGGGAACATGCTGTACAGTTTATTTAGTCCCTTATTACTCCTGAACACTGTTGTATCACACTGAGCAATGCTGGCACCGCACCAAACAACCCTCAACAACTTAACACGCTCCCTGTGTCTATTTCTAACTCGCAAAGGAGGAGTTGATGAACACAGTGGAAACATATGTAAAAGGTTTATGTGAGACTGAAGAGGGAATTTCATAAGAGGGAAACTCAGGTCTCCGTGACCAGAAGCGAAGCATCTGACTTTCCCATTATTAACATTATTTATTATTATTATTATTATTATTATACACACACACTGCAATGCTGCCCACAAGAAGCATTGGAATCAGTAGGCTTGAATGTGTAGGGTTGCCCGAGGGAAGCCTGGTCTTACCGTTCAACAGCTTCCGCTGCAACTGTTCATACCAAGGAGTCCAAGCGTAGGCCATCCTTCTCATCATTGCTTAATTTGAGCCGGATCCTAATAAAAGCGATCAAAATTCATTAGATTTTCCTCAACGTTAATTCTCCTGACTCTAATCTGTCTGTTGTAGGCTACCAACATATTTACAAAGTAAAACAAGAGAGAGATAGGCTTTTGGCACGAACACATCGGCCATCACCAGCAAGTGAGTGCGCATGATTGGGTGAGTCAGTGAAACTGGAAAGCATTTTTAGGACTATAATTCCACACATCTAGGCCTAGACTATTGATGGATTCAAGACAAGGTCGTTTTTATTGATCTCAGTGTCAAAGTAGCCTGTCATTTCGACCATTTGTTAGGAATTTAAAAAGTCTACAGTCATTTAAAATGATGCAGAATTGCATGAAATGCATTTATAAAAGGATCTTTGGCTACAACAAATTGTCCCCATGTGTGCAACTTCTGTAAGTGCCTTTACTCTACTACAGTGCTTTATTAAAGGTGGTTTTTTTTCTCATGCATTCTGCTACATCAGAGCTCCCCAGGCCCTCTCGCGCTCACTTTTTTTCCCTCGGTCCCTCACGATTTACAAACTAATTCACCATTCTCACCCAGAAAAATATGTAGTGTATATGTGCTATAACATAAGAAGCTGTTAGTCAACAGCTGTACTGATGCTCCTGCCAGGGCCTGTGTTTGTCCTGGGCTGAAATGGGCCTGTCTGGGCTGGTGGACGGTGCTTCTGACACTGGGACTCTCCATCCTGCACCTGTGGGTCTGACAGAGTAAGCCTCTCTATCCTGAGAGTTTCCTGGGAATCTGCACGCTCAGCCACAGACAGACCCAGGCCAACCATTCCTGCTCTGACATGCTTAAATAACCCCAAATGCAAAATATCACAAAGCAAAGTTAGGATCCTCTAAACTTGGACAGTTGTGCGGATATGGTTTTGTTATGACCTGGTCTGTAAAGGTCTGCCATTCCTTTCTGCTTTAGGTTGCGTCTCAAATATCACCCTTTTCCCTATGTAGTACACTAGTACCCATATGGGCTGTGGTCAAAAGTTGTGCAATATATAAGGGATATGGTGCCATTTGGCACGCAGCCTTAGAGAGTTGACTGGCAGCTCTGGGCAGAGATGGTGTTTTTATTGCAAGTTCATCTCTTCACATGAGTGTTTCCCTCAGGACTGAGTGTGTAAGTGATACTCATGGTATCAGTCCTCTCCTCTGCAGCCTGTGGCTGAGGTTCTAAGAGCTGTGCCCCATGTTGAAACATGTCAAACCCTGGAGACTGGATCTGTTCAAAATGATCAGCTCCTTCTGCAAATAAAAATCAGACAGTGAAACTGAGACTGATTTCTGTTTTATGTTATGATGAGTGAATAAGAAACCTGAACAGACCATGGGGCTGTAATTGTTGAGCCATGTAGATACTGGTCTCGCTTCACAGTGTTCATTAACTATAATAACATAGCTCTATTTACAGTAAACTGTAGCAAAACAAGATAAAGGTTCCGTCAAGGAGAGGCTGTATGCTCATCAACATTGACATTGTGATACAGCGTGGACACCTATATGTAGTGGGAGTACTGTGTGTTTGGTAGGATATGCCCTCTGCTGTTGAAGAGAACAACTATGGAAAACAGTGCATTCATCTTCAGTGGAGTGTTTGCATACCACGTTTGATGGTTAGTCTTGGTCTTGATCCCCACTGATTTAGAGTTGTGGTTCTGTGTGTTTCTGATGGGCCTCATGGTTTATTTTTCCTCTCTATCTGTGTGTACATGGACTGTATGGAGTGCAGGGGAACAGAGGGGAGGAGGGTTGGCCACTGTCAACAAGCTTGGGGCCGTGAGAAAGACGACATACTATTTGTGATTTGGTGTTAAGCCATAGCTGTCAAAATTCAACAGCGGCAAGGGTGCTGTTTGGGTAATATCAAACGGATTCAAGATCTTGTTAAACTATTGTAACACACCCAACCCATCTCTGAGGGTGAGGGAGTGGACCTACTGTGTGTGTTGCCGCAATGGCAGTCCCTAGTGTAATCAGCCTGTCACAGATGTTTATAGAGCAGGTCTTAGCTGTGGGCTGTGTAGTTAAGGGTGTTACACTGTCAGTGGGAGAGGTGGAAATGTAAAAGATTAAATGAATGGTTGCCATGGGTGAACCTGCCTGTCTATTGCTCCCAGTGGTGTAAAGTACTTAAGTAAAAATACTTGAAAGTACTACTTAAGTAGTTTTTTGGGGTATCTGTACTTTACTTTACTATTTATACTTTGGACATTTTCCCTGACACCCAAAAGTACTCGTTACATTTTAAATGCTTAGCTTGACAGGAAAATGGTCCAATTCACACACTTATCAAGAGAACGTCCCTGGTCATCCCTACTACCTCTGATCTGACGGACTCACTAAACACATGCTTTGTTTGTAAATGATTTCTGAGTGTTGGAGTGTGACCCTGGCTATCCGTAAATAAATAAAAAAACAAGAAAATGGTTCTGTCTGGTTTGCTTAATAAAATAAATTATATATTATTTATAATTTTACTTGAGACCTTTTCTATTAAGGTATCTTTACTTTTACGCAAGTATGACAATTGGGTATTTCTTCCACCACTGGCTGCTCCAATGTGAAGTCTTGTACAGACGTCTCTCTCCTGGCAGCTGAGTGTCAGGAGGAGGGATTTCTTTCTGCTCTGTCCTTTACTTTCCTGTCTTTTTCTTCTTTTGTTGGAGAGAAAGAACAGCCTTTTGAGAATGGATTTCAGACTGTCCCTTAGACCAACTGGAGGAAGGAACGCGGTGTTAAGCCAGGGTACATAATGTGTACCCTGGTTCACCTCACAAAGTCATTGTTTCAATGAAAAGAGGATCAGGTTGTTGTTTGGTTTGGATGTTGGAAAGACTGGAAACACTTATGACGTTAAGCAATACGCTCTCATTCGGCTTCCTTCTTGATATTAGAGGCAGATAATGATGAACTGTAAACAAATCTTAATAAGCTTCTATTTTCTATTTTCTAGAGTCCACATTTTTGTTGCATCTGTTTGTCGTTCTTTGTCCGCTGCGCTAGCTGTTGTTTTAGGAGTGTTCGGGGCTCACTTTAAAACAATCCACCACTCCCTTTCAAAGGTCAGGATAAAGTGGCAATCTGATGGAAAATATGCCATCCCCATGGTTTCCCCTAAGAGTGTTCATGTCTGGTTTTACTGATGGGCCCCCTGCAGTTCTGTGTTGTGATTGCAAAGGTGAGTGATGTTGTCTCTGTCCCTCCCCGGTAGCACCCTGTCCAGCTGGATCTGATGTTGACTGTCTCCATAGAGATCTTAAAATGATTAGATATAGTGATTCTATATGTAATTCGACGGTTGTCTGTCTCCCTTTCTGCAGTACCCTGTCTAGCTGTATCCACGCGGTGGTGGCTCTGCTCTATCCCTTCTCCTGGCAGCACACCTTCATCCCTGTCCTGCCTGCCTCCATGGTGGACATCGTCTGCTGCCCCACGCCCTTCCTGGTGGGGCTCCTGTCCAGCTCACTGCCCAAACTCAAAGACCTGCCTGTGGAAGAGGTTGGTACTTCATTTTCTCCATCTCTTGTCTCCCCCTGTCTTGCTTTTCTTTGACCAGGTTTAATGTATTGTCTCTATTTTGTTTGCTTGAGGCTACAGATTTTGAGGCTATTCCACTGTCACATTCCATCTCTCTGTTAGACACTGGGCTGGGGAGTGGCCTTCCTGTTACTGGTCAGCAGTAAAACGCCCACAACAACCTACAGTATATCACACAGTCAATTACCCTGCTTGTTTTCATTAAACATTTACCCAATGAGGGACGATTCTGGCGAGAATTGCGTAGAGAATGTTGATCCTCTTGGCTGATTGGTGCAGCCATGGGACAGAATCGGAGGGATCTGGACATACAGTAAGTGGGACATCTCAAGAGACCACTGTCACGGTGCTCCTCCCAACCTCCCTCAGAGACCCAGTACCACCCCTGCACTCTTAGAAAAAAAGGGTTCTTCAGCTCTCCCCATAGGAGAACCCTTTAAAGAATCCTTTTTGGTTCCATGTGGAACCCACAATGGTTCTATTTGGAACCAAAAATGATTCTTTAAAGGGTTCTCCTATGGGGACAGCTGAAGAACACTTTTTTTCTAAGAGTGCAGGGGTGGTACTGGGTCTCTGAGGGAGGTTGGGAGGAGCACCATGACAGTGGTCTCTTGAGATGTCCCACTTACTGTATATCCAGATCACTTACTGTATGTCCAGATCCCTCCGATTCTGTCCCAAGAGGGTTCTACATGGAACCAAAAAGGGTTCTCCAAAGGGTTCTCCTATGGGGACAGCCAAAGAACCCTTTTAGGTTCTAGATAGCACTGTTTGTTCTAAGAGTGTGGGTCCAGGATGAAACCACACTCTCATGATGACTGTCATAGGCTTCTTTGGAAGAATGCCCTCTGGTCAATTGTTGGACCCTCTTAAAAATGTTCTTCCAGTGATTCAGAGCAATTTTACCCTCAAACGGTTTTTTAAATGTAATATTAATTCAAGCGCTACATACTGTAGCAGAGAGAGTTCTAAATCAGTCTCATGTTAAATTCATAGTCACACGTTGAGCAATAGCATTGTGTTTTCAAAAGGTCGGCTCAAACTTGAATTCTCTCAGAGCGCTGAGTGTAATATGACCCATTTCCTCTGTTTGGCTGCTCTGTTTGGCTGCCCATGGACCCTGTAGGCTCCCAGTATTGAGTATTAGAATTCAAGCCATGAACTTCCCAGTTTTGAGCTGTCAGGGTCCACACACAGTGTGAGGCATGCAATAGCTATAATTGCCTGTTCAGTGCTGTCCAGCAGTCTCTGTGGTCAAAGCCTGACAGTACCTGCAGCAGTTTTGTCACCAATTACAGCGGGAGGAGGGCAAGTCGACGTGTCTGCTTCTCTGCTCTCCCAGCTGGACTGTTCTGCTGTGTTCTGCAGCATTCTTGGAACTGAGCGATGATTTGTCGAGGCAGAGTGGAAAGAGGGGGAAATCACTTGAATCCGTCCTCGTTAAAGTAGCAACAACTCCTCCAGCCTCAACGTGCTGTAGTGTGGCTGACCCTGGCCTAAACCCCCCAGTGAATGTGGCCTTGGCAGTTGGCAGCTGTTGCAACCTGCATGGCCCAGGGCAGCCTCAGCCCTCAGCTCTGGGGTCCTGGCCCCACTGGAGAGGGAGGGAAGTTCTGGCTCTCACTAAAAGCTTGGCAGGAGAAGCCATCAGGCCTCTTAAAGCCCAGCTCTCTGCCATTAACACAGTTAGTCCGAGTCAGTAGCGTCTGCCATCAGCCCGTGGTATGAGTGAAAAGACCATCTCACCCTGTCTGTCATACTTAAAAAAGGGATTTTAATGGCCTGTCAACAGCATCTGTTGTCTGTTTACATCTGTCTTTATGTTGCTTATCGACTCAATTAAAATTCTCCAAGTATCCTTTCGGTGCTTTTAAAGATCTCATTTTAACACTGGTATAACACTTCCAACTTCTGGAAGAGCTCGTCTTTCTCTTGATGGAGAGTTTGATGTATTTGTAGAGCGCATTGGTATTCACTTTAAGCCACTGTATGCACATGGAAGCAAAATTGGAAATTGTGTTTTTTACAATGGATAAAAGTAGAGACTCAGAGCTACAAAATGGTTTATCATACACTGCAGTTGAGGAAGAATGGGAAAGTAATTCTGCTTTGAAAGTTGATAAACTTGTAACCCCACTTTTGAGAAAATGGCCCTTGAATGTTTTGGCACACCTACTGGAGATCTCTCCTTTGTCTACACCCATTCAGCATCGTTCACACCCTCTTAAGCTTTAGCTCCACCCATCTCTTTAAGGATTCACATGAGGCCATGTACTAAACAGAGTATGTAGTTTAGTAAACAACCAAAGATTTCAAGACTAAAAGTGGTAAAAGTAGTAGTCTACAATAAAGAAAAACTCCAGGTAAAAATACACTTTATCTAGTCCTTGGCCTATATCCTAATCTGACTTTGGTGCAGGTCATGTTGTTCTTCACATTACCATCTCTGGTAAACACACACTATATTAAATCAAATCTAAGTTAATTTGTCACATGCACAGGATACAGAAGGTGTAAACGGTACAGTGAAATGGTTATTTGCAATATCAAAAACAGAAAGTGTCCAGATAAAAATATTTTATAATTATTAGATGTCACTTACCCGACACACTTGTCTAAATTGATAGGTCATGTGAAGGAAATGCTATAACCACCCTCGGCATGTCCAGCCCATACATTATCTCAGCCAATCATGGCTAGTGGGATGATTCCTGTCTTTTTCCGTGACTGAACCAACTAGGCTCGTAATTTAAATATATTTACGGATGGAATACAAGTTTGTTATTAAGGCAGATGAAAGTTCACATGTTCCAGAAGGCATTTCTGCCAGAAAAATTAATGTTTATGTTCAAATGCGTCTCCTGTTAAGTAGTGACGTGCGACACACGCCTAGTTTCGTGAAATGAGTCACAAATATGTGACTTAATTGTTTCCTTTGCAGGCTTTGATGGTGGACCTGGGAACTGACCGCTTCATCAGACAGGTTGGTCTCAGTTCTCCAGTACCTCACCGTAACAGACCAGAACGTTTATTGTAATATAATATGGACTGATCTTTTGATATTCTTGTTTATTTTAAATAAATTGTTATGCATGTGTATAGATGGATGATGAGGCCTCGCTGTTGCCACGGAAACTCCAGTCTGCTCTTGAGCTAGCTCTGGAGCAGAGGAATGACATCATCAATCAGGACTCTGACAGCGAGTCAGACGAAGGTGAACGAGGGACACATCATCTCTCTCTACTAAACCAGATGTTACGAGTGTAAATTAGGACAACAGAGCACTGGCCACGTTTCAACCCTGTGAACAAGAACATGTACAGCACATGTCTGGTCGAATACACTGTCTGTGGAGTGATGAGTGTATTCGTGGAATGGGTGATTCACCTCACTGAATTGAAGGTTATTGGTGTTCAGAATGTAGTTTAATGTTACGTATGAATACACAATATCAGTCAAACATCAGCTCTAAATAACTCGTCATTCCCACAAATGATATCGGCTCTACTTGATTCTCATAATCAAGCATAAAAATATTTCCACTGTAGTTTGTGTTGCTTCTTTCTAGATCTATTGAACATGTGTTATGTGTGTTTCGGTTTCAGCATCATAATACTAACCTATCTTGTCTCGTCTGTTTCTGTAGAGTGTAACTCCTTGAACAGCCTGGTGTCGGAGGCCTTCCTCCGTTTCTTCCTGGAAACCATCGGTCACTACTCCCTGTTCCTGACCCAGAGCGAGCGCGGAGAACGCATATTCCAGCGCGAGGCCTTCCGCAAGTCTGTGGCCTCCAAGAGCATCCGCCGCTTCCTGGGGGTCTTCATGGAGTCCCAGATGTTTGCAGGGTTCATCCAAGACCGGGAGCTGCGGAAGTGCCGGGCCAAAGGTAGAGCAAACCGACCCTGTTAATGTATCCCTACACAACAGTCTGTAATGTTATGGTCCTGTCTACTTGGTAAGAGATAATAACGTTAAGTGTGTCCTGCCCTCCTAAAATGGATTCATTGCAGTTCATCATAACACAAATAGTATAAGTCAACTGCAATGATTGGTAGAAATGCTCTTTATCACCACCCCTCACTTTTCTGCCAAACTAGTCCAAAATCCGTGAAGGGATCTTCTCAAACCTGTACTGGTATGGACATCTAGTTAACAGCGGTTCTAGCTGGCTATTTAGTGCCATCTCCTGGTCACATAGTGAAGGGTATTTCACCCCACACCAAAAACATGCTGTCCTTCATATACAGCACCATAACATTACCTCAGAATATAACATTAATAATGTAATAATGTTAATAATTACCTCATGTTATTCTGTCATTTTGTTGTGTTTCTGTCAGGACTCTTTGAGCAGAGAGTGGAGCAGTACCTGGACGAGCTACCAGACACAGAGCAGAGTGGAGTGAACAAGTTCCTCAAAGGGCTAGGTGAGTTCTCAAAGAAAATAAACATTTGCACTTAAAACATATCTCCCCTCAACAGACCTTACCTGTCCACTTTACCACTGGGGCAAATTGTAACCTGACTTAAAATGTAGGATTATAAAAAATGTAGATCTAAAAGAAGCCTATTCTCCTTTGGCCTTGATGTAGTAATGAGCACCATGTAGTCCAGGGTTTCCCAACTTGTGGAATTCTTTATGTATTTTTTATTGTTGGACATAAAAGACTGTGAAAGCACAAATCAAAATGCAAATCAGCTACAAGTGATTTTAATTTTGGAAATATGTTCCAAAGTATTCCCATACATTATAATGAGATATACAGTGGGGAGAACAAGTATTTGATACACTGCCGATTTTGCAGGTTTTCCCACTTACAAAGCATGTAGAAGTCTGTAATATTTATCATAGGTACACTTCAACTGTGAGAGACGGAATCTAAAACAAAAATCCAGAAAATCACATTGTATGATTTTTTAATAATTAATTTGCATTTTATTGCATGACATAAGTATTTGATCACCTACCAACCAGTAAGAATTCCGGCTCTCACAGACCTGTTAGTTTTTCTTTAAGAAGCCCTCCTGTTCTCCACTCATTACCTGTATTAACTGCACCTGTTTGAACTCGTTACCTGTATAAAAGACACTTGTCCACACACTCAATCAAACAGACTCCAACCTCTCCACAATGGCCAAGACCAGAGAGCTGTGTAAGGACATCAGGGATAAAATTGTAGACCTGCACAAGGCTGGGATGGGCTACAGGACAATAGGCAAGCAGCTTGGTGAGAAGGCAACAACTGTTGGCGCAATTATTAGAAAATGGAAGAAGTTCAAGATGACGGTCAATCTCCCTCGGTCTGGGGCACCATGCAAGATCTCACCTCGTGGGGCATCAATGATCATGAGGAAGGTGAGGGATCAGCCCAGAACTACACGGCAGGACCTGGTCAATTACCTGAAGAGAGCTGGGACCACAGTCTCAAAGAAAACCATTAGTAACACACCACGCCGTCATGGATTAAAATCCTGCAGCGTACGCAAGGTCCCCCTGCTCAAGCCAGCGCATGTCCAGGCCCGTCTGAAGTTTGCCAATGACCATCTGGATGATCCAGAGGAGGAATGGGAGAAGGTCATGTGGTCTGATGAGACAAAAATTGAGCTTTTTGGTCTAAACTCCACTCGCTGTGTTTGGAGGAAGAAGAAGGATGAGTACAACCCCAAGAACACCATCCCAACCGTGAAGCATGGAGGTGGAAACATCATTCTTTGGGGATGCTTTTCTGCAAAGGGGACAGGACGACTGCACCGTATTGAGGGGAGGATGGATGGTGCCATGTATCGCGAGATCTTGGCCAACAACCTCCTTCCCTCAGTAAGAGCATTGAAGATGGGTCGTGGCTGGGTCTTCCAGCATGACAACGACCCGAAACACAAAGCCAGGGCAACTAAGGAGTGGCTCCGTAAGAAGCATCTCAAGGTCCTGGAGTGGCCTAGCCAGTCTCCAGACCTGAACCCAATAGAAAATATTTGGAGGGAGCCGAAAGTCCGTATTGCCCAGCGACAGCCCCTAAACCTGAAGGATTTGTATGGAGGAGTGGGCCAAAATCCCTGCTGCAGTGTGTGAAAACCTGGTCAAGAACTACAAGAAACGTATGATCTCTGTAATTGCAAACAAAGGTTTCTGTACCAAATATTAAGTTCTGATTTTCTGATGTATCAAATACTTATGTCATGCAATAAAATGCAAATTAATTACTTAAAAATCATACAATGTGATTTTCTGGATTTTTGTTTTAGATTCCGTCACTCACAGTTGAAGAGTACCTATGATAAATATTACAGACTTCTACATGCTTTGTAAGGGGGAAAACCTGCAAAATCGGCAGTGTATCAAATACTTGTTCTCCCCACTGTATGTGATCATATACAAATGTAAGCAAGGTTCAGAATGATTATGTTTTAGTTAGTTAATCTGTTTGGGCTTCTTACGGTCAATTTTCAGTCTACAAATGATATGTAATTATGTTCCAGCCCTCTAACCATAATTACCCCGACATTCACGGAGATCACATTCACAGTAAACGCTGCAGATGTTGGCTCAATTGGAAAATTTAATCTAAGTGTGTTAAAAGAAAAATGTACATGACATGAACAGTTCCTACTTGCATTTTGTTTGTGTCTTTTAGGAAGTAAAATGAAGTTTCTTCACAAAAAGAACTGAAGAAACCTTCTACTTAATAACCAAATACCGGAGCATGAAAGCTTGTTCTACTGCAAACTGAAGATCTGATACACATTTTGTTGACTTATTCACTTGTTAGTCTATCAAGAACATCAACGAAATGTCAATATGTTGTACATATTTCACTGTAAACTGGCTGTGATACCCTCCAATGTAGCTTGATTGTTAGGTGTCTGGTACCTTAATTATGAGGCTAGTTACAGTAGGATGATACAGAGTGAATGTGCCTTTGTTTCTGATTAACCACTGACATTAAAGCGTGCTTGAGAAGAATATGATCGGACTGAGTGAGTGAATGCAAGCTAATGTATGGTGGATCGTTGTCCTTTTTTTCTGAATGAGAGCTGTAAATTCCTGGTTGGGAGGATTTGTACATGCATTAACACATGAAGAACATGATTGTAAATGTTTAAAACCTGCATTGCTTTGTAAAATTCAGTAATTAAACGCAAAAGACTCCAAACGATTGGATTCTTTGAACTTTTTTTTTTATGTGTTACTGTTCTGAAGAAACATAACTTCATCAGCACTTACAGGAAGAGCAGTCGGTGAACAAGGCCATGGTTCCTCTCTAGGTGAAACTGGGAGGTTGGATCACACATTTTAAAGAAGTCAAACACTCCAAAAAGATTTGAGTGCTGCAAGATGACAGTAAGCTTCCAAGTCACCAGAGCTGATAAAAGCATGGCAGTGACAGCCACTGGAGTGATGTGTGAGGACATAATTAGGTTACTGGCAGCATGTGGTAGCTATGTGTGTGCCTTTTGGGATTCTGCCCCAAAAACTACACAGTTGGGATGCTGGGGGGGGGGACTTGTCATTGAGATGTCAGACATGACGTCTAGTGATTTTATACATTTTGACAAGGAATCTGGAACTGAATAACATGCGTAACTTGTCAATTTCGGGTGCCTATAAATGCATTGCTGGGTCATATTTATAATGAGAGTAATATTGTATTACAGTCAATACTAGCCCAGAACACGTGTACAGAGATGAAACTGTCACTTAGTGTGTATTTGGGTAGCTAACTGTTGTACAGGAAGGCCATTCAGTGAATAAGATCATGTGTATGTTCTAGCTCTAGCCCACCAAGACAACAGAGGAACGGAGGGTGTTAGGATGAGACAATAGTCTCAGGATGAATAGGTTAGGTATACACTATCTAAACCAGTGGTTATTAAAATCAATCTGGGTTACAGTGTGGTACACTAACAGGCAGACAAGAAAGGGGCAAGTTTACACATACTTTCATCGGCTTCTGCATTAAAAGGTATTGTATCAACATTGGACCTGTGATGGTGCATACCCTCTGTCAGATGTTCTGGGTTGAGCTGTGGGATGCAGAGTAAAGACGGTCAGCTGAATAATACCAGAAAAAAATATTGGGATGCAGTTATACATTAGACCAAATTAAGGGCATTACTCACCATACGCCCATGCCCGTGGCTGACGTGACCGATGCATTCTAGTTTCGGTCTTTTTGGTGGGCTAGGATGAATAACGGTTTGGGTAAGTTATCTGTTAAATATTATTTAAAAAATAGCTTACCTGTACTGTCCTTTCACGGTACTGTCCTATCATTGTATGACGATTTACCAGCTAGGCACAACTGGCTAGTACAATGGAACATTAAACATACCGACAGCATATTTTAAGCTTGAATAAATAGAAATAGGCTAGTCATAATGTTACCGTCATAAAATGTATGTGTTTGGGAAGACATATGTACAAAAATTCATTATGACAATAAGATTCACCGAAGATCAAATGTGTGTTTGGGTTGGGGGGGGGGGGGGGAGAGGGGTTGGAACAGTGGAAGAGGATGAAGTTGTGTGAGATTTCAGATGGGAAGTACACATTTTTTTGTTGTTGAAGAAATAACGCATGTAAGTCTCACGATCAAACACGAGACTTTGTAACTCCAAAATATTTGAGCTGGACAAAATAGCGACATCCAATGGATGGAGAGGGGGATAGCCTGCCCTACACGGTGATGATCAGGTTAAGGTAACAAAACTCAAGCTCTGGTCATACTTGACTTGTGACAGCCCTTCACAATCGTAGGGTAGGCCTAGGTGAGTATATTCTGTATCTCAGCGAATATACCAGTAGCCTACAGTCCAATTCAAATTCGTGAATATGGTCATAATAATAATGTAGCCCGTGCATGTTAGATGCTTTTCCCAGTACACTACGTGCGAACTGACACTGAAAGCAGTTGTCATCCCATAACCGTAGTTGATATTATCTGACTTTGAACCTTGCGGACGCACTGCCAATGCGCATTTGAGGTATGTAATGAGCAACTATTGTGTTTTGTATCTTAAAAACGATATAATGCACGATCTTTTGGACAGCTTAAATACATGCGTAAATAATCGAATGGATTTAGGTGCGGCTCAGTTGACTATTGAGTAGCTCAAATTATGCGCATCCTCCGACACTCTGTGTGAGATAACGTTTCAGCAATTTCATATAAACAACAAATCGATACCAGTTAGGTTACAATTATTTTTCTTTTTTTTCTACAGGGAATGCGTCAATATAATTAGACTACATTCTCTTTCACAATCTGTCTAATTTAAAGTCAATGATTCACCTGCTCCTTGTCTGTCATGATGAAAATCAGATATTTGCACATAGCCTACTGGAATGATAGCGCAGCCATGTATCATAACTTGTTTTACTTTTAACAACTTGATATTTTACAGAAAATGTTTGAAACAACTGCAACCAAATTTGTATTCATTGATCAAGCTCAATACACAATTGTACAAAAGTACCTTACAAAATCAGTATTTAACCTTCATATACTTACTACTGGGTTTTCCCTCTAGTAGGAAGTTACATGAATACTGATACCATCAAATGTTTCTCTATATGATATTTGATATATTATCATTGATATACTTGATGACAATGACAGGGGATCAGTGAGTGACATTTACCTCAGTTAAATGTCAGTGTGGCCAATCTGTAAAATAGGTCAATAATACAACAATTTCAATTTAAAGTGTCAACATTCCATTGTCAGTCCATTATTTTCCCCACACATTGTTTCCATATGGAAATTTTAAAAGATAATTATTCAATCTAATACAAAGAGAAATGCCCTCCAATTCATAACTGCACATTCACATATTATAGCTCTTATTGCAGTCTCTCCACCCCCCCCCCCCAGCATACAGGGAGGTGTTAGTGAAAAACAGGGAGGGTGTGCACTGCTATAGAGCTGTTATTGACAGACAACCAGGGTGTGGTGCTCACATTCCTTCTCACAGGAGACACATAGCAGCTCTCAGATGGTACATTAGGATTAGGGGTCATAACGTAACGAAAAGTAAGCCTAACACAAGAAGATACATACAGTGCCTTCAGAAAGTATTTACACCTCGTCTCTGTAGTCGAGCAGTGAATTTCAAATACAGATTCAACCACAAAGACCAGGGAAGTTTTCCAATGCCTCACAAAGAAAGGCACCTATGGTAAAAAAAAGCAGACTTTAAATATCCCTTTGAGCATGGTGAAGTTATTAAATACACTTTGGATAGTGTATCGATACACCCAGTCACTAACAAAATACAGGCGTCCTTCCCAGTGGCGATTTTAGCATGTACATCTTGGTAGGGCAAACAAACATAAAAAAAACATGGGATGCATGCCAGCAAAGCCACTACATAACACAACACTAAACAGTGCATTAATTGCACTATAACGGTGACAAATGGTGCCCACAAACTGTTAGGGAATTCAGCAGTCCCAGCATTTTACCACTGCTACACCTGGCTATCAGCGGAGCCTTGTCTGTCAGTGAAACAGTTAATTCAGCCTCATTTACTGGCTTAAAAAAAAAACAGCTGATATGGCTAACTTACTTAAACAAATGTGGTTTCTAATGACAATTGAGATTCACAAACTATGGCATAAGGGGACGACGAGCGGATAAGAGGCTATCCATAATTTCGATTAAGACGTTAATGAGCCAGCTAGGACGGACGTAGTCAATATAACTAGTTGTTTGGCATTTTTTAAATGTACAGCGACAGAATTCAGAACATGGGCCGTTCTTACAGTGTTCTTCCTGTACACCAAGTCAGAACTGTAGGATAAATAAAGGGGGCATATAAGCAGACAATGAAAGATCTTACAATATTCAATGATTACATTTCTCAAAAACAGGTTATAGGCACCACCAAGTCAGAACAGTAGGCAAAATTAAGAGGGGAAAATAGACCAAATTATTAAGGTGAGGCACATGGGCTACTAATAGCTTACTACACAACATACACTTAGTACTACTTTCTTAGTTACAGTATACATATCTCCCTGGAATATTACATAATTTATGCAGCAGCATACAATACTATTTTTGGACTCACCTTGTTGTGTTGTGCTCACTTGAACAGGAAGGTGGAGTGGCGGTCCTTCGTGGGCAAATTTAGTCATCAAATTCTGGCATTCTGTCTTTCTCAGAAAAAAAAACAAGGTTGAATCATTATGACGTCATTGATCTTCAGGTCATAGCTCTAGAAAGAGGCCCAAGTTCCGGATTTACAATTCTGAGTTAGATGACCAAACGTTGTTTTCCAGTCGGAGCTCGGTTTTTCCCGAGTTCCCAGTTGTCTTGAACTCACCGAAGTCAAGTTCAGAGTTAAGTTGTTTTGTGCGCGGCACAAATCATGCTTCATTGACAAATCATGCTTAATTTTGGTTTCTACATGATTCCATATGTGTTATATCATAGTTTTGATGTCTTCACTTTTATTCTACAATGTAAAAAATAGTGCAAATAAAGAATGAGTAATATTCCAAACTTTTGACCCCCAGTGTGTTTACAGTAAATTAGATAATACATTTGCAAAAAAGTCTTAAAACATGTTTTCACTTTGTCATTATAGGGTATTGTGTGTAGATGGGTGTGAGAAAAAATACATTTAATACATTTTGAATTCACACTGTAACACAACAAAATGTGGAATAAGTTAAGGGGTGTGAATACTTTCTGAAGGCGCTGTATCACTGTGTACATCGATTCACTATGCCTGATTTTGAGCAGAGGACCGCAAGAGTACCTTCAGTGATGAGAGTGCTCGAATGATTTAAATTATGCATATCTTTCATATACTATTATCATTAATTCAATACAGATACATCTGTACCACACGGCAGATTCCAAGGAAGAGTATTGAACACATTGTTCTCCTTTAGGCTATATAATGAGTTATGGACTTAAATACACTTTAAAGGGGTTACTGTGAATTTGACAGCTTGGTGGCAAGTAAAATTCTGTATTTCATATTACAGTAGTATTTATACTGTAATATAAATACGGTATCAAAGCAAGTACTGTATAATGACACACAGTACAATACCATAAAATGTACTGAAAAATAATGACTGAAAATAAGTTAATGCTACCGTAATCAGAAAATAATTAAATAATGGATTCATTAATTACGTTAATTGAGGGAGGGGTCTGTATTTCACAGTATTGTACAGTAATTACAAGGTAATTGGTGCAAACAGGTTGGCTGCTAGGTAAAGTGTTTACACATTACAGTATATTCATGAATATTTGGTGTTTTATATCACTTGCACTTCTAGAGGCCTTCACAAAAGCTTCCAAACTAACAGCGAATACAGGGCCAAACAGACCAAATGGCAAAATGCTAAACCATTTAAGGTTTTAGACTTGCTGCCACTCCAATCTGTCCACTATACAAATTGACAGGGAACTATAAGGAGTTAAATTAGTACACCATTCTCATTCACGGGTGCAACAAATATAGCCTATGACAAGGCATGCCTGAAAATACATTACATGACCAAAAGTATGTGGACAGAGGAGAAATAATAATCATTTGTTGAGTCAATTTAACTGATGTGAAAGCAGAATTTGGATATTAGTGATGATAATACTGTATTCATCTCTTAGTGTTCATATGAGAGCATTTTGTTACTACAGAATTAGAAGGTATTTATCTACAGTTATACAGTATATACCACAGCAGGTTGGTGGCACCTTAATGGGGGAGGACGGGCTCATGGATTATGTGGAATGGTATCAAATACATCAAGCACATGGTTTCCATGTGTTTGATACCATTCCATTTACTCTGTTCCAGCCATTATTATGAGCCATCCTCTCCTCATCAGCCTCCACTGATACATACACTACATGATCAAAAGTATCACGAGTATGCTCGTCGAACATCTCATTCCAAAATCATGGGCATTAATATGGAGTTGGTCCCCCCTTTGCTGTTATAACAGCCTCCACTCTTCTGGGAAGGCTTTCCACTAGATGTTGGAACGTTGCTGCGGGGACTTGCTTCCATTCAGCCACAAGATCATTAGTTAGGCCTGGCTCGCAGTTTGCGTTCCAATTCATCCCAAAGGTGTTCGATGGGGTTGAGGTCAGGGCTCTGTGCAGGCCAGCCAGTGAGGTTCTTCCACACCGATCTCGACAAACCATTTCTGTATGGACCTCGCTTTGTGCATGGGGGTATTGTCATGCTGAAACAGGAAAGGGCCTTCCCAAACTGTTGCCACAAAGTTGGAAGCACAGAATTGTCTAGAATGTCATTGTATGCTGTAGTGTTAAGATTTCCCTTCACTGGAACTAAGGGTTCTAGCCTGAACCATGAAATACAGCCCCAGACCATTATTCCTCCTCCACCAAACTTTACAGTTGGCTCTATGCATTGGGCAGGTAGCGTTCTCCTGGCATCCGCCTAACCCGGACTGCCAGATGGTGAAGTGTGATTCATCACTTCAGAGAATGCGTTTCCACTGCTCGAGAGTCCAATGGCGGCAAGCTTTACACCCCTCCAGCCAACGCTTGGCATTGGGCGTGGAGATCTTAGGCTTGTGTGCGGCGGCTCGGCCATGGAAACCCATTTCATGAAGCTCCCTATGAACAGTTATTGTGCTGACATTGCTTCCAGAGGCAGTTTGTAACTCGGTAGTGAGTGTTGCAAATAAGAAGATTTTTGGCGAGCTGACTTGTTGGAAAGGTGGCATCCTATGACAGTGCAATGTTGAAAGTCACTGAGCTCTTCAGTAAGGCCATTCTACTGCCAATGTTTTCTATAGAGATTGCATGGCTGTGTGCTTGATTTCATGCACTTCACAGCAACGGGTGTGGTTGAAATAGCCAAATCCACTAATTTGAAGTGGTGTCCACATACTTTTGTATGTTTAGTGTATGTTAATGAGCCAGAAACAACAATACCAGTGGTCAAAAGGTTTTTGGCGCTCCAAATATATGGTACAGTACTGTATTCTGTGGGGTGGAATACAGTACAATTAGAAATACAGCAGTTCTTCCCCGAAAACAAAACATTTTCCCATAATTTACAGTATGCTGTAGTAAAACGTTAGTATTGATAATACCCAAAATTATCTTATCATTTACAGTTTTCCATTACAGTGTACAGTGGTTGAGGAGTCATTAATATTTTCAGTCGCTAGGTAGATAATTAAATACTTAAATAAAGGTTAAATAAAAAATAAATAAATAAATTGTCTGAACAGGGAAGTGACATTGCAGTGGAAGTTAGTCTTGCTTTCTGCAAACGTAAAGGTTTTTCACTTGGATCCCATCACCTCAGTGTTAATGGATGTTACATAGGTGTGCTTTCAGGGGAAAAATCAGCAGTGAAGTTTCTATTATTGTGACATCTCTAGCGATGCCATGCTCTCAGGTTGCCTTTTATCCAGTGCCTTTCACTTAGCAGGGCAGGAGAGCTGTCCCTCACAGAGAGGTATAGTGCTAACACCTTTCTGGTTTAAAAGCTAAATTGTGAGTATGAAAGGGGAGGAGGGGGGTTTAAAAAGCAGGAGAGCTGAGTGAACAAGAGGCGGGGTCCGCTAGGTTTGATTAATTGTGTTTTAAAGTGGGTCTTTGAGCACACAATGGGGAATGGGAAGGTTTTTTAGCTCCCCTGTGAAGCGCCAGAGGATGAGAAAGTTATCAGATTTGTAGGTCAGGCTGCAGGGGTTGGTGTTAGGCAGACTCAGAGCAGCAGAAGTGATAGTGTTTTGATCTTGGTTTCGCATAGTGATTGTGTCTTACTACTCTTTGCCTCAACTCTGTCAGCATTACAACAACGGGAGGAGTCATATCCACCCTTCTAATAGTGTCTCTTTTTGCTGATGTATTTTAAGACCATTACAACACAATCCTCCTTTCTAGCACTGTATATGGATTGTCTTTCCAGACACAAAGTTAGTTTTGTTTCCTTGCAGTGTGCAATTCCTTCTCTTCTGCAATACTGTGATAAGATCTTAATTGATTTCATAGTTTTAGCAGGAGTGTTTCCTACTCCCATCTGGTGCTCATCAGAGCCTGACCCGGTTTCAGGGTGCTACGTGAGCATGTGTGGCTCCAGAGGGACCTGTCCCCTCCTTGTGCTGATACAGGGATGTAGAAGGAGGTCACCAGCAGCCCACCACAACCCAGCCCACCACAGCCCAGCCCAGCTCACCACAGCCCAGCCCATCCCAGCCTGCTCCACTCTCGTTTGCAGTGCTTACAATTCCCTCCAACATTGTAGGTCATTCGGCCTCTCCTTCCATTTTGGGAAGGGCTTCCGGGGATATTTCGCCCTAGAAAAAAAATAATTATCGTATCTCCCTAATTCCCAATTATTATGCACAGGCTTATTTAAGAAAAAGGATTATGTTTTTGTGTGTGTGTGTTAGAGGGGATGGATTTGAATTTGACACTCCTCTTCTTTTCTGTGAGGAGTCCTACACACGGATGAACCAGGCGAGGAGAGGAGAGCTCAGCACGCAGGCTGTCATGTAAGCCATATTCTCTGGGGCCACCTCTCGGTGAACGCTGCTTCCTGCCGCAGGTAAAAGCGTCAGTGAGAGTGCTGCTTTGCTGTGTGTGAGCATCAGGCTGTGCTGTGCTGTCCTCTTCCTCCCACAGCGAGAGTAGCTCTGCTGGGTACTAGCTCCACCAATCACTAGAGGACACCTTATCCCAGTGCTGACATGGAGAAGGTAAGACATTCTCTCAATATTCTATTAACATTCCGATGACACGGCTGACTCCGATTAGCACAACTCTCTTTTTTCCCCACAGGCAGATTTTCTATTCTACTATTGTTTGTGCCTCTGTGTGTAGAGGCAATCGCAGAAATGGAACGACTGTATATGCATGGACTTATTATTTGCTGTCTTAGCCCGAAGAAGATAATGATAATGTGATAAGTAACTCTGGGGGGTTAATGTTAACTGTAATGTGATAAGTAACTCTGAGGGGTTAACGTTAACTGTAATGTGATAAATAACTCTGAGGGGTTAATGTTAACTGTAATGTGATAAGTGACTCTGAGGGGTTAATGTTAACTGTAATGTGATAAGTAACTCTGAGGGGTTAATGTTAACTGTGATGTGATAAGTAACTCTGAGTGGTTAACGCTAACTGTAATGTGATAAGTAACTCTGAGGGGTTAACATTAACTGTAATGTGATAAGTAACTCTGAGGGGTTAATGTTGACTGTAATGTGATAAGTAACTCTGAGGGGTTAATGTTAACTGTAATGTGATAAGTAACTCTGAGGGGTTAATGTTAACTGTAATGTGATAAGTAACTCTGAGGGGTTAACGCTAACTGTAATGTGATAAGTAACTCTGGGGGGTTAATGTTAACTGTAATGTGATAAGTAACTCTGAGGGGTTAACGTTAACTGTAATGTGATAAGTAACTCTGAGTGGTTAACGTTAACTGTAATGTGATAAGTAACTCTGAGTGGTTAACGCTAACTGTAATGTGGTAAGTAACTCTGAGGGGTTAATGTTAACTGTAATGTGGTAAGTAACTCTGAGGGGTTAATGTTATCTGTAATGTGGTAAGGATGAAAACATACACAATGTGTAATACTGTGCAGTTGGTATGACTTCAGGATGACTTGTTTTGTTACATTGTTGCAGCTGTATTTTGATATGTGATTTCAGTACATTTGATTTGAAAGTACACTTCATTCTGTGCTATCAGCTGGTTGAGCAGCTTGTGTCTGTGAGTCTCAACACGGCTTCATTTTGAGGAATTTGATCGAATGCATCTGACATTCTCTGGGAATAGCTCAGAATATGTGAGCATCGACACAACAGCTCTGAGGAGTGTGATTTAGCCCAAAGTTTCAGAGGGAAGTAACACAAATATTTCGGACATATGTCACCCCATCTTTATATCAGACGACCTTGCTGTTTTGAGTGTGTGCGTGCTTGGTGTGTGTCAATACATGACAGGTCTTCTCTGTGTGTGGCAGCGTTGCTCAGAGTGCCCAGAGCCCAGGCTAGCCCAGAGCCTGTGTACATTCTGCAACAAGTGGCTGTGCTACCAGTGCACAGACATGCACCAGCATCAGAGATCCACCCCTCAGTGCTCAGACCTGCACCAACACCAGAAGCCCACTACCCAATGTGCCAACCTACACCAGAGGGACCAGATGGCCCCCAGCTCCCTGTCTCCACCCGAACCAGGCAAGCATCCCTCTCTCCCAGATAGGTTGCCTCATCCCTCACTGCCTCTCCAATCTTCACATCTGGGTGTCTCTGACAGGTTGGGTGGAGAAGGGGTTAATTTCCCCAGGGTCATCATCAGACCTGTTTGAGTTTCTTTGTTTCAACTTTTTCCCATGTTTGTTTGTTAATCATGTCTCAGTAGGAATGATTGTGATGAATTATGCATGTAGCCTGGTTGGTGGTACAGTAATGGTTCCTGCAGATCCTTATATTGTATTACAATTCCTTTTATCATGCGGCCCACATTCAGAGAGTGAACAGTCAGAGAATGATACTATTTTTGTAGCAACCGTGTGTTATTATTTGTGGTTGCTGAAAAGTATGTTTCTAGGTCTCTGCTCTTGGATGCTAAAAGGCGAAATCAAACTGTAACTCTGTGACCACATCTCACCTCTATTGTCATCTCTAAGTGTTGCTCTGTAGAGTGTTAGTGTTTTGGTTGTGTGTGTTTGTGAGAACAACAGTTTGAAAGTGTTGTGGGTGAGAAAGCGTATCTCTGCAGGCAGGATGTGGTCACTCAGCTCTGAGCACTGGGGCTGTGCTACGCAGTGTACAATAGGCCTTGTGGAGAGCATTGTGCAAAAGGTACTGCTCATTGGAGTGGTGCGTCCAGTAGAGTGCAGTAGGGTTGTGTTCAGCAAATAGCTATGTTCAGCTGAGACTTTAGTAAGGCTCTGTGGGCCTGTGTGCAGCAGTTTGCAGTATGAAATGTGATGTGCTTGTTATGTTATAGTGTTGTGTTGAGCACTTTACTGTTCTGTTGAGTCAGTGTTTAATTTACTGTACTAACTAGGGCCATGCTTAGCAGTGTGTGTGTGTGTGTGTGTGTGTGTGTGTGTGTGTGTGTGTGTGTGTGTGTGTGTGTGTGTGTGTGTGTGTGTGTGTGTGTGTGTGTGTGTGTGTGTGTGTGTGTGTGTAGCAGCAGCAGTACTGTGTATTGTTGCGGGCTGTGTTTACTCATCGTGACAATGTGGTCTCTATCACGTTGTAATCTGTTTCCTGCCCCTTGTGGTGTGTGTGTGTGCGTTTGTGCCTGCCTGCGTGTGTGTCCGTGACTGTGGGAGAACATTCTGCATCACCCCAGAGTTTAGACATAGGACCAACTTTAATGTGTACAGTAGATATCCATCTGGACATCCACCCAGTCTTCTCAGTCAACCCCTCATAGCAATTCTTAGGCCACACAGTTTCATGACACAATAATTACCCAAGAGGGAAAATAAACACCAGCATCAGGATAAAATTGTCATTATTGTTCTCAAAAGTCAATTAAAGGCTTCAGTCAGTTTTGGACCCAAGTCCAAAACTGGACTTGGGTCCCAAATTATACCCTATTCCTACATAGTTCACTACTTTTGGCCAGAGCCCTATAGAGAACAGGTGCTATTTGGGACAAAACCTTAGTGTGAGAAAGTGATAACCTTGGGCAGGAAGTCTCATATGTGCTGCATAAGAATCACATTTCCAGCTATTTATACAGCTCATTTGCATTTGCAGTAGGAACTCTCATTACATTGCAAATTAAATTACTAATGCTGCATTTATTTTTTAAACATGGACGTTTATGCATGCACACATGAAAGTAATTTGTTCTCTAGCAGCATTTGTTACTGTCTACATCCTGTGGTGTGAAGGTTTTGTTTGATTCTTCAAAAGCCAACCAAACAAAGTTATTAATTTAGATTGGCACTGGTCTTTCGTTTCTCCATCTGTTTACCCATTGTTCAAGCCCAGAGATATTTACTTGATTTAAAGGATGCCATATTTCCCCAAACTAAAATAGTTTTGGAATGATGATGATACTGAATGACTCATCAAATGCATGTTAACTTGAGGCCAATATCAGATTCAATGTATTTTAAATAGAGTAGAGTGAGATTGCAGATCATTTTTTTAAACAAAATGAAACAAAACTTAACAGGAAACATTCAGCGAAATAGTAGTTTATCTTGTAGCTTAATATAAAAGAGAATAAAACGTTGATATACTGTACCTAAACTGTGCTCTTGCCAGACATGTTATGCCTTTTCGTAGGCCACTTTTGTTTGCATGATATATATTTTATTTGCTTGTACAGTACCTATTCCTCCCAACACCTTTAGCTGTATGTGTGAATTGCTTGTTTAGTCTTTCTCGGTGGTAATACTATGCTTCCTCTCCCCTCCCCCTCTCTTCATGTTAGGCCCTGGCTCGTGTGGCCGCCCCCTCCTCATGTGCCACTCTCACAGACAGGAGCCCTTGGAGCTCTTCTGTGAGTCCTGTGACCTCATGTGCTGCACCAGCTGTCACCTGTCCGCCCACAAGAACCACAGGTCAGTCCTTAGACACGGCACAAGGGCATTACAGTGAGGGGCTAACAGCAGGTTAAAAACCTCCTGCATTGTGTCTGGTGAATATCTTCAGCCTGCCTAATTCAAATTCAGTCCATATGACACGTTGCCCTGTAGCCTGTGATTTTGCAGTGCATTAATGGTCCCAAAAGTCCCTAACGTCATACAGTAACTAGCCCTCAAGGAGATGCTTTAAATGAAACGGTGTAAAGTGGAGAGGTTAAGTGGGGTTTCTATTGTATTATTTGACCCACTGTGCTGGCTGTTTGTCCTCAGGTTGGTGCACATTGGGAAGGCCCTGCAGGACCAACAGTGGCAGTTTGAGAGCCTGATGGCTCAGGTGGAGGAGAGGAGGTCTGCAGTGGAGAGCACAGCCAAACAGATAGAGGACAGGTAAGATCTGCCTGTAAAATATTGACAGACAGATGTGTTTAATGATCAAGCGTATAGACTGATCTCATAAAGCAAGTGTAAAGCAAAATGGCTCGAATTTACCAGAGCAATGTTGATGACATGTATATGTCCTCACAAAGATCACATACAATACACTTTCCAACTCTGAATTAAATACCCATCTAACATTTGTAAAACATCCAAGTTCTCTGTCAGTAATCAGAATGTCATTTTCTCTGTGTTCCTCTCAGGCTGCACGGTGTAAAGATCACGCAGAGGAAGGCTGAGAACCAGATTAAAATGGCAAAAATGATTATGATGAATGAGCTGAACAAACGGGCCAACCTATTAATAGAGCAACTGGAGGTAATATCTCTCTCTCTCTCTCTCTCTCTCTCTCTCTCTCTCTCTCTCTCTCTCTCTCTCTCTCTCTCTCTCTCTCTCTCTCTCTCTCTCTCTCTCTCTCTCTCTCTCTCTCTCTCTCTCTCTCTCTCTCTCTCTCTCTCTCTCTCTCTCTCTCTCTCTCTCTCTCTCTCTCTCTCTCTCTCTCTCTCTCTCTCTCTCTCTCTCTCTCTCTCTCTCTCTCTCTCTCTCTCTCTCTCTCTCTCTCTCTCTCTCTCTCTCTCTCTCTCTCTCTCTCTCTCTCTCTCTCTCTCTCTCTATCTCATCTCATGTGTCTAGCTGACCATGAATGTGCATGTTCCCATTATCTAATCATCCCTGATCGCTCGCGATGGAGAGGCAATAATGATCTGTCAAAAAATGTAGGGATCTTAAGAATGAAATCAGGTGAAAAACTAGCCATTGATTAGCCCCTCTCTTTCCATCTGTAATTCACTCTCTCCGTGCCAGCAGTTACACGTGCGCATGTTTCTGTGTGTGTGTTTGTGTGTGTGTAGACGATCTCGGAGGACTTCCAGCGGCGTCTGGAGGACCAGCTGCAGGGTGCGATAGAGATGTGCAGCCAGCTGGACCACGTGCAGAACTTCATCAGCTGGGCAACGGCCCACCACCTCAAGAACCCACTGCTCTTCAGCAGAGAGCTGGTAGGTCTGAAGGGACAGAGGCGTGCGGGTCAAACACAAGGCCATTCTCTAGTCCCATTTAAAAACAGAGGAGTTGATTATAGAAGGTCATTTGGGCTTTTACATTACGCCTGTTCTCTTTTAGATTTCTCTCCAGATGCAGCGCCTGCTTGAACCCCCGCTCCACCCAGACGCCTGGCTCCCTGTGAAGATCAAGTTCAACTGGGATGCCAGCTACTGGACTAAGCAGATCTCAACTTTGGGTAAACTAAGGCTTAAATGACTCAGCTGCAATAGCCTGGCTGCAGTGACTGGTTGTAAACTGGTTGTATGTTATTATTGAAAGTGTTGCATTTAATGTCATCCTACTGGAGACCTGCCCTTGTTCCTAAACTACAAGTATCTCTGTTATTCTAGGTCAACTCTCCGCTGAGGGGGGAAATCGCTCCTACTCTGAAGTTGTGGCCTTCCCCAGCATCCTGAGGCCCCAGCCTATCACCTGCTTGTCGCTGCCATCTGTGTGCCATGGAGGGCGGGAGCAGGGCTGTGCCTTCCAGGCCTGCTGTCAGCCCCAGATGTGCTGCCTCCACTGCATACCCCCACAGCCAGCTGTGCAGCTGGACAAGACCCAGCGGGAACCCAACCCCTACTCCGCCAGGTCTGCCCAGTCCTCCCTCAGCTCTCCCTCCCTGGCCCTGCACCAGAGTCAGCTGCTAAGGTGCTGGGGTCCTGACAGTCCTCCAGGTCCACCAGCCGTGGTGCCCTCCTCCATGCAGCGTCCCCAGCAGATAGCGCATCTCCCAGCTGCTGACCCAGGCCTGCTCATCTCCAGCTCCAACAGTGGAGGTCTTGGACTCCAGCCCCCAACCTACCAGCCTCAGATTCAGCCGCATCCTGACTCTCATGCACAGGCAGCCGCAGATGGGTTCAGGGAAGGCCAGGGACAGCAGGCCAGCAGAGAGAAAGAGCAGACTCCTGGGCAGCCAGCTGTGGACAGAGAGGTGTTGACAGAGCAGATCCAGGAGGGCGACAGGGAGAAGACACATGCGCAGACAGCGGTGGACAGAGGGGTGCTGACAGATGGGATCCAGCAGGAGAGGAGAGAGCAGACGCATGCCCAGCAACAGCAGCTCCTGGCTCCCCAAGTGGCCGAGCTGACAGTGGAGCAGCAGGGGGCCAGGACTACACAGCAGGAGGCCAGGACTACACAGCAGGAGGCCAGGACTACACAGCAGGAGGCCAGGACTATACAGCAGGAGGCCAGGACTACACAGCCACCCAGAGACTGTAGAGATGGCAGGGTGAGTTGACCAGAGCACACGATAATGAACATTGTTTCTTTGCTTCAGAGATGCTTAAACCATATCAACTTAGTAAAGCTGTCCATGTTTGCTCAGTAATAGTGCAGTTTGGGAAGGAGAACAGTTTGGTTTTTGGCACACATTGGAGTTCCCTTATTGTTGTCTGTTGACCAGAGAGCTGTATAGGTGTCACAGTTTGGAGTTAATACATGGAGCACTGGTGGAGTGTCATTCCTTGTTATTTTGGAGTTGTTCTCTCGAAGCACAAAATAACAAAAGGAGAATGAATATACTAAGTGACTTACTTTTCTGTGACACAGTGTAGACAACTACAAACAATGATCCACACAGGTGGATGTGTGAGGAGCCTAAATACAATCCCCAATCAGAGACAACCTTGTACAGCTGTCTCTGATTGAGGATCATTACTCCCCTAGTTAGGGTGTGAGGGCTTGATTGTGGTCCTTCCACTCCCCCTGGTGGGAGTAAGAGGCCATACCACAATCAAACCCTCACAATAGGTCCCACAACCTAATTTCGCTTTCACTCTGTTGACTCCCCAGTGACCACACGTGTCCCTCCTCATTCTCTATGGCCTTATAGACCTCACCACACACTGTGAGCTCAGAGGTGTCAAAACACACGCTTTTGCTCACAAACACCTCTCAGATTCACAGTAACACACATGCCTCAGCCCTGCCTCGCTTCTGACCATTCACACATACGTACACACACACAAACCACAGGTCACACACCTGTCCTGAGGAGAATAGTGCAAGGTACAGTCATTGTTTCACTTCAGTTGTGCATTATGGCAGAATAAAAAGCCAATGGGTTGAGGGAAGGCTGGATACAGTAAATGGGTTTCATGGTGTTTTAATTGAAGCTCAAAGCAAATTGTACCGCAGGGAGCTTTGCATGATTGCAAGTCTTAAACCCAGGCTGACAGCAGTATTTCCTGTCTCAATATCTACATACAGTGGATATTGAAAGGATGCTGGCAATAACTTTGTTTACGCCACATGATCAGTCACAGTGGTTGACAGCTGCCTTGAAAACAGATGGTGCTACAGAAACCTGAGTGGCCTCCATTTGAAGAAGGAATGATGCTTAAGAAAGAGCCACACTAACACAATCAAAGCACCAGCTATGCTGAAATATATAAAAAAAACTTAAGTGCAGCATTGCAGTAAAGCTAAAAAAAGATTTGACTGTTTATTATTAGTACCCTTGGTACCAGGGATTGAGCAACCGAATGATCACCGATCAAAAAGGATCCTCCTGCATGATTACAACAACAGAGGCACATTATTCCGCCTTGCCAAGACACAGTGAGTGAAAGTGAGAAGAAAAGGTGCTTGGGCGCAGCCACACACGTACTTAACCTGGTAATAATGAGACACTTGGGGAATTGGTGGAGCTGGCAGGTTGATTTCAGCTCTGGGTACCATTCTCTCAGATACATCCCTGTCTTCTGTCTCTCTCCCTCGTCCTCTGGAAGAGGATTGTATCTCTTTTCTCCACATTTAGACTCCTTCACACCTCTCCTTGGGGCGCGGATCAGGTAAGTGTTTCAATCGTGTGGTAATTATGAGCACATGCTCCGTGTCAGCTGGCCTAAATCTCCATGGTGTGTGGCGCACTGTGAAAAATAAGACGTTTGAGGAAGAAAAGGAGGGGAGGAGAGGTGAGAGGAAGAGGAGGGGAGGAGAGGTGAGAGGAAGAGGAGGGGTGCTGAAAACACAGGCTAGTGCTGGAGCTTTGTCAGGCGTATGGCAGCATTAGCACAGGGACACAGTTGCTGGGGGCTTTTTGGAAAACGTGCACTAGTGAAATGATGACGAGAGGAGAAGGCCAATGGAAGAGAGACAGAAAGAGAGTCTAATCTGGGATGTGCTAATGCCGCTTATTCAAAGGAGCCTAGCTAACGCACGTCTGATGGTGGATTTGCATACGATAATTGGTGTTGTAACTAAGCTCTTCATTATCAGTAGAATAACGGTGTTGTGAGCAGTTGTGTGGGCCATCTCTCGCTGAAATGAATGGGGTTTGTAGCGATTGTGTTGTTTTTAATCAGACAAGCACGGCTCACAGAATGGATTCTGAGTGGCGTCCTTAGTGCGTGAAGGTTGTTCCTCCACACACCTCCCACCACCGCACTCTCTGTTGCTATGACATGAATAGATGCACCTGTGTTGTATGATGCTCAGTCAGCAACAGTACAGTGTGTGAGGCGGTCTGCCTTTGTGTTTCTGTGTCCTGACAGAGATCCACTTCACTGGAGATGTCTGTGACGGCCCATGGGTTCAGTGTTGATGCGCAGAGCAGCAGGCCCAGCTCACTGTGTGGGAGGAAGTGTCGATCCCAGAGCATCCCACCAGAACTGGCAGGCCCCTCCAGCAGCCCCTCCACAGACAGGCCCCTGGGGGCCACCCACAGCCTAGCAACAGCAACAGCAGCCGTGGGACGGGGACGCATGGCAGACCAGGTGACCCCTTAACCCATTAACGAACTGAGACCTGCTGCCATAGAGATCCTATTATTCATGTAATTCTATGCCTACTGCTACCAAGGAGAGTGCAGGTGAAAGGTTATGGCCGACCGGAGACAAGCAATTCTTAATAAATGACTGGCATTCTATTATACGATTTTTAATGGACAATTGATGGACACTTATTTTAACTGTGAGCCAGAGCCATGCCTATTCTCTTCAGTTCTTCAACCATTATTACATGTCAGTTTCTTAAGGCTGTCTAGCTGTTAAGGCTGTTCTGATCAGAGCTTTTATAAGAGACATGCCATTATACAGTTCCATTAGGGACATTACAGTATAGCTACAAAGTAAAATAACATTGTAAAAGATAACAACATTCCAAATACTCTATTACAATATGTCAGATGAAAAGGTTATTTTAAGGTGCGGTCTCAGCAGTTTTGGATTAGATTTAGAAGTGGTACAGAGGTTTGGCTCTCAGACTTAAAGCCTTATTCTTGTTACACACATGGCAATGTCATTTCTTTGCAGAGGGTAAAAACACATTACCAAAAAACAGAACTGATACAACAATGAGTCCATTTGCTTTTATTGCAAACAAATTGGACAGCTGCTAGTGTTTCTGTTTAAAGGTACATTTCTCTGATGACAGATTTATTATTTTAGTTGCATTCCAACAAAATTACCTTTTTGGGTCAATCCGATTCCAGGATTTTGTTGGCAAATCCTTTTCTTGTTGTTGTCTCTGCAGTTGACTTTGTAGAATGATGTAGTATAATACCCATAATGCTTTGTAATGATACCTGGTCTGTCTTACTAAAGACATTCCTAAAGCTAACACTAAGGTGTCCCGTCTCCTTATTCTTACAGACTTTGGATGTAAAATCTAGTTGGTGTCTGCTTGATATAGTAGTTGATGTTAATGATGACTGATTCCCTCCCTCAGCATGGTTGTATGGCTCTTAGGCGGAGGAGGCTGTCTTCTGATGGAGTGATACGATCTATGGCCTCCTGGGAAAGATCCTTAGCCACTCATCCCTCCAGAGGCCAGCCAAGCTTGCGCCTGTCACCTTTGACCATCTACAAGACAGAGCCAGGTACTGAGCCACTTAACTTCCAAATATTATACATACAGTTGAAGTCGGAAGTTTACATACACTTAGGTTGTTTTTCAACCACTCCACAGATTTCATGTTAACAAACTATAGTTTTTTCAAGTCGGTTAGGACATCTACTTTGTGCATGACACAAGTAATTATTCAAACAATTGTTTACAGACAGATTATTTCACTTATAATTCACTATCACAATTCCAGTGGGTCAGAAGTTTACATACATTTCTGACCCACTGTGTATGTCCAGAAAATGATGTCATAGCTTTAGAAGCTTCTGACAGGCTAATTGACATCATTTGAGTCAATTGGAGGTGTACCTGTAGATGTATTTCAAGGCCTACCTTCAAAACTCAGTGCCTCTTTGCTCAACATCATGGGAAAATCAATCTAAAGAAATCAGCCAAGACCTCAGTCTGGTTCATCCTTGGAAGCAATTTTCAAACGCCTGAAGGTACCATATTCATCTGTACAAACAATAGTACGCAAGTATAAACACCATGGGACTACGCAGCCATCATACCACTCAGGAAGGAGACGCGTTCTGTCTCCTAGAGTGCAAATAAATCCCAGAACAACAGCAAAGGACCTTGTAAAGATGCTGGAGGAAACAGGTACAAAAGTATCTATATCCACAATAAAACAAGTCCTATATCGAAATAACCTGAAAGGCCGCTCAGCAAGGAAGAAGCCACTGCTCCAAAACCGCCATAAAAAAGCCAGACTACGGTTTGCAACTGCACAAAGATCGTACTTTTTGGAGAAATGTCCTCTGGTCTGATAAAACAAAAATAGAACTGTTTGGCCATAATGACCATCGTTATATTTGGAGGAAAAAGGGGGAGGCTTGCAAGCCAAAGAACACCATCCCAACCGTTTAGCACGGGGGTGGCAGCATCATGTTGTGGGGGTGCTTTGCTGCAGGAGGGACTGGTGCACTTCACAAAATAGATGGCATCATGAGGAAGGAAAATTATGTGGATATATTGAAGCAACATCTCAAGACATCAGTCAGGAAGTTAAAGCTTGGTCGCAAATGGGTCTTCCAAATGGACGATGACCCCAAGCATACTTCCAAAGTAAAATGGCTTAAGGACAACCAAGTCAAGGTATTGGAGTGGCCATCACAAAGCCCTGACCTCAATACTATAGAAAATTTGTGGGCAGAACTGAAAAAGCATGTGTTAGCAAGGAGGCCTACAAACCTGACTCAGTTACACCAGCTCTGTCCGGATGAATGTATATTCACCCAACTTATTGTGGGAAGCTTGTGGAAGGCTACCCGAAATGTTTGACCCAAGATAAACAATTTAAAGGCAATGCTACCAAATACTAATTGAGTGTATGTAAACGTCTGACCCACTGGGAATGTGATGAAAGAAATAAAAGCTTAAATAAATAATTTCTGACATTTCACATTTTTAAAATAAAGTGGTGATCCTAACTGACCCAAGACAGGGGATTTTTACTAGGATTAAATGTCAGGAATAGTGGAAAACTATACTTCAACTGTATATTATTATTTATTTATTATTATACAATATACATTTCTCAGAACGTTTATTTGTTTACGTATACGCTGCAATTCAGATCTAGCTGCCAATATTGTACACCATGGCAATAATAAACTACACCTTACTATAGCTATATACAGTGCCTTCGGAAAGTATTCAGACCCCTTGACTTTTTCCACATTTTGTTACATTACAGCCTTATTCTAAAATTGATTAAATTAATAAAAAATCCTCAGAAATCTACACACAATACCTCATAATAAAAAAGCGAAAACAGGTTTTTAGAAAATGTTGCAGATTTATTGAAAATTAAAAACAGAAACACCTTATTTACATAAGTAATCAGACTCGAAATTGAGCGCAGGTGCATCCTGTTTCCATTGATCATCCTTGAGATGTTTCTACAACTTGACTGGAGTCCACCTGTGGTAAATCCAATTGATTGGCTTGTGTGTCTATATGTCCTTGAGCAAGGCACTTAACCCTAATTTGCTCCAGGGGCTGACCCTGTTGGTAGGCCGTCATTGTAAATAAGAATTTGTTCTTAACTGACTAGCCTAGTTAAATAAAGGTTAAATAAAAATGGACATGATTTAGAAAGGCACACACCTGTCTATATAAGATCCCACAGTTGACAGTGCATATCAGAGCAAAAACCAAGCCATGAGGTCGAAGGAATTGTTCGTAGAGCTCCGAGACAGGATTGTGTCGAGGCACAGATCTGGGGAAGGGTACCAAAAAATGTCTGCAGCATTGAAGGTCCCCAAAAACACAGTGGCCTTCATTCTTAAATGGAAGAAGTTTGGAACCAGAGCTGGCCGCCCCGCCAAGTTGAGCAATCGGGGTAGAAGGGTCTTGGTTAGGGAGGTGACCAAGAACCCGATGGTCACTCTGACAGAGCTCTAGCTTTCCTCTGTGGAAATGGGAGAACCTTCTAGAAGGACAACCATCTCTGCAGCACTCCACCAATCAGGCCTTTATGGTAGTGTGATCATAATCACAAATATCCAAATTCTGCTTTCAAATCAGTTAAATGGATTCATCAAATGATTTTTCTTTCCTGTTTACCAGATTATGTCTATGCATATGATGAGACTGGGCATGACGTCAAAGGAAAATACAGAATACCAAGAAAGAGTCCAGACAACAGGTACATTCTATTTAAACATCACACTCATCTTCAAAAAATAAGTTGAAGTCAAACGGGAAAAAGCTAAAGTTATGTTGCTTCACCACTTCCCTCTTCATACATCAGTGACAGAGAGGTTCAGAAGGAACCTGGGAGTTCCAGTTCCAAGGTTCCAGTGGTGTGTTTGGAAAGGCTGAAGATCCTGGTGTCCCGGATCCCACCACAGGGGCGGCGACAGAGTGACCCTCTGCCAGGCACTGCAACAGAAAAGACCGGACCTGTTCCACATAGGGGATGGAAGGACAAGATGACTGAGGTAGGCTCCACTAAAACACTGTGAACTCTCTTCTCTTCCATAAGGTCTATGATGTCAGATTATACTAGTTTCATAACCGCAATAAACATTTTGTCTGAACTAGTTTTGTACACCAGCTGGCTCTTATAAGCGGCAGCAATTAGCCCGGAGAAGAGGCTAGGTCTGAACAAAATTGCTGTGTTTCAGATCAGGGTATAATACTACTGGCATGTTCTAAATGTCAAACTTTGTACTTTGTCTACAGGAAATATCAAAAGAAGCTGTGGTCGCAACGGTCAACCCGTCTCTGGAGAAACAATGCTCAGAGAGACACACTATCAATCAATCTCTCCCACCTCCACTAATCAATGATTGGCCTGAGCATGGAAGACACAGTCCTCACAAAGAGCTCACACTGCAAGTACCCACCACTGATCTTGTATCACCTCCACCTAAACCTTTCTCTGCACCTGACCTTGACTCTGACTCAGATCCCAGGTCAATCTCAGAAGCTGCTTCTGACTCTGAACTGGACTCGGACCAACAACCAGAATCGGATCCTCAACAAGAGTCTGACCCACAACCAGAATCTGACCCACAAGCTGAGTCTGCATCGGAGGCTGATCTGGAATCAGTTACTGATGAGGAATCTCCTGATGAGGCTGGTACAGAATCTGAACCTAGTGTGGAATCTGAACCTAGTGTGGAATCAGAACCTAGTGTGGAATCAGAACCTAGTGTGGAATCCGAACCTAGAGTGGAATCAGAAGGTGTGGAAGAATCAGAGAATGGTTTAGAATCAGAGAATGGTGAAGACCTGGATGCAGATGCGGAATCTGAGGCTGATATGGAATCGGACCTCCAACCTGATCCTGACTCAGATCCCCATTTTCCATCTGAAACACGTCCAGGATTAGATTCAGACCTGGAATCAGACTGTGCACAACCCCCTGAATCATACGGGTCTGCAGAATCTGGACCAGATCTGGAATCGGAGCCAGACTCAGCCCCTGACCCAGCCTCTATCAGTCCTGAACCAACCTCTCTAAGTCCTGACCCAGGAGTGGAGTCCTCTCAAGCCCAGAGAGCCCTGCCTGCAGACCCTGGTCAACAGAGGTATTGTGAAGGAGCCAAGCAGGCCCTGCCTGGAGCAGAGACCATGGAGATGGAGAGTGAAGACTTCTGTGCCGTGTGTCTGATCGGAGGAGACCTTCTGTGCTGTGACCGCTGTCCCAAAGTCTTCCACTTGTCCTGCCATGTGCCCTCTCTCCTCAGCTTCCCCACGTAAGTCCTCTCACCGCCATAAGTCATAGACTGGGTCCCAAATGGCATCTGATTACCTATATAGTGCATTACCTTTGACTAGGGCTCATAGGGCTCTGGTCAAAAGTAGTGCACTATACACAGAATAGGGTGTCATTTGGGACACCGCCTAACTTCTCTCATCCATCAGTCCTGTCTACACTACCGCTCTGTGGTTGAGGATAACCAATGTCTGCCTCTGTGTCCTCTCCCACTTCAGGGGTGACTGGGTGTGTACCTTCTGCAGAGATATACAGCAGCCAGAGGTGGAGTATGACTGTGAGAACCAGAGGCTGGCTGCAGAATGTTCAGGAAAGCCACTGCCTCATGGTCTTTCTGCTTGTGACCAGAGAGTAAGTATTATTCTGCATTATGAACATTTTAATGAAATATCTTCAAGTCTTACAGGTAATGACCAGTCAGCAGTGGTGGAAAAAGTACCCAATTGTCATACTTGAGTAAAAGTAAAGATACCTTAATAGAAAATGACTCAATTAAAAGGGAAAGTCACCCAGTAAAATACTACTTGAGTGAAAGTCTGAAAGTATTTGGTTTTAAATTTGCTTAAGTTTTAAAAGTAAATGTAATTGCTAAAATGTATTTAAGTATCAAAAATAAAAGTTAAAATTCCTTATATTAAGCAAAGCAGACGGCACCATTTTCTTGTTTTTAAAACATGTACAGATATCTAGGAGCACACTCCAACACTCAGGCATCATTTACGAACTAAGCATTTGTGTTTAGTGAATCCGCCAGATAAGGTAGTAGGAATGACCAGGGATGTTCCCTTGATAAGTGTGTGAATTCCCTGACACTTTTGGGTGTCAGGGAAACTGTATGGGTAAAATGTACATTATTTTCGGTAACACTTTATTTTAAGGTGTCCTTGTTACAGTGTACTTACACTTGTAGTTACACTGTAACAAGTGTTGTAACTACGCATAACAATCACTGTTACACTGTAACAACGTAATGTAACTAGTAGTATTACAGTTTGTAATTACACATGTGTAACAACAAAATCTTGTTACCATGCTTGTTACAACTATTGTAACTGAATGTACTAACTCATTGTTACATGCTTAAAAAAATAACACTTGTTACCAAAGAGTCACATGTCTACACATGGCTTTTTAGAGTGCGCTATCATATCTTGCACACCATGTGCATCGACAATGGATCAGATCCTTTTTAACCAATGTTAATGAATCAAATTATGATGATAAAGTGTCACCTCTTTAGGAATATAGTGAAGTAAAACTAAAAGTTGTTAAAAATTTCAATAGTAAAGTAAAGTACAGATACATAAAAAAAACTACTAAAGTCGTACTGTAAAGTATTTTTTATTAAGTACAGTAGTGTCAAGAAGGGCTCAATGTCTAAATAACACTTACTGTCTAGTTACAGTAAGTGTTATTTATCGTAAGCAATCAATGTTGTCCCCTCTCTGTAGAAATGTGAGCGGTTGACTCTGTTGATCTGCAGCAACATGCTAAGTGCTCCCTTCCATGAGCCGGTCAGTCCACTGGTGAGTGATCCCCATCTTATTCCTAATCAGCATGTTAGTATTCACACTACTCCGCAAAAACACAGTGATCTGGTTTAATAAAATGTTATGTGTGTGTGTTTTGAAACCTAGGCTCGCCACTACTACCAGATAATCAAAAGGCCCATGGATCTGTCTGTGATCAGGGCCAAACTCAGTAAGAGGAGCACTCACCACTACTATTCACCTGAGGAGTTTGTGGCTGATGTCTCCCTCATGTTCAGGAACTGTGCAAAGTTCAATTATGTAAGTGATATAGATTTATAATATTTTAATGATAGAGGTTCCCAAGTGACTGCACTGCATCTCAGTGCTAGAGGTGTTACTACAGACTCCCTGGTTCGAATCCAGGCTGTATCACAGCCGGCCATGGTTGGGAGTCCCATAGGGTGGCGCACAATTGGCCCAGCGTTGTCCGAGTTTGGCCGGTGTAGGCCGTCATTGCAAATAAGAATTTGTTCTTAACTGACTTGCCTACTTAAATAAAGGTTACATAAAAATAAAACGTAATATATTGACCACTCTTTCAGTACTATATTACAAAGGCATATTTTATTGTATCATTTAAATTTTCAAATGTCCCACAATGCAATTGTAAGAACTGATCCAGGTCACAGTAGTAAAACCTGAGATGAGCTGTGTTTAATGTCTGGTTTCTCTGTCTGGTCTGTCTTCCAGCCGGACTCAGAGGTGGCCCAGGCAGGTCGCAGCTTGGAGACGTTTTTCAGCTCCAGACTCAGGGAGGTGTTCCCAGACAGAGCCTTCCCTGCAGCCGAGGAGGACTCTGACAGCGATGAGTACGACGAGGTGTACAGAGCAGCCGAGGGAGGCTTCCCCTGGCCAGAGAAGAGAGAGCAGTGCCACAGAAAGAGGAAGAGGAGGCACTCTCTCAACTGGAGGAAGCATAACTTATAGTTGGAGGCAGTGGCTATTTTGAAGGACAGTATGACATGATATTGCACTGGACGTTTCCATTCAAGAGAGGAAGCTGAGTTTTTATGAAGGGATTGTATGTAGATATTGACATTATAAAGGTTACCTGCTCTTAATTTGACCTGATATTTGTGTCAAATAGTATTGCATAACTATAATCTGACATCTTTATACTTATTATGCCTTTATAAACTGCGTTTCTGGTATTTGTTTCAGATATATTTGTAGATTCTACCTATATTTGTAGATTCTCACATATACAGCAAAACATATAAGGTCAGTATTGATAAATGGTAAACATATTTATAAATGTTAAACTCTACATGATCTTGTTTTATATATTAATATTGAATGTTTTTAGTGGCTCAATGATTGCAGGCAATTAGTAAATACAGACTATTAATGTTAATATTTCTGTCTTTCATTTTATATATACTATGTCTGTCCTATATGCACTTAAAGTACAGTATAGAATGTTATGTATGGACTCCCTTTTTTTATGGTAATAATTTGAGTGACTGACAGAGGGCGCCCTATCTTCAGCAGCAATGACTGAGCACAAAGGAAAAGGTTAAGTTCATATTGAACCAAGGGGGCTATTCAAAGAAGATTAAGATAAATATAAAAAAAAGAAAATACCTTTATTTGAATTTGCCACAATAGTATTGCAAGGCACGTATGCTTTAGATTTGCATTTATTAAATCCTAATGAAATTATACTTCATTAGTATAATGCCAGTATTAATAATGATTCTATCTCAGGCTTAATGGGAGTGGGAGGTATTTGATCCAGTGTGAAGAGGCAGAAAGAGCTGGAGAAGTTAAGAGAGGCTTAAGAGGAATGTTATGTTATTTAAACTTTCTGTAGTTTCTATGTAGAATGTACATGTTAGTTTTTCATTTATGTAAAATGGCTGCTGCAAGAAGGTAGAGCTGGCTGTATTTTTTTGAAGGTTGCTGCAAACTAAAAGCTGAAATTAACTGTCAGATCAAGCTAAGTTTGGTATTTGAATAAACAAACAGACTTAAAACGATTGTAGGTATTTTTCTCTGTAGTAGTTCAGTTGGACTTTTCAATATGGAATATCTCTCCTTCCGTCTCTAATATTGAATCCTAAAAACTACAAAGACCCTCTCACTGGTTGTTGGTATCAATAAATGTCTATTTAATAGAGAACAGTTGAAGAGAAAAGTGCTGTATTTGAAACAGCCCTGGCTATTCTTCTACAGTTCCTTTTGATTCCTCATTTCTATTCTCTCTGAAGTTATTTTATGGGGTTATGGAAATAATAAATGTCTATCTTTAACCAACAAAGGCATGTTTTGTATCAACAGAGTCTTCTTGCCAGTTACTACTTAAAATATATGTAATAAGCTTAAAGGTATGCTAAGTCATTTCTGGAGTTTTTTGGGGCTTTGACAGAATGGGGTTGTGATTAACGTTAGTTGCCGACAGTCAAGTGTCAGTCAGTGTCCCACCTCTTCTCCATATGGGCGGTGCTGCTGTGGACTTGACAAGATGCAGGTTGCCTACTGGAGACATGGAGCCAGAGCATCAGTGGGTATTAGTGTTGAAGGCTTCTCAGTATTGTGAGTTTGTTCAAATATTGAATTTACATGAAGACATGAAGGAAAATAATCTCCTAAAATAACCACATTTATGTTGATGTAAGCTATTTCACAACTTCTTTCATCTTCCAGCTAGCCATATCCAAGATAGATAACATGACTTAATACATATTTAATGTAGATAAAAAGTGTTTAAAAGTTGCTGTGTCAGCCTACCATGTAAACTTTCCTCAAAGCCCTGATTCTCTGTTTGTCCAAGTCTTTTCCTTCCTAAAATACATTTTCTCTTAATGAGTTAGAACATTATAAGTAGCCTGGAACCATTTAAATCATTCACTTTGAGTGTAATCTCCCATTAAAGGTGATTCACAGGGTCCTTATAGTTGCTTATGGTCGAGGGCAGTGAATGATGTATGATTAACCTTGGCTCCATTAGAAAACCACCGGCTAGCCCCAACCAATTTCGAATTCATTTATCCTCGAAAGTCTTGATTGAACCATCATGCAGACATTAAAGCATTCCACGCTGAAATGTTTCACTAAAGGCACAATAATAACAAAGAAGCCTGGTGTATTTGTGCTGGATGCAGGGCCGGCTCTAGCCTTTTGGGGGCCCTAAGCATAATGTTATTGGTTTTACAGCTAATTTCCTGCAATTCTACACATTTTGAAATTGGGTGGAGATTATTGTTTTTTGTTTTGAGGCTAATTTCCTGCAATTATATACATTTTGCCATGATTTATACCATGTTAATTTGATATCTGAGTGAGAGCGACTAACAAAATCAAGTCGGTAATTCGACCATGATTAAGATAAGATATACTTTATTAGTCCATGCAAGATGGAAATTTGTCTTCTACTTTTATCCAAGAGAAAAAATGCTGATGCACAACCAAATTCTGAAATTGCACCTTGTGTATTCTACTATTCTAACCCTCAACAGTAAGTTGAAACCCAGACAGAGTTCCTAAAATTATTTATATTTTATTTCAAGTATTTGGGTCGGGCCCCCTAGCGGTCGCTTATGTCGCTTGTGAGCCATTGAAGTCACAAGAAGCAACAAGATAATAAAACTCACTGTAATATTATGCTAACCGTCATCATTAAGTATTAACTAAAGAATACAAACTATGCTCCTTTCACACTCTCTCTAACCATACTTTGATGGATTTAATGGATTTGCATGTCCAATGAATGCTCTTTTTGTTAGACTCTCAATCCAAGTAGTGAGGCCAAATAGTTAAGAAATCCTAAGCCCCAAAAGTGCAAACTAGAAATATAAATTCAGCAAGGCATGAACTGAACAGCATTAATAACGCGTCAACTTTAGCACCTAGAGGCAGACCAGCAGTGATTAACTTGTATCAAAAGATCTCTCACATATACTGTATTCCTGTGAAAAAATAGATTGGATCAAGAGTGAATTCCTTGCCCCTCCAAGTGGTTACAGATCTTCCTTGATGAAAGGAACCAAACTGGGTTACTTGTTCCATCCCAAGAGATGATATCATCTTTCCTTCCTGAGAGAGAGAAACACACATTTGCTCTCAGTAAATCTTATTATTCCAGTGAATTCTGCCCCACAACCCACGGATGCGTTCCAAATGGCATCCTACTTCCTACATAGTGTACTGCTTTTGACCAGAGCCATACAAGCCATGGTCAAAAGAAGTGCACTATACAGGGAATTGGGTGCCATTTGGGATGCACACTTTCACTCCACTAGACTCATTCTGGTTCATCTCTACAGACAGTATCCTGATGAGTCTTAAATCAGATCAGAGTGCGGTCTGGGAGAATTCCCTTAATACCTGCTGGATTAAGACGCTGATTGTCTGCCTGCTGTCCTGTCCTCACAATGCTGGAGGGGGATGCTGCTCCCAGGAGGTTTTCCTGAAGACAGACATGATGTAATCACTCTGCCTGCAGCGTTTAAACCTCTCTTTACCCTGGAGATGCTGCTCTGCTGCTGGTCCCTGTCTCATGTCAAGAGCACACATAATTTCCTTCTTAACATTACCAATAAGGAGTAACATTTTAGCAGGACTAGTGTTTTCCCCCCGTTTTTTTGCTTGTAAAAATAATTTGATTACTTTTCAACTTTAAGGGAATGGTGTAGTTCATAAAAGTTCCAAACCTTATGAATTACTTCCTCACATTATTTGGTATGTGATGTCTGTTTTTGATTAGCCACATGTATGGGAGCAGGGATATATTTGAATAGGTCAATCGTTCTCTGGAAAGCAGCATTGCTTTTAAGGGGAGCCCCAGTCAATCAGTGGTAAGTGTTTTGTATGTGGTGAAGTGAGAGGTTATTGTTGAATAACAATAGTTCAACCCCCTCGATGCATTCGGGGTAAAAGTCCCAAGTGGCAGTTTGAGATCAGTTCATGGCAGTTTCTTGAGAGAAGTTGATACGATGCACTTCCACAAGTCCAGAGCCATTTGGGTATGGTAGGGCCCAAACTGTAGTCTAGGGACTGTGGGTCTGAAAGGAATACACTAAACAATGTTTCTGAGGGACAATCGTCTTAATTTTCATGTTTTCAAGAGTACCACTCTCTTGTTATTATCTCATGAGAGTTCTTAGATAATAGCTGGTACAGTATTTGATATCTTATATGAAAACATGGCCTACCAAGTGACAAGGGCGTTGTTGTTACCTGTTTGTACTCCATCCACCATTATAGGCATTCCCCCAGCTGTTCTGATCTGTGTCTTGGCTTCTACCTGATTCTACCTGATCCTCCTCTAATAAAGGCGGTTGCGTAACACAGCATCACATCTTCCAGTCTAGCTGTTTATTGTCACACCATAAAGTGCTGGCTTCATTGATTGTCATAATGTGATGTCTGCCTTGAATTTGTCCAATGTGTCTTTTTCCTGTATAGTGTTCAGTCTTGTCACCCCGCTGTGCTTCCCTCAGTGAAGCTCATTGATTTGATTGTGAAACATCAGTTCAGTTCTACTCGTGGAACAATCAGTTAACAATGTGTTGCATATTCTTTGGTCCTGGGCACATTTTAAGCCTTTTATTCCTGGGGTCTGCGACCTTTCAGTCAACAGACGTAAAATGAAACATAACAGGATAATTATGGGACACCCCTGTGAACTTTAGTGAACAATGACAGGGGTAGACATTGAAAAAAAACAGCCAGTGTAAAAAAAAAATAAGTTTGGAGAATTGAACGACTTTCTTCATTATTTTTTAACTGTGGGGGGGAAAAGGGAAAGTGGATTGTTGTACCTCCCTTTCATAGGTACTGAACCCTGCAATCAAACCATGACTCATACGTTGGACATATGTTGGCATTTAATGCTGTTCAGTTGGAGCTTATATGTTAGCCATGGTAATTGGGAGGTATCAGTGGTATTAACTGTTTCTGGTCTCCCTAAAGCCCTGTCCATCCCCACAGCATGCCAGATGTTCAGCAGCTTACATAGTGTGTACCCAGAAGCCAAGGACAAACCCTAGATAGATGGGACTGTAGACGGTCAAATATATTACAATTTTCTGCCATGTCCTGAGGGGGGAAAACAATAAATGAAAGAAAGTAATCAAATGATCTGGAAAACACATTAACTTTGTTAAGTTTTATCGAGTTCCATTTCTCCCTGTAGCTACTATTGATGGAGCGAGAGAGATTCTTAAGGCATTCAGTGTTGGGGTGACCTCTGTGCAATCCAACTCGGCACACTCCTCATTGGGTGGGAGGGGACATGAAACACTGTGTATGTTTTCCTTTTTTCCACAGGCATATATGTTGTGGCTGAGCAGTTCTTACTAGCACAGTACCAATCCTGATACTGCCTAGCGTACATGACAGCAGCAAGAAAGAGAGCTCAGGTAGTCCTTCTCAGCAGCTCACCTCCAGTCTGCAGACATGAATGACATCAAGTTGGCTCTGCTGGGCAGCGAGGGAGCAGGGAAATCAGGTAAGTGCACGAATGAATAATGTATGTGTTTGCATCATGTGGGAATCAAGATTAGGAAATATTAAGTATTACTTTAAATGTTTAGTTTCTTGTACTTGGCTTGCAAGGGCTTCTAAATGAACAGAACAATTGAACTGCTTATTGCTATGCTTTGCACACAAAAGTGTAATTTCCCACACTGTAAACAGTGTAACATTCTACAGTGTAGCCATGACCAGGGGGAAATGATCACCTAGACAGATAGATAGAGATCTCTGCATGCGCTCCAAGAACAATGTTTTTAGATCATAACTCTGGAAGAGGAACGAAGTTTCTAGATTTACGTAATGCTTTGGAGAGAGGAAATTAAGAGTGATGGTTGGAACATCGAGAGAGAGAGAGAAATTATACTGTGGTAGAATAATAGTGAATGCAGGAGAAAGCCCACTGCAGTGTTTAGTCCACATGGAGGGGAGAGGGGAAACGAAGGGCAGAATAGGAAGACACCATGACTGAACAACCCTGTTTTTGCCTACCAAACAACTGTTCAAGCCTAAATTCAACTGTTTGTTGAGTATGTTTTTGTTTCCTGTATTTTAATAAGCCATGTCTCACCAATTTTACATTTATGCCTCTCCAGCTGTTCTGGTAAGGTTCCTGACAAAACGTTTCATTGGAGAGTATGCTTCCAACGCCAGTGAGTACACAGCTTTCTCACCCTTATTTAATGTAGGGTAGTAATGTTTTTAAAATGTCATATAGATATGCTCTCAGGACATAAAAATGTAATCTGCTGTATTCACCGTTACAGTCTGTAGCTACTGGCTGTATACCAACGTCATCAACATAGGGAGTACAACATTTTATGACTTTATTACCTCTGAGAGTCTGACATGAATTGAAACACACATACTGCACAGTACAAGATCCACCAGGAAGTTAAGTATAGATTACACAGGCATTTTAATTGTGAGTGAATTTTAAGTAATCCTATAATGACTTGACTATTCAAATGATTCTTCAAACTCACATACAGTACATAAACGTGTGTTAGCACGTGTTTTGGTTTAATGTGATAGGATTTGCCGAGGGTAACTTATAATTTCTGCATGAAGTCATTGGCATGTTGACTTGTTCCCATTAGTCATCGCTTGTCTAGCACACTGGAAGATTGCTGCATTCAATGTTACAGTTTACACAGGGGTATATGATTTCAGACCTTTCCCTTGAATGAGTTAACTCAGTTTACTTCATAGGAACAATCAAGGCCTGGATGTTTGAGGCTTACAGTAATCATTATTTCATGGGAGACGTCTGTACATTACTATTTACATCAAACTACATGTATCCACTTATATCTGTGTTTATGAGACAAAGATTTGAACTGTAGCAAGTTTCCTATTACAATAAGTATGCTTTGAACTTGTGTTGCAGACTCCTTATACCGTAAAAGGCTCTCCATCGAAGGAAGACTGTTACACTTGGAAGTCTTTGATCCATGTTCACAGGTATCTGATCTGTTGCCTGCATATATATATACATATATATATATATTTTTAGCTCATGCCTAACATAGTAGTTTCTAATGTAATGGGAAATAGACTGTATGTTGTGTTCTGATGTGATTTATGATATTCCCCTGTAGCTCAGAACACACTGTACACAATGATCAGCCCTTGGAAAGCTGAGACAGGCAGCACTAGTAAATGTTGACTGCTTACGGCAGCCGCATATGATACCCATAATTCCCCCAACGTTGGGTTTTATTATGATTCCCCTCGGCTCAGGTAACAGGATGTGCATTGTCTTCATCCATTAACTTTTTAGGGTCTGTGTGAGTGGTGCTGTACAGCAGGGGTTCACAAACGTTTTCACTCTGGGCCCCCCTTCCAGCATTGGGGAACATACCGCGCCCCCTCTGCACGCGTGTGCACGAGACATCTATTTCTATGGGCACAAGCACGGTTCATGGGCACAAGCACGGCACAAGCACGGTTCAACTGTTCACACCACTCTTGTTGGTGGAGAGAATTTTGCAGGTTTAAAGTTTATTTCCTGCAATTCTACACATTTTGTCATGGGGTGCAAAGAAAATGTAGCGGTTTTAAAACAAATGTTCTTACAATTCTATACATTTTGCCATGTCTAATGTGTATTCAACACAACACTGGAACTCTTCCAAGTCAAGTAACAAAAAAATGACAACAATATCTATGGGTTAAAAAACTTCAATAAAAAAGCATTAGCTCCACATTGACCAGGACATTTCTGACCCCCACCTGCCCTGAGTGATGGGTCGCCACTGTGATGCACTATCCCATTTCGAAATTGCATCTTGTGCATTGTACTGTTACAACTTTCAAGGGTTGCCCCCTGCGCGCCCCACAGTTTGGGAACCACTGCTGTACAGAACATGCCTTTCTCTGGTCTGTCTCCTGTTTTATGCAACAAAAGAAGTCATGCAAAGGCACTGTTGACATGTCTTTGATGTCTTTGGCTTGTCCCCCTTCCCCCAAAACATGTGTACTGTAAATATTGGACTATAAATTGTGCCTTCCTGTATTATACTTATGCTCAAATGTTTATTCTATTCTACTGAGCCATTTATTTTATGTTCGTATTCTTATCTTTTATTATTTCTTATTGTTGAGAAGGAACCAGTAAGTAAGCATTTGGTTGGATGGTGTATAACTTAATTTCTAATGTTCAGTGCTATCCAGGATCCTTTGGACATCCCTACCCTAAACCCTAACCCTAACTTTAACCCCTACCCTTACCCATAACCATAACCTCTACCTAACCCTAACCTTAACCATTTTAAATGTAAACTTCAATGGCTTAGGGGACGTCCCAAGTATCCCAGATAGTATGGACCAATTTGTAAGCACCTGTGGCATGTCTTTTTCAAGTTGACAAGATGGCGCCAACAGACTCGGTTGCCCCGCTTCTAGCTCCTAGACAACTTTGTACAAGCATTTCGCTGCACCTGCCATAACACCTGCAAATTTGATTTGATTTGATTTAAACCAGTGGCGTTTAAGATGAGGGAGGACAATTTTTCATGAGCATGGCCTTATTTCTATTACAGTATACTGGATGACTGTCATTCATATTCCATTCACCCAGTTCAATGTAACAGTGGTAGGTTTAGGCTACTACATGATATAATTTACCCTATACCCATCATGGAGTCGCTACAACGTAATGAAAGTTTACAACGTTGGTGCACACAGGTCACCTTGCACACTCTTGTCTGCATCTAGCTGATATAGGGTGTAATCATTAGTCCAACAGTTGGAAACGAGAATTTCTGTTGAAGAAACGTTTTTCAACAGAATCGATGGAATAAATACACCCCTGATCACGCTTAAACAGAGTTCACTCTCATAACAGCCACGTTGTATTCCTTCTCTTCCCTTCGTTTGTGGACTTCAATGCACAACACATCAGCTGTATGTGACCAGGCGAAACCGCTGCACACAGCCTACATTGTTGTCACCATATTAGCTAATGTAACGTCATAGTCAGTATAGCTAATAGAACTAACGCGTTAGTAAACCTGCTACAATCATGCAGTAACGTTAGTGTACAGTCAGTAAGCAGTTACACTGGCGGGCCCCGGTGGCAATAAATTAGTAATACCAAAAGCTTACCTTGACTTGGAAGAGTTCCAGTGTTGTGTTTGTTAGATCGCGTCAATTCAAATCTGGTATTGGAATAAGATAAGACATCAGGAGCTGTTTCAAACTAAGCTAAGTTTATTAAATGCAAATGTATAGATGATAAGTATGAAGGTTCGTATACGGGCTCACTGTAACACCACGCAGGGCAGACAGAGAACTGACTACAGTTTCACGTGTTCTTCTTTAAATACCCCAGACAGAGTTAGTTCCGGTTTCCGAACAGACCGGTCAGGGTAGAGGCTGAGTGTGGTTTAGACTTACTCAGCCTATCCGTTGGCGCACGGGTTGGTCCCAACCCCTTGGCGCTCTGTCTCCGGGCAAAGTTGTTGTTTCGAGTAGCCAAGTACACCTACAGCAACACCCTGATATTATGTTAACAAAACATGAATAGGTTATTAACTAAAAGGTCAGGTCCCCACATGTTGGAAAGTCATAGCCAGCTAGCTAACATTGCATCCCTTTGTTTGAGCAGGGTGTTTCAGTAGGCTAAACTAGCTAGCTCCATTTGCTAACTATTGTCTTTCTCTCTCTGAGTCAACTACTCACCACATTTTATACACTGTAGTGCTAGCTAGCTGTAACTTATGCTTTCAAGACTATATGAATTATCTGATCCTTTGATTGGGTGGACAACATGTCAGTTCATGCTGCAAGAGCTCTGATAGGCTGAAGGACATCCTCCGAAAGTTGTCATAATTACTGTGTAAGTCTATGGAAGGGGGTGAGAGCCATGAGCCTCTAGGTTTTGTACACAAAAAAAAAGAGGACTGAAGCTAGCTGTCCTCTGGCTACACCACGGTGCTACCCTACAGAGTGCTGTTGAGGCTACAGTAGACCTTCTTTGCTAAATAGTGTGTTTTAAGCAGTAATTGGTGACGTGGTTATATTTAGTATAGTTTTATCTAAAATGTATAACTTTTCAAATGTTTTACAATTTAAATTTGTATGAAATTCACTGAGGAGGATGGTCCTCCCTTTCCTCCTCTGAGGAGTCTCCACTGATTTAAACACATGCTTGTACTCAACAGCTTAATCTCCCATTACTTTTCTTAAACTCCAAAGATAGTTAGGCTACTTAATAAAATGTACCTCCATTAAATAGCTTAAAGGTTTTGCACAGTCACCCTATTTCCCATGTAAAATAGATTTTGAGTGACCAAACATTATTCATAATATTTTTCCCATTAGTTTCCATACGTCAGGTAGGATGTATGAGGATGTGTTTGTGACCTGTTGTCCACCCCCATGTCCCCTGCCCTTTCAGAGTGGAGAGAGCAGATGTATCCTGGAAGAGCCGGTGGAGTGGGCCGATGGATTTGTCGTGGTGTACAACATCAGCGACCGAACGTCCTTCCTCAACGCACAAAACATCCTATGTCAGATCAAAGACGCCCGCGGAGAGAGCTGCAAGGGGTGAGTGACTGTGACCTCCGACCCAGGGCCTGATGCCTACTGGAGGAAAGGGATTGGGCTATGATGAATGAATGATTCCCATTCTTGGACTGACGTTTAGGCTATCAGGGTAGGGATCAGTGAGGCACACACCAGTTTAAATGGCAGACTCCAACATGATTTTAACATTGTTGTACCATAGAGAAAATAGAAGTCAGAGTGAACACAAAAGGCAGCTGTCTGTGATAGAAGTGTAGGCTTTTCCTTCTCGATTTACATGTTTTGTAGGATTTACAACCTCATAGCTCACCTTAGTTAATTATATTATTTCTCATGCTCAATTGAATTCGCCCCAGAACGGCTTGTATCCAATTTTCTCAGAGGCGTTAATTAAAACATGATTAAATGCTAGAGGAAGTATTGGGATTCCACTGGACATTTGTTACAGGACTTTAAGTGAAAGTAGTTTGCCGCCAGTCAACGGATGCTGTGTGGAAGCGTGAGCTGGGACAGCTTGAGATGATAAAGACTCTTACATATGGCTCACAAAAGGACATGGGTGGTCAGGCCTCATTTGTGTTGTGGGATTTTACTCCAACTGGGTCCTGATGGTTTGACACTCCATGAAATAGATGTGAAGCAGAAGTCACCCTCGATATGTATGTCAAACGAGCACTGTGGGCAATGGGGCTGTATGCATTATATAAACTTAGATACTTCAGTGAAGCCACCACTTGGCCTACTTGGTTCGTTTTCCTTCGATACTGTGGGCTGCTTCAATAAACATTTCAGTAGTTTAAACAGCCTTACTAATTCAGATGAACGCGATGAACTTCAGATGAAATTCGTGATGAATCAGCAGAAACACATATTTTGATAAAGTTGATTGTAATTTTAAGGAAAATTTAAGGGAAGTTTTTGATCCTGCTGTGCTTGTTTGGGACAGCGAGATGGACAAGATGGACATCCCAATCTGCCTGGTGGGGAACAAGCAGGACCTGTGCCACGCCCGTCAGGTGTTTGAGGAGGAGGGCCGTGCCTTGGCTCAGGAGCACAGATGCCACTTCCAGGAGGTGTCTGCAGCAGAGGACTACCTGGAGATATGCAACCTCTTCACCAAGCTCATCCGCCACGTCATGGAGCACCTGAAGTATCGGGCCGACCGCCGACGTTACAGTGGCTCTAAGTCCATGGCCAAGCTCATCAACAATGTCTTCGGCAAGAGGAGGAAGTCTGTCTGAAGGTGGGGGTGTTCATGTGGACGTTGATGGGATGTTTGATTGGGACGACTTGTGTTTATGTAGATGTTGTGGACGCCTGGGTTGTTGATTCTGATGAACCCCTCATGTGATAGGGACAGGGACAGCTCTGTAAGTGTGAATGACATACTTCATATTCCAGACTTCATCTGTTTACTGTTTATTGTGTAACATCTCTGTATGTAGCAACAGCTGACCCTATTTAGTGTCATGTTTGTCATGTAATCAAACAATCATTCTCTTTTTTTCAAGAAGTCACTTCGCCATTCAGATCTTCTTACGTTAATTTTTCCTTCTTGATATTCTAAATCCCATGTTGCCAGTAGCATATCCTTCAAGGCTCAAGTTCCTTTCCTAATTCCAAACTATTTCAAGGAAAATTACTTTCCAAGAGTTGTTTTAGGGATCTGAGAGCACAACATATTTGAGTTTGCATTAAGGAATGTGCACTAATGTCTGAATGTAAATTCCAGCTCTCAGAGGGGGCAGTAATAAGGTGAGAATTACGGGTAAATTGCCTCACTAACAACTTCTTATGGCATAGGACCTCACATAAATCTCTATTGAATTTCTCCCGTGGCAGTATTACATGGGCTGTTTCTAATTTTAAGCTGTAACAATGGGTAAAATGGCTTTTCGTAAAAAGGAATGTAAGCAGCCAGTATATCCATTCCCTACATAGTAGTAAAGGAATGTGCAGCTACTTTCTTTGCATGTGCATATTCTGTTGATTTCCTGTGTCCAATGTGTTTACTGATGTATTACATCTTTGGACAGTAAGAGCAAATGTCTGTGATTGTGCATAAAAACAAACGTTCCCTCTCATTCTTATTTCTAGTTGAAAATTACCCACTGGGCACAGACGTCAATTCAACGTCAATTCCACGTTGGTTCAACGGAATTTCAATGAATTTCAACTAGTGTGTACCCAGTTGGTGATTGTGCCTGGTGTGGACCAACTTGGAATTAAAGAGCTATTGTGTGAATTATTCAATGAACTAAATAATGTCCCATTTGTATTATGTGGTTTAAAGTCAATGATTCAGCTACACTCCAATAGTTTGCTCTGGTGAAACACCTGGCTTTTTTTCATCCAATAATTATGTTGAATAGTGCTTTGAATATGAATCTAATGCAAAACAACCCACGATTAGCATACCAGTCATTGCTTTGGAGTCATTACAACTATGTGCCGACTGTTGCATCACTCTTTCAAATGTGCAACCATAATTAATGTTTACAATGGACAGTCCAAGAATTGGCAAAATGCCCGAAACAGTGGAAGCTATTAAAGTGTGGGACTCAAAGGAACTGGAATCTAGCAACACTTACAATGTGTTTGATGATCTTGCATTTACTTTAAAGACTAATTAAAAGTTGTGGCCATGCTACAGCAGCAGGGATTGCAATTTGTCAAAAATAATGTTGCTCAGAAACTGTTAACTTGGCATTTAGGGAACTCAAAAAATGTGTACTGCAAGGAGGTCCAAAGACCACTGTTTATCACATTTAAACTGTACCGTTCCCCCCTAAAGCTGATCATTGGAAATATGAATTTATAGAATTTTCCAAACATGGAATTGTAACATTAGGTACACAATAATAATAATCACATTGACGCCCATAATGTTTACGCACCTTTTGTCCACTAGATGGAGACTAATCACCATGTAGGCGTCTAGGTAACCCTGTGAAGTTTGCAGACGTAAATTATAGTGCTATTCAGTTTGATTTACCAGTCAGAAAATATATTCTTATCTTCATGAAATGTGTGAAAAGAAATAGGCTTAGTGTTCAAAACATTCCAATGTATGACACTTTATATACCTTTACAGCAATACACTAATTATGTATTTCCATAAGAATAGACATTTCCTTTAGCAGAGCATTCAAATCAAATGTTGCTTAGTGTTGCTGTTGGTAGAAAACATGATATGACGCCAGATTTTCATAGCGCTTTTTTGTCCCTGTTTAGTACCCGTAGAACACCACCTTTCGCGTCACACAAGAAAAGTTTGGGAAAGTGGGTCATGCTGTGCCACTTGATTCCTGGTTGCCAAAGAGACTAACGTTGGATGAATACAAGAACGGATCTCTACCGTTAACCTCATCAAACAAACAAAAGGTAGATGTATGTTAAGAGATTATTAAGATGTAGTTTAGTTAGCTATGCTTCAATGAAAGGTAGGTAGCGTGCATACGTCTGGCTGTTGCCATGGCAACACACGCTAAAGGAGCAATGTGTTTTGTTTTGACTAGCCTCTGTGCAGTTTTTTGCTAATAACTAACGTTAGGTAATCTTCATTAATAATGTGTAATTGTGTAACTATATATTACGTTTTGTGGCTGTGGCTACATAATTGAATTCATTCGACATTAATGTTAATCTAGTCACACTTTTCCCTAGCAAAATAGAGCTGATTAAACGAATTGGACTCTAAATTAAAGACCATGATTAGTTAATTATTGGAGTCAGGTGTGTTAGCAGGTGTTGGGACAAAAGTGTGACACCAATCAGGACCCCCCGAGGACTGGAGTTGCCCATCCCTGATCTAGTTAATTATTATTTTGAGGAGTCCTGTAAATTAACTTGCTTATTGCCAACGTTAACTCTAGTTCAATAGTGAACAGTTACCTAACTAATAGGCCTAAATCTATTTTTCCAACACATTATATTGTAGATACTTTACAGTACTACTTTGGTATCTGTACTTTACTATTTATATTTTTGACTACTTTTACTTCACTACATTCATAAAGAAAATAATGTCCATTTTACTTCATACATTTTCCCTGACACCCAAAAGTACTCGTTACATTTTAAATGCTTAGCAGGACAGGAAAATGGTCCAGTTCACGCACTTATCATGAGAACATCCCTGGTCATCCCTACTGACATGCATAATTTGTAATTGATTTCTGAGTGTTGGAGTCTGTAGATAAACAAACAAAAAAAACAATAACATTGTGCTGTTTGATTTGCTTAATATAAGTAATTTGAAATTATTTATACTTTTTCTCTTGATACTTAAGTATAATTTTGCAGTTACATTTACTTTTGATACTTAAGTATATTTAAAACCAAATACATTTAGACTTTTACTCAAGTAGTATTTTACTGGGTGACTTTCACTTTTACTTGAGTCATTTTCTATTAAGGTATCTTTACTTTTACTCAATGAAAATTGGCTACATTTTTCACCACTGTAAGTAGCAAACTGTAGCTATCTGACTTAATTTGCAGACATAAATCTGTTAAAAGGAATCCTTCAAACTCCATTTAATCAATGCATTTCAGCTCAGAGCGCATTGAATGTTTTTAAACATCACACACATTAAAACACCACTATGCGGGTTCCATGCCAGATAATTATATTTAGCTGGAACAGGGCATAGGAAGTTAATTTGTGCTTGTATGAGGTTGAAATAATTATGTGTTTCAAGCAGCTGGGTATTGGCTCCTCCAGCAATAATGCCTTTCTTGGTTAAGAATGTAATGTTCTTGTTCCATGGCTTCCTCTGATGACACGTTTGAATAGGCTAGGCCCATAGAATAGTAAAAGTAATGATATTTTCAATTGATGAAGACGTGTACGGTGGGGTATATAAACTTTGAGAACCTTTATCTCCTGAATGTTTTGGCATCCAGGTCAAAAGTCACTTTCTGATCACTTCTTCCATGGGCATACAGTATGGAAAGTTTTGTTTGAATCAAAGGGGATGCTGTCAAGTGATTGAATTCAAATGGATTCACCCCATATTGTTTTGATATAGGGTATCTTGAGATATGCCAAGGAATTGCCTCCTCCTGATATAGTCTGTACACATACAGTTATAATGATAGAGAGACCTGGATGGCATTGTCAGATGATCAACAAACAGTACCATATAACAAGTTAAGTCCAGTAGAGGACTGTCTGTGACACAGTACAGCACATAGCCTAGTTCTTCTAACATATGGTTTAATGAAATGCACCAACATGATATCAGACACTCTTTGATAAGATCACCATCCTTGCGGGTGAGTATATCCCTCCCGAAGTATTCAGAAAGCAAACTAATTAATTTCCATTTTGTTATCATCCTTTGATTCCTATTGCATGGCTAGTTTGAGGCCTTCTGGCATCTATTCTTGCTTAAGAATTATGAATGACTGAAGTTTAAACTTAGCTATTAGGCCTAGTTTGTGTTTTGTAAAGATTCCTTTGCAGTCTTTACATTCTGAGATGTTTCTCTTTGAGACGTCATTGGAGAATCTGTGGCTTAATTTGGAATATCTCCTTTTTAAGATGCCTTCTTTCGGTTCCTATAGCTTGGGATAGTGTTATATGTTACAGAGGTTAGCCAATATAAACCAATAAGAATGTTTTTGAATTTGTTGAGCCTTATCTCCTAGCAACGTGTAGAGTCTTCTGAGCACGGAAGGCAAATTGATATTTAGGTTTCCCTGAGGAAAGCATGTGCCACCGGCCTGTGGATGGCATGTTGCGAAGGCAGGACCCGAGGCGCAGAGCCGTAGTATATAGACATACCTTTATTAGTGTTAGCAAAATAACAAACAAGGAGATGATGCAACCACAAACTGATGTGCACTTTGCACAAACAATAACCCACACACAGGTGGGAAGGCAAGAACCTTAAATAGAATCCCCAATTAGAGACAACGCAGGGCAGCTGCCTCTAATTGGGGACCAACAAAACACAAACATAGAGTTTGCCAGAACCCTCTCCTCTGTCAAGCCCTGACCTTAGCCACCAGACAAACATAGATATGCCTGGCGACATACCCACAGTCAGGACCTGACAGTTGACACTTAGTTGTTTTTCACTGGCCTACACACAATACCCTATAATGACAGTGTGGAATGATGATTTTAGAAATGTATACAAATTAATAAAAAACTGCAAAGTATTCAACTCTTTGATATGGCAAGCCTAAATGATTTCAAGAGTATAAATGTGCTTAACAAGCCACAATAATTTGCATGGACTCACTCTGTGTGCAATAATAGTGTTTGAATGACTATCTCTTCTATATACCCCACATATACAATTATCTGTAAGGTCCTTCAGTCGAGCAGTGAATTTCAACCACAAAGACCAGGGAGGTTTTTCAATGCCTTTCAAAGAAGGGCACCTATTGGTAGATAAAAATAACACCCAGTCATTATACAGATACAGGTGTCCTTCCTAACTCAGTTGCCGGAGAGGAAGGAAATGTTCAGGGATTTCATCTTGAGGCCAATGGTGTCTTTAAAACCGTTACAGACAAGGTGCGAAATACAGGGGAGACAGGGCGGGGCTCAGCTCCCCTGGATGAAACGTTAGCTCCCCTAAGTGCAACAAAAGTCAATTTGGGGGGGGGGGGGGGGTCTCTAAGTAATGCAAATGTAACCATTCTCTTATTTGTTTAAAATGTAGTGGTAAATAGGTTTTACACTGGTAAATATGAAAATAAAAGCTTCCCTAACACCCCCACCTCTCTGTCATGGTTTAAACCAATATACTGTATGTGCTTGGCACTGTCCACTCAGTACTGCTGGATTTAGGCCTTAGTTGAGCTCCTTTACGCATAGATTTCCCTTTGTACTTCCTAATTTTCACCATTTGTTTTCCAATGCTTTCTTGATAAAAATAACCTATGCATTAGATTTATCCATTGATTTATCATTGTTTGCTTTTGTCAGTGAGCTGTTTAGAGCGCTCATTGTGTGCCCATGAGAACTGTCTTCACGGCTAAACATAATGAAATGTTACAGGCCTAGTTACACTTACAGTGCATTTTCCGAGACCTCCAAGATTCATGATTCAATGTTCTAATTCAATTATTAAATGTTTAATAATGACAAATAACACAATCATAAATGTCATTAATGTAAGGAAAGAAAGGTGGTGTTTTATGTCACACAATCTGTGAAGACTCCCAGCATTAACTCATGCTGTCATTGTAAATAAGAATTTGTTTTTAACTGACTAGTTAAATAAAGGTTAAATAAAAAATAAACTAGGGTGTAAAGCAGGTTTTGATTTAACTCATGTATTGAATGTAGGCTACCTGTTCTGCGTGTGTAAAATTGCCTCGGCTGAGAGGGTAGGCTACCGGCAATGGTGTAGGCCTAGTAGAGGGTAAACGCTGTTTACCCACGTTTTTCAGAAAAATGCATTGTATAGGGAGCGTTTATACCTCGACCGGCAATCAGTTTACCGACATTGTTTTACCACTACATCACTGGTTACTGGTAGGCCTCTTTGAATTTCGTGTTAATACACATTGTAGCCTTTTCTAGTAAATTGACCGTGTGTGTGTGTGTGTGTGTGTGTTAGGATGACCATCCTGTTTTTCCCGGGACAGTTTCAGTTTCAGGTGTCCCGACTTTTCAGGCTACAAAAAAGGTCAATTTGTCAGCAAGACGAGATTAATGTAGGCCTAATCGATGGCAATGGCTGAATGTCATTATGCACACTTTTTAGTGTTTTGTAACAGATGTCTATTTCCATTCATCAAATAGCGCGAGATTACAGTGCATTTGGAAAGTATTCAGACCCCTTGACTTTTTCCACATTTTGTTACTTTACAACCTTATTCTAAAAATCAATCTACACACAATACCCAATAATGGCAAAGCAAAAAAAGGTTTTTAGACATTTTTGCAAATGTATTGAAAATAAAAAAACGGATATCACATTTACATAAGTATTCAGGCCCTTTACTCAGTACTATGTTGTAGCACCTTTGGCAGCGATTACAGCCTTGAGTCTTCTTTGGTATGACGCTACAAGCTTGGCACACCTGTATTTGGAGAGTTTCTCCGATTCTTCTCTATAGATCCTCTCAAGCTCTGTCAGGTTGGATGGGGAGCGTCGCTGCACAGCTATTTTCAGGTCTCTCCGGAGATGTTTGATCGGGTTCAAGTCCGGGCTCTGGCTGGGCCACTCAAGGACATTCAGAGACTTGTCCTGAAGCCACTCCTGCATTGTCTTGGCTGTGCGCTTAGGTTTGTTGTCCTGTAGGAAGGTGAACCTTCGCCCCAGTCGGAGGTCCTGAGCACTGGAGCAGGTTTTCATCAAGGATCTCTGTACTTTGCTCCGTTCATCTTTCCCTTGATTCTGACAAGTCTCCCAGTCCCTGCTGCTGAAAAACATCCCCACAGCACGACGCTGCCACCACCATGCTTCACCGTAAGGATGGTTCCAGGTTTCCTCGAGCAAACGGTCTGAATACTTATGTAAATAAGGTATTTTTTATTTCATTTTTATAAATGTGCAAATAAATTTATGGGGTATTGTGTGTAGATTTAAAAAAATTAATAATTTAATAAATTTTAGAATAAGGCTGCAATGTAACAAAATGTGGAAAAGTCAAGAGGTCTGATTGTCTAAATTCTTCCCCGAATGCACTGTACATGCAGAATGAATGCTGGAATTATTTTGGAGTGGACAAACATGCACAGGTAGCCTACTTTTGGAAGTGATTTGTTTGACAATCATGACTGGTTATGTTCATGCCACATTTAAAAGAACATTATTTTTTTTACAGTTTAAATAACGTCTTTATTATTAGGCCCATACAATTTTTTGGAGACCCCCAAATGCCATGATGTAATTCACACTGGTTACAGAGTTTAATGGATGTGATAGGAGAAAAACTGCGATTGATCAACATCATTGTAGTTACTCCACAATACTAACCTAATTGACAGAGTGAAAAGAAGGAAACCTGTACAGAATAAAAACGTTCCATTACTTATCCTGTTTGTAGCAAGGCACTGAAGTAATACTGTTAAAATGTGGCAAAGCAATTCATTATTTGTCCAGAATACAAAGTGTTATGTTTTGGGCAAATACAACACATTACTGAGTACCACTCTCCATATTTTAAAGCATAGTGGTGGCTGCATCATGTTATGGGTATGCTTGTAATCATTAAGGACTGAGGAGTTTTTCAGGATAAAGAAATAAATGTAAGGGAGCTAAGCACAGGCAAAATCCTTGAGGAAAACCTGGTTTAGTCTGCTTTCCACCAGACACTGGGAGATTAATCTATTGAATACATTTTGAATTCAGGCTGTACCACAAACAACATGTGAATTAAGTCAAGAGGTATGAATACTTTCTGAAGGCAGTTTATCAGACATGACCTGAGAAGACAAAAGGAATTCTTGGAGGGCCCACCAAGTGGCTTGTTTACAGGGTGCTACATACTTATCGCTGCAGAGGGGAGGAACTAAAGGCACCTTCAATTTCTTTCAAGTGCCCATCAATGGAAGCTGTCAGGTAATTCAGTATGATGGATACGATTTTAAGCAGATATTGCATGTCTGAATGTTCAGCTTGGCAAAGACCGGGCCATGGTTCTTTCAGTAAAGAATGATTGCTCCTCCAGTCACAGTTCTCAACAGTAAACACATTCGACACTCAGCACAGATACAGTACTGCACAAAGGCATACATTTTTAGAGGAAGTCAATTGTAACCAAAGAGAGCTTGTGGCCTAGTCAAGACTATAATTTTTTTGAATTAACCTAAAAAGCACATAGTTTGACAGTTTCATGGCATTAAAAAAATAACTTTTTGATTTGCTCATCAATCACTTAAATCTGTCTATATAATGTTATCATTTAATGAACTAGACTGCCTCAGTATAGTCATTCTAGACATGCAAAGCCTTCCCTCATCCTGTAATGTAATTCCATGCTTCATTTGTACGGTGAAGTTTATCGTTTGTCATCAATGCCAGCTGTCAATAAATAATTAAGTTGCAGATGAGGAGAATTAAATATTTTGGCTGAAGGAAGGAAAATTGCTGTCTACATTTTAATTGCGTACACACACTTTGTGTGTGTGTGTGTGTGTGTGTGTGTGTGTGTTTACCCAAGGTTTTAATTAGCTGTGGTGTGGATACAAAGCAGCACCTGTGCCTATGTTTTTCGCTGTACTTTCACTGTTAACAAACATCATTATTTAACATATATACACCTATAGAAGAAAACATTTAGGCTTGGCTAATGATTCTATACTGTTCAGGCACTGCTTCCTTTTCATCTGCATGAAAACCATTAGTAGCCTAACTGCAAATCTGGCATATTGTTTTGGACCAATGTCTTGTTACAGTGTAATAATTGTGAAAGAATCAAAACTATAGATTTTATGTAGGCCTACCCCTTTCTGTTGCCACACAGACCATGAAAGTGAGATGGCAGTGCATGTTGAAAACAGAGAAAGAGATGGAGGGGGTGGAGAGATAGAAGAGAACTCTATCTGGTCCCGGCATTATCTTTGTGTGTCCAGGCATCATTCCAATGTCACATTTAATTTGCGTTCCAAGCTGAAACGCTGCATCTCCCTTGCAGTCAAACAATGTGCATTTCCATCCACAAACAATCAGTAAATAAACTTGAATGGTGTTCTGACAGTTATGTTAGAGAGGATTGAAAAAGCAGAGAGATCTATTGATGACATTCTATCTGCCATAATTACTTTCTACTGAGATCTGGCGAGCGTGAGGAATCATTTGGTTCCTGTCTGGTAGGATAGCCTACGTGTTAATGTATTCTACTGTATCTCTGTGTGTGAACCAAGCCTATGATGATGCTGTTTTAGAAGGTTGTGGAGGCCAACCTCTATTCACAGTCTGTTAGGCTAGTACAGTATTAAAAAGGTACACACAAAGCAGTATATCAATCACATCGTAAATGATGTAAGAAGTTTATTTCCCCCATTCAAAATCCAATTTCTAATAGGCTAGCTTATAACATGCCAATATACTTGGATTCTCGTGTTTCTTTAACTCGCATTGTAGTTCTTGTGTGATTTTAAAACGTGTACTTTTTATTTTATTATATATATCATTATTATTATTATCATTGTATTGTTGGGAAAGAGCTCTCAATGTAAGAATTTCACTGTACTGTTTTACACATGTGCATAAAACTTATTTGACATGTAAAAAAAGTCTGTGATGATTAAATGTGTATTATAACAGCATAAGCCTCTTTTTTTGTGTTCAGGTCTGATGGGCTGTGAGAAGCAGTAAACATGGAGCACTTTGAGGCTGCTCCAGGTTGGTAAGTACAGTCTGCATTTCCTTGTTGTCATTCACGTACATGCTAGGCCTATGCAATACATTTGCTGGCGTTGATTCAGTGCAAGAAGGCAGCTGTTAAGGCAACGTTTTTTTTTTTTGGGGGCCTCTAAATATGTAATTTGGGGCTTCATAAGTGCCAATTGTGTTTCAGTGAGCTGTTGATTAGTTTTGAGTGCAGTCATGCCTCTTCTGCCTATACCATTCGTCATGCTAATTCACATTTTTAATTAATGTCCGTCAAGCCCTATGGTTAAAGCAATATTCACAGGCTTGACTACCCCATTAGTTAGAGGGTTTAGTACTGAGTAATACATGCATATGGTTTGTTCAGATTCTCAATTCCACAGCAAGCGCAGTAATTCTGATATTTTGGAAATGCTTAGAATCAAATTCAATTATATGTAGGCTTATCTTTTATGGAGCTGTTATGGCAACTCTTACTGATAGATCTAACGCATGTTCTCAGTTTAGCCAGTCTGTACAGCACATTGTGTTAAATCAGTCTGAAAGTTGACATATCACTCATGTAAGGTTTCTTTTAGAATCCATTACAGTTATATCGTTCTCATGAGACAATTAGCAGATCACTCAAACATGATTGGGATATTGGCTAAACCAAGAATGTGATAGTAATGTAAGGCACTCCTGGCTTAAAACAATCCAAGATCTGTAGTGACCCATTTTAAGGTCAGACGTCTCCTTGACCCTGATATCCCATTTCCTCCCCGCTGGGCGGGCTGGTGGGCAGGCGCACCCTCTGTAAAGCACCTGCAGCGCAAGACGCCGGTCCCTCCCTGTGATACACTCATCACATGCCTCCCTCTCCCACAAATGAGATGTGATTGAGGTGATTGGGATTTCCAGAGTCTGTCACGATGGTTTTGACTAGCAAATAGACGGGTGGTAATGGGAGAGACAGGCCTGTTATGAGAGCCCTGTCAGGGATAAGATAATGCGTCAGAGTGAAGAGGTTAAAGACAGCGCTCCACTGTTAATAATTAATTGGTGTCCGTGTGGCGGATCCACTCCAACGCTCCCAGTCATCACTTGATAATTGCTTTACATTTAATTTGGCTTTTGAGAGCGTGTTTCAAGCTAAGTAAATTGTGCTTAGTGTTAATAATATGAACCCGTCTTCAGATACTGGTTTGGTCAGAAACCAATGGTGACGAGACAGAAAGGTAGGCAAAGTGTGCCAATTTGAACGCTGGAGATTGTCTCCATTTCTAAGTAATTTATCTTAAAGACTAATTTACACTGTCACTTGACACGGGGAAATACATTTATGGTTATGTGTTCTGCGATTTAACAAAGAAGATAATTGTTACCATTATCAAAAGTTAATTTGGGATTAATCCAGTTTTACAATTGTATCATAGTATGACTGATGATTAGGGGATTCATAATGTCTGTCATAATACTATTACTTTTACCTGGTATGGATAAAAAGAGTAGGCCTATTATTGTACACCACAGTAACTAACTGCTATAACTTATTAGAATGCTATCATTTGAAATGAAAAGTCTGAATAGACATCTCATTGCCTACTATAATGGGAAAACTGAATGAACCCTTTACTTTTCTCAATGTCAAGTGTCTCACCTAAGCATTTCCCAACTTTAATCCTCTTAATTAAAAAAAAAAGCTGCCAGGTGCTCTTTAGCATTTTGGGGTTCTGTGTTGAGGCAGCGTTCTCTGGTCTTAACTGTGGGGGAGAAAGAATCTGAGTTACCTTCAGTAGCAGAGCTGTCGTCACAGTGACCGTGTCAGGCCTCCTACTGAGGCGCCCTCCAACTGACTGGCTCCTAAGGTCATCTGAGTTAAACTGCCCAGGTGTATCTGTGTGCTCTGGTGTGCAATTAAGTACTAGACAAAAGAGAACCAGCAGACGTCCCGTCAGACTCAGGCCCCCGAGGACAGGAGTTGCCCATCCGTGACCTATATAGTGATTAGGGCTTGCACATTTACCGTATAACCGACAGTTATGGATGAAGACCATCATTTAAATAAAATAACCGTAAAATGTTTTGTGTGTGTGTGGAACGAACAGCTGACTGAAGACGGGACGGCCGGGCATTCGTGCGGTTGAGTCGGTTTCTGCGGTGACATGGATTCTTAATAACCTAATAAAACAAGCAAAGTGTTGTAGCAAACAAGTGTTTGGTTGCCTAGGCAATGCCCCCCTCCCTGCAGCGGCAGCACATGTAGTCAGGAGCGGAGTAGAACACCATTGGAACGGTTATAACGGTGACCACGGTCATTTGGCTGACCAATAACCGTCATCCAAAATTCCATGTCCGTCAGAGTCATAATAATGATGTTAAACAACAGACATCACATGAGCAAAATCCTATTTCTCTGCTGAAATAATCCTGTAAAAATGTAAATTACTGTGATTAGACTGTATCGCCTGAATGCACCCAGAAGGGGTCATCTCAGTCTGCCTTCCCTCTGTTGTGTGCTTCACCCAGCTATAAATCTCCTCATCTGTAGATGAGACCAGCAGATGTTTGTGGAGCTGGCATGAAAATGGCCTCCCAGTGGAACACTTCTCGTGTGAGCAGTGCAGAGAGGAAGGTGCCCCACACCCGTATGGAGGATGAAGCTGACCTCCAGGTAGGATAGAGACCACTTCCATGTTTATCCCCAGCCCCCCCCCCCCCACTTCCCTGGGGCACTAGTAGCTCCCTCTACCCCTCCCTGGTTGACCTCTATAGTGCCTCTATCTGCACCAGTTTGCTCCTGATTCCACCCCCTCTCTCGGGGCTTCGGCTGCTCTCTTTGCCAAATCTGCAGCAGGCAATGCTCAGCCTTGCATGCGCAGAGATAATGATCAAGTTAATTAGACCTGAGATTGAATGAACTGCAGCAGCAACTTAATCATTTGTAACTTGATTAGAAATACTATATTCTGCAACTCCAGAGACTTTCCTTTTTTGAGTGATCGAAAATTAAGATCCACTTTAGGATTCAGGTCTTGAGATAATGTTGAAATAGAAGCAGGGAAATAAACCCGAGCTCGTATACTCAAACAAGCCCATAAGCTGAGGGTACATTTCCTTGTGAATGGTGTTACTGAGTTAACAGAGCAGATGTGAGTTGCCTTTCTATTAATGGTTCCTCTGTTATCCCCATAGCAAATATACTCATTTGGGAGGAAATTAGGTCAAGGTAGCTTTGGGGTCGTCTGTGAAGCCACCCACAACGAGACAAGGAAGAAATGGGCTATTAAGAAGGTGAACAAAGAGAAGGTGAGTGCATTAGTGTTTCCCATGGGCAGCTTGTTGACTGGTGAAAAGAGACACTCTAAAGTCAGTCTAAAGGCTCCTAGAACAGCCCCACACACTCAGCTGCTTCCCTCCATGCAGGCTGGAAGTTCAGGTGTCAAACTGTTGGAACGGGAAGTGAGCATCCTGAAACGTGTGAACCATGCACACATAATACATCTAGAGGAAGTCTTTGAAACACAAAAGGTAAGGGATGCTTTCTTTAGAAGTAATTGAGTCAATATCTCAGTAGTGTGTGTGCAGACGATTGCGTAATCACCATGAGTGAGAGAGAGGCCGGTCAGATCTATTTGTGAGGGACATTATCAGTCTGTGTGCTGTGCTTTGTGTCCAGAGGATGTATCTGGTTACTGAGCTGTGTGAGGGAGGGGAGCTGAAGGAGCTCCTTCAGAAGAACACACGCTTCACAGAGGAGGAGACCAGGCACATTATCAACAGCCTGGCTGAGGCCGTCGTCTACCTGCATAAGAAGGGTAATATGACTGGCTAAAGTTATAGGTTTCACATCGTTACAAGGACCTACATTTGAACATTTTACACAGTGAAACTTTATTTCAAGCAACAATAAAGCAATGCTAAGAGGAAGAATATCAGACCATGCCTTCTTTGACCTTTATGAAACAACATAAACTAATCTAGATGCACTGATTTAAATCATTCAAACATTAATGCAAAGAGTACAGACAATGTGTTGTATTGTGCAAACTCAAACGAGTCAAATTGCGTTGGCCTCATTGAGGTGTGATGATCAGGGAGATGATGGCACGTTATGGCTCCCAGTCATTATAGACCCTGGCTTATTCTAATAATGAGATAGTAATGAACAAATGCCAGGCAAAAATGGCAGCCCTTTTAATTGAGTCTGAGGGGTTTATTTGAAGATGCTCTTTTTTTACCCCCCCCCTGATGGTGAAATCTCTAGTTAGAGGTAATTTAGGACGTTGCTTGGCAATGAGACACCGTTACATGGGGCTAATGACTCATTTACAACAAGCTGGGGAGGAATACAGATTTAATAGGTGTGTTTTCACACTAAAAGTCCCTCTGCGCTGTCGTGCCGCACTTCTATGGCGACTAATGATACCAGCAGGGATATGGTGCTAAAGGTTAGCAGTGACTGTCACAGGTAGTGTCCTTAAAGGGCAATTCCACCGCTTTTTAACAACATTTTCATTGTCTCCAGCACAATATCAGTGTCTATATGTGAAAACGCCACATTATTACGTTTTGTAGAAATAAATATAAACTCGCTGTTTTCAGATATGTAGACACTGGTTTGGGGCTGGAGATTATGGATATGAGGTTAAAAAGTGGAGGAATTGCCCTTTAACCATATATAAGCAGCATTAACATTCATTACTTCTTGAACAGTAAATATGACATATTGTTTAGTAAAGTCATTGATATATTTATTTTGCATAGAACGATTAATTTGGTCCCATGGAATATTACTATGAATTTTGTGAACCATTTGTAGATTGTACTATTAGTTCTTCACCATGCCATACTTACTATATAAATACAGAGGCTCATCCACAGTTGTACACCCCAGAGTTTTTATTTCCAGTCCATATCTTCCTGACCTCCATCTACATTAACACTAATGCAGAGGAAACAATATATTAGAGGTCAGCATGCTCCACCCCTCTCACAAAATCACTTTAACAGAGTTGAACTTTAAGACTCCAGAGGAGAGAACTTCTTAAGAACTAATATGCATGCAGAGATTTTCTTTTCTATCCCATCAAGTCAATCTAGCAGTAGCATCTAATCTAACCTTTTATAACTCTCTCAAACGTCTCTGAATCCTCCACTCCATTCTGCACGTCTCCTATAATGACCACTGATCCTTTGTGGCTCACCATTTTTAAAAGGAGGCTGATATCTAGAGATTTGTCATTGGGATTGCTTGAATTTAGCAAGGCGCTCATTGTTGTTCCTGAGGATAAAGTAGCTGTTTTTGTCACAATCTCTGGGACTTCAGCTGTGGCAGAACCCCTCTCTTTCTCAGTGAATCAAACTCATTCCCAGGGGAATGCTCGATGACATCCATGATTGATTAAGGTTGTGGAGATGTCACCTGTTGAAAACAAGGCAACACTAAACATGTCGTCCCCCACGAATGATGCAGGGATGTCATGTGTCCTACTTATATCAGTACACTCGTAACAACCTAAGCATTACGGAAATTCTATTAGATCAAATGAGCCACACATAGACGTTACATTTTTTTTGCCACCAAATTCAACACTCTATACAAAAACACCTCACTTGGTGAGCAAAAAAAAAAAAACACCACCTGCTGGAGAAGACCGATTTTGGGCCCACTCGCTTCGCCTCTTCCTCTCTGGTGTGACTCACAAATTTCAGTTAATTACTATAGCACCCACCTTGGGCCAATCAGTGTCATTTTGTAAATGCCGGATCTCTATGGTAAGACACATCATTCACCCAAGTTTCGTCAAAATCTGCCAGTGCTGTTTGAGATGGCGGACGGACGGACTGAGACAGATCCACAGTCCCTTCCCCGATTTCAATCGTGGGGGACAATTACTCATTGTAGATTTTTCCTTTAACTGCTTTTAACCATCATACTTGTCCTCTCTGCTAAAGACCTATTGAAAGCCGTTGTGGTTGGTCCTTCTCATACTAAAGGTGGCTTTTCTTTTTTTCCTATTTCAGACATAGTGCACCGAGACCTGAAACTGGAGAACATTCTAGTGAAGCGTTATCACCATGGTGTTGATAATGACATGATCAATATCAAGGTGAGACGGCAACACAAACTTAAACTTCCACTGCCGTTTCTCTTCCAGCCAGTCTGCAGGGACTTAAGGACAGGCTCCTGATGGGTTGTTCCTAAATGGTTTTAAATGCTATCTCATTATGACAGACCCCCCCTTTGGTTCCCCTTTATATCACACCATACAAAAGACTGAATCAAGAGCATCTTTTAAGACAAATTACTGCCTGGGCCCAGCATGTTGTGTGCATTGACAGAGCGCCAGCTGAAGCAGATACCTGGAGTGTGGGCTCAAACAATGCAGAGCAGCAGCAGAAAACACACACACACACATTGCTGAAAGACAGCGTTGTTCTGGAACGGTATAAAAGGCTTGTATCTGTCAGGAGGAGGTCATCTCTCCTGGATATTTTCTCCTGTTGTATTTCTCCTGCCTGACATGATTTGCTACATGAGACCATACAGCTTGTACAGCTCATATTTGTTATTCATCTAACATAGAGAGGCCCAGTTTGTGGACTCCAGCTCTTCAAGTAAACCTAGTTTTGTCTGATTTTAAATAATGCCAACAAGAATGGATTTGATATGAGATTAATACATGCTGAATGTCTGCGTGTGTATCAGTGTCTGCTGCCTGCCCTCTCTCCTCCCAGGTGACAGACTTTGGGTTGTCAGTGAAGAAGGGGGGTGTTGGCAGTGAGAACATGCTGAAAGCCACCTGTGGGACTCCTATCTACATGGGTAATACTGACACACACACAAAGACAACATCATATTAGAGTAGTCCTGTGAAAACCAGTCTGTACTAGTGACTGGTGTGTCTTCCTCTCTGTTTCAGCTCCTGAGGTGATCAATGCTCACGAGTACAGTCAGCAGTGTGATGTGTGGAGTATTGGGGTAATCATGTACATGCTGTAAGCAATGCACCCACCCATTTATCACTGCCTGTCTTTATGGTCTGTCTGTCTCTCCCTCTCACTGTAGCAGCTCCCTGTAGGCTGTGTGACTGACAGGACTGTCTCCCTGTAGACTGTGTGACTGACAGGACTGTCTCCCTGTAGGCTGTGTGGGGAACCTCCATTCATCGCCAGCTCTGAGGAAAGACTCTTTGATATGATCAAGAAGGGAGAACTCAACTTTGACGGACCCGTCTGGGACACTATCAGTGATGCAGGTGCCATACAGTAGTACTACTTCTCAATCTCTCTGACTTCCATTTGTAACATCTCCATGGTGATCTGGAACTCTAAGGACGCCTGCTACATGACCACATCCAGTTTGAGCTGATAGGTCCTTCTTACAGTGGTTATTATTGCATGACTTAACATAGCGTATTGACTGTCCTGTTTTTATCTCAGCCAAAAAAGTGTTGAGTTGCCTCCTGAAAGTTGATCCCGCCCATCGCATCACAGCCAATGAGCTACTGGATAACCCATGGATCACGGTAAGGAGCTGATCCACCCAGCTACATTTCACATTAACAATAATGAGTAAAGGAGGGACTCTCTCTGGTACGGTTGCATGATGGGATTGGGAATTGGTATCTCACAGGCTGATTTATGGGGTTGATTGCAGTGTGGTGATATTAACCCTTTAGAGGAGGTCTAACATAAGGTAGTGGTACTCTGTCTTACAGGGTGACACCAACACTCCGGCCACGCCCACCAACGTGCTGGAGATGATGCGTCTGTTCCGGGATGACCCGGAGGAGGCGGAGAGCGAGGTGGTCAGTGATGTGTTGAACGAGCTCTCTCTCAGCTGCTCCCAAGACAGCCTGACTCTGGAGCCCAGGGCAATGCTGGAGGACAGGGCAGAACCAGAGCTTATAGTAACACTGGAACCTAGGGCTAGGCCTGAGAACAGGGCAGGGATGGAGGATGGGGTCAGGCTGGAGGACCATGTAAGGCCGGAGCCCAGGGTGGCCTCCACACGCAGTAACCGCAGGAACATTGCTGAGCTCAGCTATGAGGGAGACACAGACAGTAGCAGCAGCAAACCCACCACCCCCACCAAACAGGTACTGTAGTACACAAAGTTACCACACATACTGTACACACAACTTGGTCACACCCCCGGTTATCTCTTTAATTGCACTGTAGAGACAGAAGAAGAAGAAGGTTGCTGCCTCATCGTCCAATGGACTGAAAACCGTCGGCTCTGCTGTGAAGGTCTGCAACTCACTCAGTCCCCCCACCTCACAGGTCAGTCGTTTAGGAGTCTCTGCAAAGTCCTCTTTTTAGACAGACTCCACTGGGAATTAGGCTACCATTAGGCATTTGTTTTTTTTCTGATATTGGTGCAATAAAGATCATTACAACTTTTCATAGTGCAAAAATGCTTAGAATGTGTCACACACATTGATTCATGTATTTTATAATAAGCCAAGCTAAATATCTATTTGTCTTCACAAAACAGCCTGGAATTTACAAGATCTGATTCAAAATGGGCTGATTTGTTAAGTTTTAAAGGCCCCCACCAGAGGGCAATGCCACCCCTATTTCGATATATAGCGGAAATTGTTGTTTAGGTTCCACCTCCGAAGAATAACACAGGCTGTAATACATATTCATGAGTTTTGGGTGGGTACTTTGTGGTGATTTCTACGTGGAGTGAGAAAAACAACAAGCAGGGCGCTGACTGCTGTCAGTGTAGCTAGCTAGCATGCTAACTTTATCTAGCTAGCTAATGTTATCTGTTGTTGCTACACCAAAAGATTAGGCAGAAAGGCAATGGCTGGTTCTGGAGCTGGATTTGTCATAAGCATGTAGGGCAGGGATGGTCAACTTTGAGGGTGGGGGCCACAAAAAATCTGAACTCCTCATGAGGGGCTGCAGTTGCTCGCGGGTCTGCGTATCCGCGTACCCACATCCATAAAGCAAGGTTGCTTCAATTTTGCCATGGGGCAGAGAGGAAAATTAGCTGTTTTATTGCACATTTCATGCAATTGTACACATTTTGCCATAGGATGGAAAGAAATGTTTGCAGTTTTTAATATGATATCTGAGTGAGACTGCTGGCCTCTAAGCTAACTTAGCAAACAATAAATGTTTTGCTGACATGGGCTAAATTACTGTCACTAGCTAGGTTTCCATCCAATTGGAGACAGATTTTCATGTAAATAATCTAGAATCCACATAAAGAACACGTGGTAAGTTTTCATCAAATGGACTTGTTTCAGATAAAAATCAGTGCGTGATGACGTAGTGTACACATAAAATGTACTAATACATGAAAAAGTACAGAACAGAAATAGACCAGAACAACATAAGATATTACAAACATTTGAATAAATACAAATAAAATAAGAGTTATATATTGGAAAGACCCCAATAGACAACTAAAACACTATCTAGTATACTATAAAAAATAATATATACGGTGTCTAGTCTACATGATGAGATTATTAAGGATACGACCGAGAATATTTGTCAAATAGCAATCAAGCATCGATCATCATGTCACCAGAATAAGACCCTCGATATTGATTGGAAAGCAGCATCAAGCTCATCACTGTGCACTTTAAACAACATCACCATTCTTTTACATTTTAGTAATTTAGCAGACGTTCTTATCCAGAGCGATTTACAGTAGTGAGTGCATACTTTTTCATACTGGTAGCCTAATAAACTGCATGGTTTCCCAAGACATAGTGGGAGGACCACACACCATATCATCACATGACTCCAAATTTACTTCGATATGATAGTTATTATATCAATATTTGCGCATAAAGGCTTTTCCACCGCCATTTCTCGCATAATCAATTTTACCAACACAAATAGATCCCACCATGTCGAACGAACAAATTACAGTTGAAGTCTGAAGTTTACATCTTAGCCACATTTAAACTCAGTTTTTCACAATTCCTGACATTTAATCCTAGTAAAAATTCCCTGTCTTAGGTCAATTAGGATCACCACTTTTATTTTAAGAATGTGAAATGTCAGAATAATAGTAGAGAGAATTATTTATTTCAGCTTTTATTTCTTTCATCACATTCCCAGTGGGTCAGAAGTTTACATACACTCAATTAGTATTTGGTAGCATTGCCTTTTAAATTGTTTAACTTGGGTCAAACGTTTCGAGTAGCCTTCCACAAGCTTCCCACAATAAGTTGGGTGAATTTTGGCCCATTCCTCCTGACAGAACTGGTGTAACTGAGTGAGGTTGTAGGCCTCCTTGCTCACACACGCTTTTTCAGTTCTGCCCACAAATGTTTTATAGAATTGAGGTCAGGGCTTTGTGATGGCCACTCCAATACCTTGACTTAGTTGCCATTTTGCCACAACTTTAGAAGTATGCTTGGTGTCATTGTCCATTTGGAAGACCCATTTGCGACCAAGCTTTAACTTCCTGACTGATGTCTTGAGATGTTGCTTCAATATATCCACATAATTTTCCTTCCTCATGATGCCATCTATTGCACCAGTCCCTCCTGCAGCAAGGCATCCCCACAACATGATGCTGCCACCCCTGTAATTCACGGTTGGGATGGTGTTCTTCGGCTTGCAAGCCTCCCCCTTTTTCCTCCATACATAATTATGGCCAAAGAGTTCTATTTTTGTTTCATCAGACCAGAAGATATTTCTCCAAAAAGTTTGATTTGCAGTTGCAAACCGTAGTCTGGCTTTTTTATGGCGGTTTTGGAGCAGTGGCTTTCAGGTTATGTCGATATAAGACTCGTTTTACTGTGGATATAGATACTTTTGTACCTGTTTCCTCCAGCATCTTCACAACGTCCTTTGCTGTTGTTCTGGGATTGATTTGCACTTTTCACACTAAAGTACGTTAATCTCTAGGAGATAGAATGCGTCTCCTTCCTGAGCGGTATGACGGCTGCGTGGTCCCATGGTGTTTATACTTGCATACTATTGTTTGTACAGATGAATGTGGTACCTTCAGGCGTTTGGAAATTGCTCCCAAGGATGAACCAGACTTGTGGAGGTATACCATTTTTTTCCTGTGGTCTTTGCTGATTTCTTTTGATTTTCCCATGATGTCGAGCAAAGAGGCACTGAGTTTGAAGGTAGGCCTTGAAATACATCCACAGGTATACCTCCAATTGACTCAAATGATGTCAATTAGCCTATCAGAAGCTTCTAAAGCCATGACATCTTTTACAAGCTCTTTAAATGCACAGTCAACTTCTAACCCACTGGAATTGTTATATAGTGAATTATAAGTTAAATAATCTGTCTGTAAACAATTGTTGAAAGAATTACTTGTGTCATGCACAAAGTAGATGTCCTAACCGACTTGCCAAAACTATAGTTTGTTAACATGAAATCGGTGGAGTGGTTGAAAAATTAGTTTTAATGACTTCAACCTAAGTGTATGTAAACTTCTGACTTCAAATGTATCTGTCATCATTTATAAAATTACACCGAATTACATTGCTTTTAGTATATTGAATGTGCAATACGTGCAGTTATCTGTAATTCAACCCTGCGCACTAAAGACTGTATTTTAAGGGAATTACTATTATTACCCCAAATTATATCACACACACATTTAGCTATTTAAGTTTCTCTTCCTGTCATTTACCTGTACAGTTTATGTAACCATGCAAGTATTCACTTATCTGTAAATATAACTGTATATTTACCTGTACAGCTAATTTAACCAGGAAAAATATTCACTTACCTGTTGGCCAGTCTGTCTATTAAGTAAACTATTATTACCCTCGCTCATATCATATGCATTTTTAGCTACTGAAGTATTTCTCTGCCATCGACCGAATAGTATAGTTAACCATCCAACATCCACCAATGTATAGTGTACATTTTCAGCCAACCACCCCATACTATGCAATGTCTTTTTATCGCTTTTTTTGCACTCCAGATATCTTGTATTTCTATACTTCTTCATACTGCCGCTCTATGTATCATGTATCGTCTATCTGTCTTTTGTGTACCTTCGTTGTGGCATTTTGCACCTGCCCTGTGTTTTGTTGTAGCTGCTTGACAAAGAAATTTCCCCCTCAGGGATCAATAAAGTATCTATCTATCTATCTATCTATCTATCTATCTATCTATCTATCTATCTATCTATCTATCTATCTATCTATCTATCTATCTATCTATCTATCTATCTATCTATCTATCTATCTATCTATCTATCTATCTATCTATCTATCTATCTATCTATCTATCTATCTATCTATCTATCTATCTATCTATCTATCTATCTATCTATCTATCTATCTATCTATCTATCTATCTATCTATCTATCTATCTATCTATCTATCTATCTATCTATCTATCTATCTATCTATCTATCTATCTATCTATCTATCTATCTATCTATCTATCTATCTATCTATCTATCTATCTATCTATCTATCTATCTATCTATCTATCTATCTATCTATCTATCTATCTATCTATCTATCTATCTATCTATCTATCTATCTATCTATCTATCTATCTATCTATCTATCTATCTATCTATCTATCTATCTATCTATCTATCTATCTATCTATCTATCTATCTATCTATCTATCTATCTATCTATCTATCTATCTATCTATCTATCTATCTATCTATCTATCTATCTATCTATCTATCTATCTATCTATCTATCTATCTATCTATCTATCTATCTATCTATCTATCTATCCTGTTGTGCATTTTTCTAATGCAATCTTAACTCGCATAAAAACTGTCGATGGAAACGTGCTTACTGACTGACATAAGAAGAGAATCTGCTGATGCATAGCCAAATTTCAAAATTGTACCATGTGTATTCCACTGTTCTGAGGCCCTTCAAACCGCGGGGTGCCTGTTGCCCATCCCTGATGGTAAAACTTCACCACAGATGGATAGGATAAACAAGTTACTTTGCCATCTATTGTTATCTCCAAAGTTTTGGCATCTTCGGATCCGCCATAGAATTGCAGATCCGCCATAGAAATAGAGCGAATACGTTAAAAGTCTGGTATTATGGGTAGTCTAACTATCGAATGGTTTGGACTAGACTCATGCCGTATTTCTCACAGCTAGAGGAAGTGAAATGGCTACAATGACTTTGCTCATGATGTACGCAATTGATATGTAACAACACCCTGAGCGCATCGGATACGAAACACCAATACTTGATGTAACAGCAGCACAAAATGGATAAAGAACTTTGTGGAATTATCTTTTGCGGATGCCTTTTCTTTATATGATAGACACTTGTGATTTCTAGCTGCACCAATCAAAGCAGTGGAGTGTGGTCAAAACGATTCATATTTTGGGGAGCGGGGTTCCAAAATGTAATCATATCACACAACATTTTACCATTTCTAAAATGTAAAAAATAAATAAAACACAGACTAGCTAAAAAATAAGTGAAACTTGGCAAATTATTCAATGAAATATGATAATTTGCTGGTAAAAAAAAAAGTGGATTTGCAAAAAACATGTTTGTACCCCTTATTTGTGTTTACTCCATGGCTCAGGCAGCCAAGTGTAGGCTATGGTGAAAAGCTGTAGCCTGAGACTGAAGAGGAAATGAAAGTCAATGAACTAAGTAGACCAGACCCAGGTGCTATTGCATGGGTGTTTATGGGAGACCCACCCCATTAAGTAGACCTGAACTGATAATTTTTTCCAATGGTATTTTTTTATTTAACCTTTATTTAACTAGGCAAGTCAGTTAAGAACAAATTCTTGAATTCAAATTCTACAATGACGGCCTACCAAAGGGCAAAAGGCCTTCTGTGGGGACGGGGGCTGGGATTAGAAATAAAAATTAATAAAGTATAAATAAAGGACCAAACACACATCATGACAAGAGAGACAAAACCACACTACCTACTACTAGCAACACATGACAACACAGCATGGTAGCAACGTAACATGGTAGCAGCACAAAACATGGTGCAAACATTATTGGGCACAGACGACAGCACAAAGGGCAAGAAGGTAGAGATGACAATACATCACGCAAAGCAGCCACAGCTGTCAGTAAGAGTGTCCATGATTGAGTCTTTGAATGAAGAGATTGAGATAAAACTGTCCAGTTTGAGTGTTTGTTGCAGTTTGCTCAGGCCCTTTACTGGAACGAGCTATCTTCATTTATCTACCATCTTTGCTGTAGCCCAAGATTATCTATTATATTTTTCAGCTTAGTCGCAACTCGCAAACTTTGCAGGTGTTTATGATTAATAAACAATGCCATGCTGGTGGGTGGTACCATTCAAATAAAATCCAGCCCTGAAACGAAACGTAGGCTTAAAAGAATGTACATGTCATTTCATTGGAAAATACGCGTCATTGGAAGGACTGCACAAAGTGGGCAGTTCGGGTTTGTCACTTCAAGCCAAAATATATCATAATTTGACTAAAACAATGAATGATTGACTTAAATAGTTGTGCAACATCACGAGTAAGTTCTGGCAAATGTCTTTCAACTCGAAAAAGTAGATTTCTACTAGTGTGGGTGTTTGGTTTTTGGCCATCATATTGGTGCTCTTGATATTCCGTCACCACTAGATGGTGCCAGATGTATCTATGAGGTGGGCCGAACTAGTGGCAGAACCCAGTAGATGTTGTTCTGTAGACGTGAACCTGTTGTGTTGGCCTTGTTTTAGTATCTTATCTTTGCAGTCCCATACAGGTGGCAAACTCTCCAGGCAGTCGAGTGCAAATCGTCTCAGCCCACAGGACAAGAGCGAGACCTGCCCAACCTCTTCCCCAGTGGGGCCAGCTCCCAAACCAGCGGCCGGTCCAGGGAAGGCAGATGCCCACAAACCACCCTGCACCTCCTCTGGCTTTAAGCCTGGGAGCCGCTCCCCACGACCACCTCTCTGCAGCAGGCCTAAGAAGAGCTCCTAGGCACCAGCAGCAGAGTACCCAGCCCCACGGGCGCCGTGTGCCAAAGAAGAGGATCCCCGTCAGAGGTGTACCCTGGGGGGTGGCAGGGCTGCTAGACACATGACCTGTTGGTATTCATCTATCCACTGTGTGACACACACCAGCCCTGGACTGACTGAATAGTCTCTCACACACCCACTGTGATGTAGTTTTAGAACGGCCAGTAGACATGCTGAAGATAGGTTTGTCAGATAAGATTGTCAGTGGCATCAGTTTGAATACATTCAGAGGGTAAACCAGCATGCTGTGGAATCAGGAGAGCAAATAATTTACCTAGCAATGATTTCACAGTACAGCACCTGATTCCTGTTTAAACTATCCCTATTGCGGCTCCACTGACCTCCCATCTTAGGCTACCTGTCGTTTCTGTTGTGCTTAGATACGTACTTCATGTCTGCATTTTCCATATCAAACTCACTGACAGTCTGAGTCGTTTCAAAATACACTCATTAAAAAGTAGATTGGAAACTCAAAGGGAGTGTTCATCTCTCTTATTTATTCCGTTGTGCATAATTCATTATTTATTAGTGGTACACAGGGTTGTGTAGCTATTTAGTTTTTTCTATGTACTGTAAAAGTATACTTTTCTATTTCTTTCAGTATCCTAACAGGCAAATTTGGTATGAAGTGCTTTGTTTTCCCCAACAAATGTCATTAACATAAACATAGTTCATTCATTAGTAGTCAGTGGCGGTCAGGGTCTCAAGCTTGTCTGCTGTTCATTGTTTTCATTGAATTGTTCTTAGGATGATTTAAGGATGATTGCCAAGCATCATGAGAAGAAACTACTGTACAGAAATTCCATTATTTTGTTTCAATAAACATAATGAGAAATGGGATTTATTTTTGGGTGGTTTTGTGATAACCTTTCCCTTATTCTGTTTTGACCTCTCAATTTCTAAAATCTCAGAAAATGCAGTTGACCCTCTTGGTGTCAATACAGACTGGCAGTGGCACACAGGCTGGTTACGCACCATCAAAATGCAGGGGATTGGGACTGAGGGCAACCATGGCTCTAATCTGGTTTGGGAGGCCATTGAAAGCAGCAGGAGCTACTTTGAGGGCTCTGCCATTCAAGCACAGGTCTTTCTGCTGTAGAGAGAATAATCCCCAGCATAGATACAACATTAAAGTAGTCAAGCAGAACCCACAGAGGCTGCATTTCAAATCCACCCATTTGCATCTTGAAGTGAATGTGTGCAGACTCAGGCTTTCTGTGTGTGTGTGTGTGTGGGGGGGGGGGGGGGGGGATTAGCTCTTTTGAAGTGAGGCGCATGGCACATTTCTCCTTTTGGGTGATTGGTTCACGGCCTTTAAACTGTAAATAGCTCACTTTTATCAAAGGCTGTCAGTGCTTTGTCCAGGTAGGCATGCTTGCCTTTCCTGGCCTGGTGGATGGTCCCACATTTTGTGAGGAATGACTGGCTACAGGAGAGAAAGGTTGTTATAGAGCCTAGTTTTGATGCATAACTTTCAAAATAAAAAGTATGCTTTATGGGAGCACAGAATGAATGACAAATATATTGAATAGTATACACTTGGGAGTATACCAATAATTTAAAACACCTTTCTAATATTGAGTTTCGGGGGGCGCTACAAGGTGTCGAAAGCTTTCCACAGGGATGCTGTCCCATGTTGACTCCAATGCTTCCCACTGTTGTGTCAAGTTGGCTGGATGTTCTTTGGGTGGTGGTCCATTCTTGATACACACAGGAAACTGTTGAGCGTGAAAAACCCAGCAGTGTTGCAGTTCTTGACACAAACAGGTGCGCCTGGCACATACTACCATACCCCTTTCAAAGGCACTTAAATATTTTGTCTTTCCCATTCACCCTCTGAATGGCACACGTACAAAATCCTTAAAAAAAGCTTAAAAATCCTTCTTTAACCTGTCTCCTCCCCTTCATCTACACTGATTGAAGTGGATTTAACAAGTGACATCAATAAGGGATCATGGCTTTCACCTGGTCAGTCTATGTCTTGGAAAGACCAGGTGTCCTTAATGTTTTGTATACTCTGTGTATATTATCAATAAAAATGAAGGGCAAAAGGAAATGGGGAAACACAGAAATGTAATATTGTGGCATTACGTTTGTAATTTACTTTATACTACTTATGTAAGCACCAGATGGAGCTGTAGTGAATTCCAGAGTTAATTTCTAGAATGGAGTTGACAGGTGGACGCTGGCTAGAATGGACTGCTATCTGGTTTCATGTTTGAATCCAGCCGTATACGTGTGTGATTGATTGAGCCATTAAATAATTATGATGGTGTATGTAAGTTGTCATTAATGAATAACTGCATGTTTGCTGTGATTCATTTAAGGAAAATAGCATGTTGAGATGTGCATTTTCGCCCAGCATAATCCACTGATCTGAGAAAAAAAGAATTGAAGATAATGATTCATTCAGTTTGTAAAACCCTCCTCCCTTTAGACCCGTGAACTAAATTTGCATAAGGTCTGTTTAGACAACCTCCTGTATGGCTAATGCGTTGTCAGAGGCAGAGATGGGATTTCAGCATATGGTTCTCATTTTCTTGTGCCAGACTTTTAATTCATTATAGAGGGGAAAAAAATCTCCAAATTGAATTGTGTAAGTGGAATGTGACCTGCACTAAGTGTGTGGATCTGCAGGCCTCCAGGAAGAAGAAATGGTCCGATGTCTTCATATGCAGCTAGGTCATATGCTTTGACATTCGCAGAATTGTCCATTTATGTATTAAAAGAGCAAACAAACATCCGCTAGTAATTTTTTGGATGCACCAAACTTCTATCAGCTCTTGCAGAAGTACATAGAGACAGAGAGGGAGAAGGAGAGTGCACAGAACAAGCAGGGAGGTAAGGTTAGGGGCGTGAGTTTGCGACAAGGCATGGAAGCAAAGGAAATTAGAAATTCGGCGGGATGGAACCAGGGATGCGCCCTCTGCCCCCCTCTCCAGCGGTGCTCCTGACAGATGGGAGCAGGGGGAGGGTGCAAGCAGCCTCCCGAGTGGGGGGATTAAAACCCTGCAGCCCCTTTTGCAGCCTGGAGAGAGTGTGTCACTGTGCAAAGGTGGGGTGAGGAGATGGCACCTGTGGTGAGACTCTTGGGGGGTGAGGAGGGGGGCGCAGGACCGCTAATGTCAAAGGAGGAGATGATGCATCCCTCCCCTGGCCCCCCCTCCGGTAGAAACTCTTTTATTCACTGCCAGGCAGAGATGAGGGTGGAGGGGGGTGGGGGATGCATCTCAATAACCTTAAAAGAGTTCCCTTTAATTAATCAGCTCATCTGCAGCGACCCGATACCTGCAGCTGAGCTCCCCATCCACTCCCCAAACACAACATCCTCCCTCAAACCACACCTCTCTGCTGCCGTGACATTGTACTAATGAGGTAACGCAGCTACAATGTCATGGAAACATTTCAGAGACATTATCTGTAGGAGCTCATCACACATGCTGATGTCCCTGATCATCTTCAATGTCTGCATCTGTGTGTGTGAGTTCTCCCTTGCTGTGCTACAATGCAACCATTTTACCAAAACAAACATTCAAAATGATAAAGGAGGGGAAACCATGATGCCATGAAGGAGGAGGGGAAACCATGATGTCATAAAGGAGGAGGGGAAACCATGATGTCATAAAGGAGGAGGGGATGAAGAAGAAGAAGAAGAAAATGATTAAAACCACACCTCAAGTAAACATTTGAAACAGATGGCAATTTCAAAGCAAGCCTCATCAATCTTTGTTGACACTATTCCTTTTTTAAACTACTCTTATTTGGGATATTTGCAGTTATAATACATACGCTCATTTGAATATCAAATTAATTAGTGAACACACTAGAGTAAATGCCTTTTTTATAAGTCCTTGTTAAAAGTGAAAAGTTCTTGACTACGGTTGGATGGCGTGTTAATTTACAGTGATATCTAATCCCAAGTTACAGCACATAAAAGGCGTTACTATACATATTTTAATGGGGAGGTGGTTGTTTTCCAAGCAATTTTCTGCTAGAGTACATTTTTAATTTATTCATATTTAATTTATTGGTCTCTGCATACCCACTCAGTAAAACTAATCAACAGCATGTATGGGCCTCTTAAAGTCACAGCTCTCTCTGGCAGCCAGCCTCTGATCTGGATAAACCCTTCATTTCAAAAGCTCTTTCCATTTCTGCAAAGAGCAGGCTGGGTAAAATACCCTCCCTGCATTCAGTCAACCAGGATGATACCACCTCCAAGGAGACTGTTCGATTCTCACAGACAACCTTTTAATAATTGAAAAAAAAGTCAGAAAATGAAAAATGTGCCCAGCCTTGAATGATCCGAAATATTTCAATTTCTGCGGGTACTGACCATCGCCACCGCTGTCGGAATGTCATCGGCTAAGGACAGAGCCTCTGCCTCTCCTCAAACTCCTCTGCCCTTGAGTTGGCTTTTTTTTTTTAAGGTGCTTTGGCAATCATTTAACACAGTGTGACTGGAGTTCTTATCACCTCCACTGTTATGCTCCAAATACCTATCGACCCATTGACACACGGCGAAGAGGGACCTGCACAACCTTACACATGGAAATTATTTCAATTAATTACCATTCCCTCTAGAGGTGATAGAGCTGGGGGGGAAAGCAAAGGACCCAAACAAGGAGCATTTCTCCGGCATAATGCGCACCATGTGTAATGAGCGGCAGAAAGGTCATTTGACACATTTCTGCAAGTATGAATCAATTTATTTAGAGCACGTAATTCTGTAGTCACCTCGGCGGCGTTGTGGTTTGGCAATGCATTGAGAGGGTGCATTACTGAAAGTGGGTCTTCTGTTTCTTCCCTGTAGCCCTGGCTGACCGCAGGTCTGCAGGAGTGCCTGGAAAGCAGGGAGATAGTGAAATGGAGTGTGCCAGATCCAATCAGTCATATCATGGGAAAATCGCCTCCATCACCTTCAGTGTAATTGGAACATTCATTACAGTCCAGTAAAAAACGCAAGGCACCATTAGATGGATGCTTTAGGAGTGGATTCTTGGAGAATGAGAGACTTTCGGGGTCTTGATATGGGATCACAGTCAAGTAAATAATAGGAATTGGTCCTACGAGGCTCAGAAAACCACTAGGCCCCTGGTTACGCATCAAAACACAACTTGGCACAGCAGAGGGGAAGAAATTCAATTATTGGACAGAAAATAAAATGCCCCTTGTGCCCCCTCAGTACAACAATAACAACAAACAGAACAGTCTCCTATCCAATATCTCACTTGAAGATTCACACCTGGTCATTCTTGTTAATGTCATGTGTCTTCTACGTGTGTCAAGTACCTGACAGTATTTTCTAAAAAGTTGAAGACATGGTAGATTTCAGTCACTGTACTGTAGGATCCATCTAATAGGAGTTATTTATTGATTCTGTCACATAATTTTCAGAGATCTATTCCTTAGAAAACACTGCTGCCATTTGAAAGCCTGGTAACCTACAGGGTATGGATTAAGTGGGCAATGTTTAACATGTATTATTATTTTAAGTAGCCACTTCTGTCCTCATGGCCTTAGTGTCAACTGTGAGGATGAACATTCTACTGCCACCAGGGGGGACCAAGCCCTAGCCATAGCCTTGTCCCCACTGCTACAGTTTGGAGCCATTGTAGTATTTTGTTATTGCTTGTTTGATGTTGTACTTGTTTGTAATGTTTTCCAACTGGTCTAGAGGGAAATGTATCACTGTAAACCATGCTGAAAATAAAACAAAAACATTTGGTCGATCAAAGGAAGAATATTTAATATGTTTAGGTTTGAAAATGGAGTTATTGTTTATGTTCTGAGGGCTGTTTTTAGGAAACTTTGTTCTAAACAAACCAGGCAGAAGCGTAGAGTGTAAATAAGAGTGCATACAGGAATTGTACTCAGAGTATGTTTGAAGTCACTTACAGATATCATCATTTCACATTCTCTTTGTGAGGTATAACCACCCTAACAACAAATCTACCCGTTTATAGTATCTCTACCCAACTCACACTAATGACTGTTTTTGGGGGTAAAATTCATCTGCATTAAATATGAATAAAATGGCATGATGAAATAATTAGGCAATGCCTTTCATGTAGCATACTCCTGATTTAACACACACGATGAAGGGCTTGTGACCCATTTGAACTAAAAAACCTTTGCTCTGTCCAAATTGATCCTCAATTCCAAAATGATGTGTAATTACCATAGCAATTAAGAGCACTGACTGACTACTAAAGGCATTTGGGATAAACAAATATTTATATCCCCCCCAAAAAATGGAGCTAAAAAGTGGGTAAAATGTATGATTCTCCAGCCAGATAATTTGGCAGATCCGAGCTGGTATGTATTCACTGTATGTAGCTAGTGGTCCTTCCCTGAGCCGGTTCATTTCCTCTGTGATGACTGAAGCCAGGAAATAGGGCCTGCTATGCTCTACCTTAGCCCTCTCTTTATACCCCCAGCCATCTCTTTTTCTACCCCAGTCCTCTCTCTATATACCCCAGTCCTCTCTCTCTACCCCAGCCCTCTCTCACTACCCCAGTCCTCTCTATATATATACCCCAGTCCTCTCTCCAGTGAGCACTGTTGGGGCCATAATACTGAAGTGGAAAGACAATCATTTCACCATAAATTTGCCTCGACCAGGTGCTCCTCGCAAGATTTCTGACAGAGGAGTGAAAAGAATAATCAGAAGAGTTGTCCAAGAGCCAAGGACCACTTGTGGAGAGCTTCAAAAAGACCTGCAATTAGCAGGTACTGTTGTCTCAAAGAAAACAGTAAGTAATGCACTCCACCGCCATGGCCTGTATGCACGCTCACCACGCAAGACTCCATTGCTGAAAAAAAAGCATGTTGAAGCTCGTTTAAAGTTTGCTGCACAACATTTGGAAAAGCCAGTGAAATACTGGGAGAATATAGTGTGGTCAGATGAGAGCAAAATTGAACTGTTTGGATGTCATAATACACACCATGTTTGGAGGAGAAATGGCACTGCACATCACCCTAAAAACACCATACCAACAGTGAAGTTTGGAGGTGGGAACATCATGGTGTGGGGCTGCTTTTCAGCAAATGGTACTGGCAAACTTCACATAATTGAAGGAAGGATGAATGGGCAAATTTACCGAGACATTCTTGACAAAAATCTGCTGCCATCTACCAGGAAGATGAAGATGAAACGAGGGTGGACATTTCAGCAAGACAATGATCCCAAACACACAGCCAAGGAAACTCTCAATTGGTTTCAAAGAAAGAAAATAAAGCTGCTAGAATGGCCCAGCCAATCACCTGACTTAAATCCCATTGAAAATCTATGGAAAGAACTGAAGATCAAGATTCATAGAAGAGGCCCACGGAACCTTCAAGATTTGAAGACTGTTTGTGTGGATGAATGGGCCAAAATCACACCAGAGCAATGCATGCGACTAGTTTCTCCATACAGGAGGCGTCTTGAAACTGTCATTATCAACATCAAGGCTTTTGTACAAAGTATTAAATAAATATCAGTAAGTGTGTTCAATACTTTTTCCCTGTGCCATTTCACATTATTACACATAACTTAATTTCTGAACGTATTTGTTTTGGTTTCTTTGTATGTATGGATTACTTGGGTTGTTACCAACTGCTGGTGTATATTTCATGTCAATAGCACCTTTGGAAATATATTTACTGAGAAAAATGGTGACGTGTTCAATACTTATTTCACCGGCTGTATACCCCAGGAAAATTTATGGTGAAATGATTGTCTTTCCACTTCCGTATTATGGCCCCAACAGTGCTCACTGGAACATTCAGAAGCTTAGAAATGCGCCTATAACCAATGCCATTATTATGTTTTGCAACAATTAGGTTGCGAAGGTCTTGAGACAGCTCTTTGCTTTTACCCATCATGAGATGTGTCTTGTGTGACACCTTGGCAATGAGACCTTTTTGTAGGCCATCAGTTGGGACTGAACCAGCTGATATTAATTTGCACTGACAGGGGGCTGGATTGCTTTTTAATTACTGATAGTTTTCAGCTGTTGTCTTGGCTTTCCATGCTTTTTTTCACCTCCCTTTCTTCATGTGTTCAATACTTTTTCCCTGCGTCATTTCACATTATTACACATAACTTAATTTCTGAACTTATTTGTTTTGGTTTCTTTGTATGTATGGATTACTTGGGTTGTTACCAACATCTGGTGAAAATGTAATGTCAATAGCACCTTTGGAAATATATTTACTGAGAAAAATGGTGAAGTGTTCAATACTTATTTCACCCGCTGTATACCCCAGTCCTCTCTCTCTCTACCCCAGTCCTCTCTCTCTCTACCCCAGTCCTCTCTCTCTCTACCCAGTACTCTCTCTCTATATATACCCTAGCCCCCTCTCTCTCTACCCCAGCCCTCTCTCTATATACCCCAGTCCTCTCTCTCTATACCCCAGTCCTTCTCTCTCTCTACACAAGTCCTCTCTCTATAGTCCCCAGCCCTCTCTCTCTCTCGGCCCCGGCCATCTCACACCACTCAGCGGCCAGTGTGATTGGACTTCTCACTCTCTACAGCTCCACATTATTGGTCATTATCACGCTGTTGTCCATGTGTAGGGTGACACTGGTGTGGTGATGGAGAGGCGACAGGAAGGACCTCTACTGCAATAACGTATTATTAGCTTTTTCACAGCTCCCCTGGGCTGGATTTACACTGGATATCCACAGACCTCTGAGGGCAGCCCACTGTCACAACAGCACTATCCACCACCCAAGCAACGTCCAGATACACACCCACACTGATGCAAGTGCACGCACGCACACGTAAGCAGACAGAACATTGTGACTTTTTTTTCACTCTTTCCAATTAGCCCTAGCAGTGCTGAAGTGCTAGTGTGGTATGTTATTATTCTATACCCTCTATTGTTCAGAAACCATCAAACACATTTTCTCCCGTCATTACTTTATGTTCGTACGCTGTTCTTTGGGAGAATAGAATAGAACAACTATCGCCGTGCAGAGCACACTGTTACCTGCTGTGCACGACAATGCATCACATCACAGCACGTGTACATTGGGTTTGAAACAGTAGCACTTCTGCCGCTATAGCTATTTTCTGTCAATGCGCTTGTCCTTTGCAATGTTAACCTTATCCCATGCGACTGCTGCCGTGTGTCCCTGTCCTGTTCAGAAAACAGTCAGAACTTCCTTAAGGGACAATGACATTGGCCAGGCTCAATTAGAGAGACATTTTGCTGACATGCAGATTGCCTCTACTCAATCTTTTTATGTAAAACATTGAGATGCCAGTCACTTATGGATGGATGAACTTTGGGAGAATCAATAGTATTGATGAATCATAGATCCTACAAGCCAACAAGACTGGCATTATTAGAATGAATTTATTGCATGGGGAAAGTCAACATACAATTGTAATCATAATCAGACAAGTGAGTTATGTACAATCAATAGCACAATTATTATAATATAGCTTGTCTTTGTGGTGTAGACACACATTCAAACGGACTGCAGTGTGTGTGCGAGAGTTTAGTCTTGCATCTTTACATTCATTTATCATACAACACACAGCGCCAGAGTGTACACAAACTCGGCTTATGCATTACTATGACTGATAGGTCGATCGACATGAAAAGAGAGTGAATCGCTCTTGCAGAAATGTCCCATAGCATACAATAGCCGGGTGACAGTCTACCATAACATAGTGTGCGCTAGCCTTTTAAACTACAGGGTATTTCAGCCCTGCAGGTAGAGAGAGAAAGATACATTTGTCCTCTCATCGTCAGAGACAGTAATCACCCAGGATGCAGGGGTCAAATTCTAACTGCACAACAGGACCATTCTGAACCCCGATGGAACTTCTCTACACCTCCATGAGTATGAAAGACAAAAAAGCACCCTGCAGAAACATTGCAATATTGGAACCTTTGGCTGTGCTCCATTTTGTAGTGAAACATATTGGAAGGGGATTGTCAGGGGGGAAGCACAATATCGCTGTGAAATCCAAGGAGACAATGGCATTTGATTGTGTCCTTTGGTGAACCCTGGGATATTGGCTGGATTGCAGTTTTATTTTCCTGAGCAGCAGTGGCTACTATGTCTCTGCTTCACTACTGTATCTGTTGACGCTCCTCTGGAATGGCACATGGCAAAATCAATAACCACAATGATTAGAGAGAGACTTTTCTGGACAGACTTGTGTTTTTTCTGTGAGGAATTATTGAGAAGATATTACCCTTGTTGCCAAAGATAATTCTAACAGAATATTATGGCACAAAATACTTATATGTACAGTTAAGGTGCTGGATCAACTGCAATGTAGGTGACACTGCACTGAAACTCTATTAATTAAATAATTAAAATATTTACACCATAAATCAGCATTAGTGTAGAAGTACACCTCAAACAATGTTATGTTTGAATCTGACAAAGCCCCACATTCCCGAGAGCCCCTCAGAACCCCTTGGGTGACAGATGAGGCCTGGTTCAGTGTGTGTGATCACAGCACTCTGACAGTCATTTGTAGGCATGTTGGGGGTCGAGGTCATAAAGAGACAGACAGAAACCCCATATTAGGAAGAGCACAAATAGTAGACGTCTAATTTAGTTTGGTTACGTCACTAAGGTGACATAAACCAAGAGTATTGGACGGAGAGAAGATAAAAGAGAAAGAAAGGGAGCGATGGACACAGGGAAAGTGAGAGACATGAAGAGATGAGCGGTGGCTAGACACTCCCCCCACTTACTGAACCCCACTGCCTCTGGTCTGCATTAATGGTGTCAGTCAGACCAGTGAATGTCATCTGCTTTTACCATCTATCATCTATTAGGCCAGCTGGCCTAAGGACAGACATGGAGCCACCCCATCCCAGGCCTGTAACACTCCCTTCCATATGTACTGTATGGTGCTTCTCAAGCCCACCAGATCAGCTGGCAGCTAATCACTCTCTTCACCATGTGGTTTCCACTCTCTCTCTCTCTCTCTCTCTCTCTCTCTCTCTCTCTCTCTCTCTCTCTCTCTCTCTGTCTCGCTCTCTCTCTCTCTCCCCAGCGGTGTGTCTTAGCAGGGGTGGGCACTCAGGCCTACGCCAGCCAGCCGTTAAAAGACTGACTGGTATCCCCATCATCATCATCATCATCATCATCATCATCATCATCATCATCATCATCATCACTCCACCATCCACATTTACAGTATGATGTCAAGAACTAAAATATAACACAGGACTAATTGTGCACATGAAAAACATTATGCACCTGTGTAGTATGGGGAAGGTTTTGACATTTCCCTCTCCAGTTTGAAATGCAATTAGAGCCGAAAGATCAAACATTCTAACAGATCTACTTTCAGACATTTACATTTGTAAGTTTAGCAACCAACGTGATAATTTGAATACCAGAAGTCACTTTAACTCATTACAGATAATGTCCCTATCGCATGAGTTGTTCTGAAGGTGCTTTGAACTGAAGGAAGTGACACCCTACTCCTCAGCTCTAACTGAGTGAACAGGGAAACAGCTCAAATGTCTCAGCTAACTTATAGTACATGTGTGTGCGTGTATTTTTACAGTTCAAATTCCTATGTTTTTGGATCTTGTAAATGTGAGCTAAATCTTCTATGCTACTATAGTTAAAAATATAATTAATGCCTGTTTGCTTTACACTTTATGAATGATTGGGGTTTAGGAGAAAATGCTGTGAAGCTTGGAAGCGGTTTGGCTTTCTTCTCCCTCACCCTGTGTTGGCACTGTCTCTCTGTTCACAACCATAAGATCCCAGTTTGATCGTTCGCCTAAAATCGCTCCACTCAAGAGAGAGATTTAAGAACACTTTCATCATGAAAGGCCCTTATAAGATGAACAGAATATACCTGCATTGAAGGTTTTCCTTTTGGTGAGCATGCTGTACTAAACTGGGCCAATTTGTGCGATGATACACACAAACTCACAATCGTGCGCAAGAAAAATAGATAAGTCAGCTCCGAACTTGTCTGATTTCCCCTTCCCTGACTTTCATGTGATTTCAAGTTGGAGTGAAAATATCATCCTAACTTGCTCTTCCGCCATGAAATCCACGGCAGCCTTTGTAATAAAAAGCATTGCACTTTGAATCATTCGGTCTAATAAATTCCTTCAGAATGAGATGGCCTCTGTCATCTTCATTTTGGCCTTGTTAGGGCACATTCTCCAACATGGGGCCGGGTGCGTGAGCGACTGGGGTCAGACACTGTAATTGAAGCCCAGTGAAAAACCACAAACTGAAAACCTAGGGGCTAGGTGCAAACAGTGTAGGCCTCACTTTGAAACTCGTAGAAATGACAAAGCCAGCACCATGAGAAGTCTCATTATGGTAAGCCTGAGCAAGACAAGTCCAGGGTACACACCCTGACACTCCTCTCCATTCATTTAGCAGATGTTCTTATCCAGAGCGACTTACAGGACCAATTAGGGTTAAGTGCCTTGCTCAAGGGCACATTGACAGAGCTGTTTTACCTAGTTTGCTCTGGGATTCAAACCAGCAAACTTTCAGTTACTGACCCAACACTCTTAACCACTACGCTACCTGCCACCATTCCTTTCCTCCCCTCTCTCCTCTTTCTCTTCCTCTCTCCTTCTCTCTATTCAACTTGCTCCTCTCTTCCCCTCCTCTGCCATCTTTCTCCATGTGACTGCTCAGGCTGTTTGGAGGCCTATGTTTTTAATTTCCCTCCACTGTTCAGCAGTGCAATACAGTGTGACTTTAGAGGCCTCCCTCCCTTCACTGTAATGGAATGCATATTTCCTTTAGTGTGAAAGGTGGGTTCTAATGAATAGCTCCACCTGGGTCCTGTCCTGGAGACCCCTCCTTGTCCTCCACTCTGCTTTCTTTCATTGAATGCTCTTTGTTGATTAGACATAATTGAGGTGACTCAGAGAGACCCAGGGCCAGCTCTCAGCTCCTTCCTCCAGCGCAGTCGGCACAGATGAAAAAGCCCATCTAGGCGCCCGATGTGGGGGGTCAGTGCAAATCAGATCCTGGGCTTTCTTGTGTTTGGCAGCCGACACTTTCAAATGTTAATGGATGGGGGCGAACAAAGACAAAATGGGTCTGAAAATGCTAATCGTCCTTAATTCATGTAAATAGGTTTTCTAATGGAGGAATTAACCATTTTAAATACGCAATTGGAGGCAATCAGTCCTTTCATTTGATGGGGCGGCACAGGTGTAGTGGATTGAAATTCATCTTTCACACAGGGCTGGCTCATTTGTCACTTGGCTGTGACCAGGCATGGATGACAGAGAGACGGGGATTCTGTGTGTGAGCAGACATGCTCAGACAGCTGGGGAGAAAAGCCTCTGGATAACCTCTCATTGTAAGTAAGGTATGTATGGTAAGGTATGCTGTTTTATTATTTATTACTTTTATTTTCCATTTTTATTTCATTTTTCTTAACACTTCTTAAAGCATTGTTGGTTAAGGGCTTGTAGGTAAGTATTTCACTGTAAGGTCTACACCTGTTGTACTCAGCACATGAGAAGTACCACAAAATAAAATTAGATTAGATTTGATTTGAATAGGAAGAATAACCAAGACCGATCAATAGATTTTTCTCAAAACGACTTATTGTCAATAAATGTTCTGTCCATGATGCTGATGTCAGACTCTAGGTTAAATAGGTAGATTGTCCATGGATAGAGCATAGGCCAGACCTAACATTGTGTTGGTACCACTCATAGTCCTGAGGAATGGACAGCATCTCGCACTGAAATGTCTACTCAAGACAAGAACAAATATTCCACACATTAAAACAATGATTCATTTCTATAACTACTGTAAAACCCATACACAGCATAGCTCATTGTGTTGTGATGGGACTGGAAAGGAGACACAAACAAACAGCCCCCATCCCCCATAGATGCCACAGACACTAACAAGGGGAATGGTCTGGGAATAGAATCCTCCTGACTTATTACTCTGATCATCTCAAACAGACAACAGAGCACGAGGTCATGCTACAACACGTAGTAACATGGTGTAGCAACAAGGCCAGAGAGCGACAGACACAGCACAGACATGGCGTAGGGGGTATGAATCAAATGTGCAACACTGTGTCTCTGGGAGAATGACTTATTAGTCAATATGAGGCGGACACTGTGGCTTTCAGGGCACAGAGAGAGAGAGAGAGAGAGAGAGAGAGAGAGAGAGAGAGAGAGAGAGAGAGAGAGGGAGAGAGAGAGAAGGGGGGTGGCAGCCCTCACTAATGAACGAGACAAGAAAAACCTTGTTTAAAAGGACAAATCAGATCACAAGATTTCCAACCCATTAGCCACTACTCACCAGGAATGATAATCATGATTAAGGACGGTGAGGCCTGTGGATTTCTGAGTAGAAAACAGTGTTGTCTTGGAGGAAAGCTTTTCCTGGAGGAGAGTCAAAGAGCAGTTCATTTTCACTCTGACCTTCAGGGCTCCGGGCGGCCAGACAAGGGCACCAACAGATTGAGAATTAATTGGTGCAATTAACATTTTGTGATTATAAGGACTCCAGATCAATACACTATGCAAATAGCAGTATTGATGTGCTGCAGAAACCTTGTTAATTGTGTTTGGCGAACAAACAGGCCCCTGTGTTACTATTCCATAATGGAACAGGAGGCACGGACGGGCTTAAACTGCTGACCACTTTAGATGCATGAGGACGTACAGCACTCTTCTCTTCTCTCCCCACAACCTCCATTCCACCCCCAACCCTCCACTCATCTCCACCGCTCCACTCCTCTTCAACCCTCCATCCACCCCCAACCCTCCACCCCTCCATTCCACCCCCAACCCTCCAACCCTCCATCCACCCCCAACCCTCCACTCCTCTCAAGATGCTTAAGGAAAGTTGCAGAGTTTGATAGTCTTGTTTGCTTTTAAGTTGGCCTTTTAGTGGGCATTTGAAGAGGCCCTGCTTGAAGGGTAGAGTGTGGATGCAGCTGCTTCTCTGTGGCTGTAATCTCTCCAGTAGCCTTCTCTCATTTCAGGTTGTGGCAGATTACACAAATGGCCCGCGCCCTCCTTTCTTTGACTGTTTGTTTCAGTACAGGGGAGCAGGGATGGCCATGCGAAACACAATTGAAAAACTCAACGCAGACAGCCATTCTAATGAATTAGTTTCAGCTTTATTGCTATGGACTGGATTTTCCACTCTCGTTATTAAACCGCGTTGAAAATGCACTTTCATTTCAGATAAGTACCAGTAATCCTGTTTGCGGAGCGCAGTAGATGAAGTTAAATATAATTTAAGCAGAAACGGAAACTGGTGGAACAATGTAATCACTGAAAGTGAGATTGAAGTGATGCTATTATTACTATCATTATTATTATTTTCATTATAAGAGCTTACTGCAGTGTAGAGAGCAGGGATGGTGATGGCAGGTAGCATCGGTGAGGAGGTGAGGGGAAGAGAAAACCCACTCTACCCAACAGCTATCAGAGAGATCCAATAAATCATAGCTCACTCAGCACCAGGGTTTTTCATATTGCCCATCTCACTGTTTGTCCCTGTGACAATGGCTTGCAAATTACATTCTAGGGCTTACTGCCTGCAGCCTACTGGAAATCCACACGTCCACAAAGAGCTGTGCACATTGCAGAAAGTAAAGTGTCATTGTAAAGCGCTACTGTTAAGTATATGGGGTTAATAAGGCGAGGGAGCAGTTTGCGTGGACTTAACGGTGCAGTGTAGCGTTAGCCGTGGCCGTCGTGTAATGCTCGGTTTTGTCTTCTACCCACATAGGAGTTATGCCCCATGTTTGCTAAGAAGTCTGGGAACAAAAAAATAACTCCCTGGTGACAGTATGGCAGAGCCGTGATAAAAAGGTGCAAATATTAATCCTGCACTGCTTTATTTTAGTCACGGCTTTGAACAAATAGAAATTATGAATATTAAAAGAGCATTACACAGCAGTGTTAAATAATTGAACACTCCGCCCCATTCATTAGGATTGAAAATTAGGTTCTCAACACAAAGATTACAGGTAATGTCATAAAATAGAACAATTGACATGTTATTAGCCATTTGTTAGCATGCTAATTGCCTTGAATTATTTTCAGTTCTGGGCCGTGCTCATTGAAAGCTTTAGCATTAATTCCCTAGTGATGAAGTTAGTGTTAGGAATGGGAAGCACTCGAAGCAAGGACAGGTAGGGAAGAGAGTGGACACAACGTTTCACACCCATGTTTATTAGACCATTTTACAACGTGGAATTATCTCAATAATAATGTATCTAGTCTACCTTATTGATGTACTGTGTGTTCTTTTATGAAATATGCATATACTGTACATGTCTCCTGTGCAGTCCTTTTCTCTGTGGCATAATTGATATAGATACTATATCTAGAAAGTACATTGGACACAAAAGTAGCCTAATAAAGGACCAAATAATACATAGGCCAACCATCTGCATGACAAATAGCACATTATTGCCCACAGCACTTTCCTCCTTATCTATTTGACCTCACATCTCAAACAGCAAAGATCCACAAATTGCATAACAAATGGGATCATTTTGAAAATAATGGGATCATTTTGTGCCCGGTATCTTTGGTCGTGATTGGACGCAGAACCACCCTGACATACACTAGAGTGTTTCACATACCTGGAGTGCATCCAAAATGGCACCCTATACCCTGTTTAGTGCACTACGTTTGGGTAGGGCCCTATGGCTTGACCATATGAGCCCAGGTCAAAAGTAGAGCATTATATAGGGAATAGGGTGCCATTTTGGACGCACACTGAACTCTTGCCAGAGTATGATCCTGTGGTCCCATCGTCATGAAGAATCCATTCACAGAGTAGGGGTCCTCCTGATGAACTTCCCTCCATACTGGATCAATCCATGGCTGCAGTCAAGAATCCACAAATCACCACTCAATGTATCAGCAAACATATGGGGATGCATATCAACAGTGGTGTCGGGCGGAAACATGGACTGGGGTTTTAAAGCATTTAAATGAATGTTGAATGAAACTGGCTAGACAAGAATACAAGCATCCTGCTTTATATGATGGTAATGACGACGATAATGATATTAAAGTAATGGATGAAAAAAAGTAATTATATAGCAACAACAGCTGATTGTTGATAATGGCTACTAATAATAGTACTATTATCACTACCACTACTATCACTGATTATATATATGACCAATCGGAGTAGTAATAGTACAAAGGCTACCGACAACAAACAAGCCCTCATGTCCATCTTTTGTCAGACCGTAGAAAGCAGGTGAAAAAATACACAATTGGATTGCATTTTCAGCCGTGGCTCAAAAAGACCTTGTCAAGATTGATGTCTTCCCTGTAGCTCTTGAAGTCTCTAGTTAATAGTAGGGAAGACTCTTGAAATTAGAATCCACTTCTTGCTAAAAGCACCAGCCGTGAATTGAGGACATTAGAGAAAAAACAGAAAGGTCCATGTCATTTCTATAGGGTGGTGAGACACCGGGAGAGCGGAATAGCCAATCTTTGCGATGTAATGGATATGTCAAGAGTTTCTAAATCATAGGTGTCCAGGGCAGAGAGACAAGAAAGCCAAACATAATGTCATCCTTTAGAGAGAAAGAGAGAGAGAGAAGAGGAGAGGGGGAGGAAGGGAGACAAACCAAAAAGTTAAAACAGATGCGTGAATGAGAGAAGGTCATGAAGTACAGGGTTTACATTTGGGCTAAAATGTTAATAATATTAACTGTTTATTATTTTCCTGTATGCTGTTACTTACTATTACCTCCTTGGCATATCGACTTGTGAGCATTATGCAAATGAAGTAACGCTATTTTGCTTAACAATAACACACTGACTTTGAATCCTCTTACTTAAGGTTTGATTGCTTCTTGACGGTGGTTTTAAATGAATTGTGTTGAGGAGTGATAAAGAGCTTATTGTCAGGAATAAAAGCCCAGAGCAATGGAGAAAAGCTTCACATCGAGTGACCAGACGATACAGGCTATTACGGTGAGGGAATGGTGTCCTTGACTGCCAGGACGGCTTAGAATTTTATTTCATCTTGTTTTGCTGGCTGCTGACAATGATGCGTGACTCTGGCACTGGCGGAAGAGAGCAAACATGAGAGCCATTTTAGATCTCATTTACTTGTGTGTGTCTGTGTGAGCCGCGTGTATTAACAAGTGTGTGTGTGTTTGTATGTATGAGTGTGTGTGTGTGTGTATGAGAGTGTTGTGAGAGTTTGTTTTTGAATGTGTTATAAAAGAGCACATTTTTTGTGAGTATGATACTGCTTGCCGTTCTCCATGCATCGCGTGAGGTGGGTGTGTGTGTGTGTGTGTGTGCGTGTACACACACTCAGACTGACCTCTAGCGGTCTCACGCACCTAAGCCCTAAGCTTAATGTAAATTACCACCGTGGAGGACTGAGGGACTCTGGGAATTGTTGTTTGTCTGTCTTGTAGGGAAGACGGTTGAGTTGTAATGGCTCTCCAGTGGGTTCAGAATGTGGACTTTGTGTTCCTCAGCAATTTGAGGCCGTCCCTTTGTGCTGTCTCCATGTTAGTTTGGTTGGCTGCTTGATTTGAGGCTAGCACAAGTCGTTTAGAGGTTATTATAGGTTTTGTCAAGGTGAGTCAGTGCCTTGATTGTTTACAGGCTCAACCCTGGGCAGATGACTGGACTGGCTGGAGCCCCAGAGAGAAGCTCCTCTCTGCCGGGTTCATCCTCTCTGTAGACAGACCTCCTTCAGAGGATAGACACCAGATATAAACAATTACATCACCATAAACGAAGGCTGAGCTAATTGGTCTTCTAGGAATAAGAAAAAAAAGATCCATTCAAGGGAAAAACAAGAAAGACCGTGATGAAGAAAACCTCACAGAGTGAGTATGGTTGTCAAGGGCAACATCCCAATGAATTATGTAGAGCTACTTAACAAAAGGGAAGAAGAAGCCCAGTCTGAGTTTGTCTCTGAGTCAGGCATGCCACAAGCCATTACTCTTTAAGTGAAGTACATGCCCAATAATCATCTCATGTCATCCTGCATGTTTTCAAGCATACAGGAAATAATGATCCTGCTCCAAAAAAGTGCTAGAAAAATAGCAGAACTAAGACCTTTTGTTCTGATTGGTTGGGGCACCCCAGAAATCCTTTTCAAAGAGATTCGGCCAGTGCCTTGCTTCCTCTTAAACACATTGAAGAGCAATCTGTTGGACGAGAGGACATTGCAGAGATGATGTTGGTGCTGAAGAGGTCCACATGACCAGGGCATCCCAGTGTCCTGCTAAAGTCCTCTTAGCTGCAGCCTTGGCCACATACAGACTCAGACATCCCAACCAAATCCCCAGCTGCAATTACAGCTCCAGCCCATCCCCTATGAAACCTCATCACCATCATCACCTCCCCAGCAGCACCACCACCAGCAGCCCCAGACTAAAGCCCAGCCCAGTCCCCAGTCTCCAACCCCCTTGTCTGCACCCGTCTGGAACTTTATTTAATGAGTGAAGTTTGGTGGTGGATATGTGGGGGTCCCACACGAGGCTGGGAGCAGCAGCAGAGGAAAAGCTTTCATAAATCATGGGCGAACAAATGGGATTTAACACACAAGAGGATCTGATGGCCTATTAATTCTGCTTTGGCTGGCTTCCAGAAGGAGCTAGCCTCTCTCCTAATTCATGGCTAATTTCTATCAGAGGTATCAGGAGACTTTTTCTATCCTGGGCAGGATGCATCCGCATAACTTTAATGGATTCATTCAAGGGCTACGGCACGGAGACATTGATTAGACTGCCTCAGAGGCCCTGCTGCTAGTCGCCTGACATAGGCAGCAAATTAAATGTGACCTCCGGTAAACAGGCCTGAAACACCCAGCCCCAGCATAATCCATTAGCTCAAAATCTTTCCCAATCACATTTCATTAATGAAGTGATTTGAAAAGAAGGCTGCTGCAATGACCAATTTCTGCAACAGAAAATTCTGGAATTCTAACAACAAGAGAAAAATATCGAACACATAATAAAGGGAAAAATATATGTTGTTGAAACCCTTGAAGATATTCCAGCATTAAGACAGGATGATCCAGCCGTAAACACGTGCAGATGTGTCAGAACGAGTGTGGGCTGGATAACCAAAATATTTGTTAATCAATTTGCAGTGCTATTGGGGATTTAACAGTAGGACCATTCTGTCCATGCTACATTTACAGGGTTCCAGAACTTAATCAGAAAGCTCTTCAAATCTAGTCTTTGAGATTCACATACAGTCTACCCCCTGTCCTTTTTACCCCCCATCCTTTTCACATACAGTCTACCCCCTGTCCTTTTCACCCCCCATCCTTTTCACATACAGTTTACCCCCTGTCCTTTTTACCCCCCATCCTTTTCACATACAGTCTACCCCCTGTCCTTTTCACCCCCCATCCTTTTCACATACAGTCTACCCCCTGTCCTTTTCACCCCCCATCCTTTTCACATACAGTCTACCCCCTGTCCTTTTTACCCCCCATCCTTTTCACATACAGTCTACCCCCTGTCCTTTTTACCCCCCATCCTTTTCACATACAGTCTACCCCCTGTCCTTTTCACCCCCCATCCTTTTCACATACAGTCTACCCCCTGTCCTTTTCACCCCCCATCCTTTTCACATACAGTCTACCCCCTGTCCTTTTTACCCCCCATCCTTTTCACATACAGTCTACCCCCTGTCCTTTTCACCCCCCATCCTTTTCACATACAGTTTACCCCCTGTCCTTTTTACCCCCCATCCTTTTCACATACAGTCTACCCCCTGTCCTTTTCACCCCCCATCCTTTTCACATACAGTCTACCCCCTGTCCTTTTCACCCCCCATCCTTTTCACATACAGTCTACCCCCTGTCCTTTTTACCCCCCATCCTTTTCACATACAGTCTACCCCCTGTCCTTTTTACCCCCCATCCTTTTCACATACAGTCTACCCCCTGTCCTTTTTACCCCCCATCCTTTTCACATACAGTCTACCCCATGTCTTTTTCACCCCCCATCCTTTTCCTCAGCAGGTTCTGTTCATACTACCTTGAAAAAAGCTTCACCTTCCTCCTCAATGTCAAAAGTAAGACAATCACAGCATCGCTGTAGGTGTATATGTATATGTAACATCACTTATTTTTCTAATTTCATTAATTATTTTATTTTCAATTAATAATTTAAGATGCAACACACAGTGGTATGGAAATTAACAATTAAATTTTAATGAGTTTTTAATGACCAAACAAAGAATTAGCACCCGGTGTGGTGTGTGCATGTAATTTGCTCAGGGATGAATTTCAGAGCTTTGTTCAGTGTTTGGGTAGAGCACATCACTGCCTATTCCACCGGCTGAGTCCACCTTATGCTATAGCTGATTACATGTATAAGAAGACGTTTGAAAGTTATAAGTCAAAAACATTGACACATTTTTCCTATTGTACTAGGTCAGTTTATAACAAATGCTGTGCTGAAGAAATAGCAGTGACCATTACAACCAGTGCAAACATAACAATTATGCAGCAAAATAGAGGCCCTGCACACTTTGAATTAGTCACCTCACTGTTCCAGACAATGGAAAACTCCACTAGCAGCAATGTCCTACACACTCTAACGATTCCCATTGCTCTGGGAGGAAAGGCAGGCGGACGGCTTGATGCCGCTGGACCCAAATGGCATTTGATAATGGCTTTTTTCAGCAAACCCAAAAGACATTGTTAAGATTTACATTTTCAAATATGAGCTGACCTTTTTTCCCTCCTCTCCTCTGGTCGCTTGTCATCAGGCCTGTAATTGAATCAATATATTTCCTGATCAGCCCAGAGATTGAATAAGGTCACAGGAAGCCATGTGTGGACATTAAAAATCATTATTCTACTCAAATTGAGCAGAGATGGCATAGACCATTCAGAGTCTATTACACTTTTACAATTATAGAGACGTTCCAATATTACAACAGGAAATGAAGTCATAATAAAAAGCCCAGAGGTGTATTACAAAGAAATGTCCATGCTATTTTTATTTTCTAACTTTCAGTCCCTTATTGAAATGATGAAGAGAACTTGGTGACTTTCCGGTCACTGATAAGTGACCATGGTCATGAAAAATAGAGAAGTCTGTTTCAGTATAGCTCCCTTTTCCTATTTCGTTTTGTCTATACTCCCCTTGGCTATACCAGCTGCAGGCAAATTGTCCTTATTAATCGACAAAGAGTTGTAATAGTAGTGTGTCTGCCTTCAAATCGATTATACTTACAGGCACGTTTCCAGACAAGTGTTATTAGCTGCAAAAAACTATTATGGCTTTAATTGCATTTAATTATACATAAAACATTTTTGCTGAGAAATGGTTCCTGCATTACCTTGTCCACTATTCTGAATGGCAAGACAGGCTAATTGAAAAGCCAAATGGAATCGTGCAATTGGAGGACAATGACTAAATCCTGTTACCCCCTCATTCCAGAAAAAATCGAATGGAAAATTAAATATATCACGCTATTAACTGAGAACTTTCAGTTTTAAACTCTGGCAAATAATGTCCAACTATCAAAGCAGGAATTAGATAACATTTTATTTTTAATTGGCTTAGTTATTGAAATTAATAACACTTATCAGCAATCAACTTATCAACTCGCATGGAGAAGAGAGACACAGAGAGAGGGAGAGAGAGAGAGTAAGGGAGAGAGAGAGAGAGAGTGAGCGAGAGAGAGAGCAAGAGAGAGAGAAATCTGCAAAGCAAAGCGAGAAAAAACTATTCCTTCCAGCTTAACATTTCTTAGGATCAGCCTAGTGCCATTTAGTTTACATGCTCATAAATGAGCACTGGGTCTGTATTCCTCAAATGGGAAAATCTGTCTTGTGTCACATGGGGAGGTTGGCCTGTGCAGTGTCTGCACTGTAACATACATCTGCTAATGTGAAGGAAGATGCTCGCCTCGCCTCCTCAGTTGTCATGCTGATTTTTCACTTTAACTACAGCCCCTCTGGTCAATTAGGTGTGATGGCTACAATGTCTGCAGTGTTTCTATGCTCCTTAAACCCCAGTCAAATGACGGCGAACAGGGAAATGCGAGCGGCTTGGAATCGTTGCCGGGCATTGCAGCCATTATCGCCGGGTGAAAATGGGCTTTCATCTCAGGTGGAACAGAGTCATTGATAGACTACATCTCCGCTATGAGCCGGCCCAGTTAAAGTCTGCATAAAGAGAGGAATGCTAATGATATAGACCATTTATAGCTTCCGTTCCACCCCCACCACTCCACATTTCTGGAGCATTAAACATCCAAGTGGAACATTTATGAAACACATAATGACAATCTAAATGAGTGGGCTGCTCCAATCTACAAGGATGAGTGGTTTTGATGTAGTTCAATACGTGAAGGCATACTTGTCGCCTTATTATCAGCTTCAGAAGTCATCCCTGAAGAAGTGGGCGGGGGGAGGGAACTCTCTCTGCTACAGTACGCCACAGATCTCCACTAGCAAATTAGGGCCTGTGATAATCTATTCAGGATGAAAAAAGGGACTGGGAGATACTTGGCCTGTCAGATCTGACAGGTAGAAGAAAGAAGGGTTATTTTGTGTCTCCTTGGTGGATTTTTTACTTCAAGGGTTTCTTTTATTGTCTCTTTGGTAAAACTCAGTACACCACTTCCTCTGCAAGGCCCATATTAACCAGCCCAGTACACCACTTCCTCTGCAAGGCCTATATTAACCAGCCCAGTACACCACTTCCTCTGCAAGGCCCATATTAACCAGCCCAGTACACCACTTCCTCTGCAAGGCCCATATTAACCAGCCCAGTACACCACTTCCTCTGCAAGGCCCATATTAACCAGCCCAGGGGAAAGGCAGTGGAATAACAACAACCGTAGCAAGTTTATAGCTAGGTTCATGCTAAATAAACTTGCTGCTTGGTAGCAGTCACAACCAGCTGACCACACCAAGAGCATCTGAGAAGGGTCTTATTAACCCCAGACATCAGGGGCAGTGTATTCACTTCCACCCTGTATACAAGATGTTACTAATCCACAGCTGCTGTCTGTCTGAGACACTGAAGGCTGTTGGCTCTAACAGCTCTCAGACCAGCCCTGGTGCCTGCCCTCCCCAAAGACCCAGTCACTTGTCCACACATGCACCATTAACTGAAAGCAGAGCTCCAGTGTGGGTATATTACCAGCATGTCAGAGGATAGGCCCTCAGAATGCATTAGCAGGTGACTGGCAGGCATGCAGCGGGACTAAGGTCACTGCCTCGGCTGCCTTGGGGGACCCAAGGAGGTCACTCATATCACTTCACCCACACTATTACTGCGAAGACAGTTAGGCTACAATTCCACCGTAACTCCAGCAACAGCAGCCCATCCATACGGAAACACTAAGGTGTCTTGACTGTGATGCTAAGCCTGGCTGAGGCCCTCTTGTCCCCAGTTTAGCAGGCTGGCCTTCTCCCTCTACCCCAGGTTTGTTGGGGGCCCGACGGTGATGAATGTCTTTTCCGTTGTGTGGAGCCCCCTGTACTGCTACAGCAACGCCAGATGGAATGAAAAACAGATTAAGGAAGCAGGCAGCCGGCACTGTGAGGATGTTTGGCTGGTGGCTATTGAGTTATCGGCCCTTTTCACACTTAATGAAACAACTTATAGCTCTGCAGCTTACTAAATATCCCCCAGTCGCTGGGCAGAGCAGCAGAGCTGCTAGGGCTGAGAAGTCGACATTAGATTTTAATTAAAAACAAACAAATTACCAAAAGAAAGTGGAAGGAAATGTAGCTTTCCATCCAAGCGCAGGGAACTTTGAACTATTCAGGTAATGTTTCCAAATCCACAATGAACTGTGGCACCATCTGAGTTAACATGGTTGAGGAGATGACAGGGTAGCCTACACACCCAGATGAGAAAGTATTCATATAGTATTCTATGGTTAAATACTATAGTATTCAATGTAATGTTTTTGTGGACTTTTGTGTAGTATTAGTGTAGGGTTAAGTGCCTTGCTCAAGGACACATCGACAGGTTTTTCACCTTGTCGGCTCGGGTATTCGAACCAGCAACCTTTCGGTTACTGGCCCAACACTTTAACCGCTAGGCTCCCTGTAGTATACTATAGTATTTACAGTTTATTATAGTATAACTACTGTAGTAAGATAAAAACAGTTGCTGACTGTAGTATACTGTAGTATTTAATGTAGTGTTTTTACAGACATTACTGTAGTATTTCATATAGTGTTTTTGCTTTATTACCTTTGACATAGCAGTTGGGGTTTAGTCTACTGGACAAAATACTCAAAAGCAGATATTCCATAACCTGTAGGTAGGTAGGACGGAGGTCTGAACAGAGAGTTTAGAGCTTCTGCTTTTTTTTATAAAGTGGCATGTAAGTTTCTCACTTAAGGGTGGCGCAAACTGGGATATGGGGGAGAGGAATGGGCAACGTATATGCAAATGTCATACTTTAGTATATACTATAATAATTACTGTAGTATTTTTGAGTACATTACTATAGTAATTACTGTAGTGTTTTTGCAAACATTACTGTAGTATTCACTGTAGTGTTTTCTGGTCTGTAGTATACTGTAGTATTTACAATAGTACTGTATTCTACAGTATACTACAACATTCTATAGTAAGTACTACACATGATCGAGGTATACTACAGTGTGTAGTACAGTATTCTACAGTATACTGCAGTTTACTACAGAATGCTATAGTAAGTACTGTAGTATTTTATCATGTGGGCACACACATACAGTACATCAGAAGAACTCATCAAAAGGCGGAACACTGGATATCAGAAGACAGCCGGAAGAGAGAGAACGAGAAGATTAGAGTCAATCAAAGTGAATGCAGAGTCTACATCAACAAACACGTTCCACAAACCCAGCAATTAAGACTATACCGCTGTCTCTGATGTATGATTTGATAATCACCCTAATCTCTTTAACCTTCACTGCAGGGCACTTATCATGAGCACATCAGATTGCTTTTGAAAATCATATTGAGACGGGGCAAGAAATCATTTGCCTTCCCTTTTGTTAATTTCAATGGATCATTATTTTCAAGGCTAAACGTGTCCTTTAAGGTGTAAATGGTTGTGTGAGATGTCCTATCATTGGTTGCTGTGTTCTCTGGAGATGCTAGATCTTTAAATAGAACTAGAATCAGCCAGGCACCTCATTATGCCCCTCTCAGTTTATAATGATGTTTCCAGAAATCTATCCATCGCTCCACTTTGTAATTAAACTTCCCCAGAATTGCTGGGTTCAACAGTTTCTCCTCGTACAGGCCAACTCCTTATCGTTGCTTTGATTTTCCTGTGCCTCTGGCCCTGCCAAGGCGAGACTCACATCCAGCTTTGAAGGCTATCCTCTCCTCTCAGGGGGGAAGAAAGTTTGTTTTAGCAGTATCGGTTTTTAAACAGGACCTTTATAGACATTCTGTACTAACACTTACGGACTTTTATCATTGAAATAGATATGTATTATAGGAATAAGAGCATTAACATTTGTGCTCTCTCATCACTTTGTGAGAAAAGACAAATGAAGTCAGAGTGGAGGCGGTGTAACAGCTGCAGTAGGGGCTGCTGGCCTCCTATCCAGGCAGCCAAACCAATATAGACCATAACTTCCTGGGTCCTTTCCTCCTAACAGCCTCCTTCTCCCTCTGGATTCCTGCTCCTCCAACTGCACACATTGCCTCCCTTGTTCCTTTCATTTGAGTTTGACCCCTGCTTTCCTTACTTCCGAGTGGGCTTCATTAAATGCCTCTCTGGCTCTTTCACAGCCCTCTCTCTCCCTCACTAAGTGGGAGAAACGTTACAAAAGGAAAGCTTCCAGTGCGCAATTCTCAGTGGAGAGGGTGACCCCAACTTCAGGGAGAAAAAGAACCTGAGGATAATAGCAAATGAAGCCAGGGGCCGCATTAATGGGTAGACACTAGCTCACCAAGTTCTGGGAGATACTTAAACTGACAGACGTGTATATTAATACTCAGCACTTTTATTGAGAGTAGAAAAAAATATGAATATTCATCCTCATTTATATTTCAAGGCATTTCCAATCCTGCGGGGGCCGGGCTAGGTTTTGACCAATTTCCATCCCCATTACGGAAATGACAGCTCTCACTCCTGGGCCCTGACAGAGGTCTGCCCAATGCACAAGAGGTCCTGCGAGGAGGGAGCTTGCGCCCGTTCCCAGCTGTCCACAAACACTCATTAACACAGAAAAATATCCAATGGAATCTCTGTGAGAATTTTTAATCACACAAAGGGCCTACTAATTAGGCAGCTGATGGGGCATGGAGAGCACAAGGACAAATTCTTTAAACAAAGGACTGGAAACTTTAGGAGCCTTAATTACTCGGGCAAAGAGTTCATTCCAGAACTGGAGAGCACATCATTCCACTAATGAGACCAAGTGGCAGCACATATTAGCGAGAAATAACGTGGAAAGTTCAATTATATTGTGCTTTTGGAGCCTTTCCCCCATTCTCTTGCCTGCTTCTTATGCACACACATGTAAGACAAAGCCCAGGCCAGGGGAGGAAGGAGGCAGTGGGCGGAGGACACGGAATCGCTGGCACCACGACTTCGTTCTTCCCGTGTAGCTTGGCAGGCTTGATCGTCTTAATTGCCCATTAGAATGTTCTCCTGTTTGAAAATGAATATCATTATGGCCCCTGGATTTGGCCTTCGCTGAAGAAAGCCTTATTGCAATTTTGTCATTCAATACCGCGTGTCTAGAATTCTAAACACACAACTGACTACTAATTTGTAGTAACTGGACCCCAGCAAAATGATGCAAGAAGAAGCAGACACAGACTTAATCACCCTGCCCTCATTACTGAGAGGTACAATTATCTTCTATCTCTTTCCTTTCAACATGAACAAATATCCTTTACTAAAATTAAATACATATACATGGCCCGGTCTCTTGGTTACCAGAAACAATGAAAACAAATCACCAAACTCCAAACGGCTGTCATGGATTCAGGCCTCTGGGAAAAAATTGCAGTGTTGACGCTTGAAATTATATGGTGATTATACTTACATTATAACCATCTAGCAGTGTAATAAAGAAAATACAAGAACCACAGATGAAGGCTACTATACCAACCATGCTGCTACTATGGATCTGTTTCCCATGTTTTGTACTGGGGCAGAAGTCAGTTGGAGGAAAAAGTGATGCCCATGTTTTTACAGGCCTCAGATGAGGTTATTATCTCAGTGTGTAATGGGAGAAGTTGGTGGGAAACATTAGGCCCGCAACCCAGCTAATAACAGTAGTTACAATGTTTAGCTCTGCTGAAACCAAGTGTTTCACAACAATGTTGTGGTAAATAATAGAGAATTACAATCAAATAACCGGCCACTGAAAGGGTAATTTATGCATCTTTCACCTGCGTAAAAGATTGCGTAAAAAATCCTAATGCCCCACGTCAGGTGCCTACATACCAATTACAGCATGCAGGAAGCAAATTCCCCGTGAAATAAAACAGCTAATGGGAAATAGAGTGCGGCAGACAGGCAGGAGCATTCCTCTCTGCTAGCTTAACTAGCACCAGGGGGAGAGTCAGGCAGGGAGAACCAGTGAGAGACCACAGCTGGACATAACCTACTGTAGCACGGTGGGGCCTAATACACCATCTCTAATGAGATGGAGGTAGATGTGTCAGCCCTCAGAGACAACCTGATCACCACGCTCATGGTCAGGCTCCTCACTCACATTGCATTTCCTTGTAATGAAATATAGACGTAGGCCTACATTTTTTAAACACTTTTTTTCACAATTCTTAACCTGAGTGGTGCAGTGGAAGTCCAGTATATTCCATACTTGACTTCTATGTAACATGCAGTATGAAGGCTATTTTTACTATGGTCATTACGTACAGTACAGTATATCCTCTTCAAATCAAATCAAAGTTTATTTGTCACGTGCGCCGAATACAACAGGTGTAGACCTTACAGTGAAATGCTTACTTACAAGCCCTAACCAACAGTGCAGTTTAAGTAGAAAATAAGTATTATGTAAACAATAGAGGTAAAGAAATAAAAAACAGTAAAGTGACAGAAAAAAAAAAAATATATAAGTGGTATACAGGTAGTATATACAGGTGGTACCGGTACAGAGTCAATGTGCAGGGGCACCGGTTAGTCGGGCTAATTTAGGTAATATGTACATGATATCATAGGGATCTCGCCAGTTAAACCAATGCATTAAAAGGTTTAAGTTTGAGACCACTGCTTCCAACAAGTTCTGCATCCCTCCTACTGAGAAAAAAATAAGCCCTTAGCTGGAAACTATCTGACATTTCTAAGATGAGTCACTAATGTGCATGCCCTTCTAGAGCCCATTCCACCAGCCCCTCACACTGTCTAGGTTAAATGCATATGAGCTGCTTTCACAGGCCCTCGTTCCAGTTTAAGATACTGTATGTTGGGAAATTAGGAAGAGCTTGACCGCGTCCTCCTCTAAACCCATCGCCTACCTCTTCAGACGTCCTAACCCAGGAGAATAGCCTGACCTCAGAGTTAGGGAATCTATCGATTTCCTCCCCGGCTGCTATCTTCCTCGTTGTGTTCATTTCTCCTTGCCTATCGCACCCCTTTTATTTCCAGGGAACAGGATCAACAGAGTGTCTGTACTTGCTTGTTTCCAACTTCATGAAAACACATCTTTCACACCCTTAAGCACATCAGCAGATCTGCATCATTTCTCCAGTGGTTCAAATCATTTGGCTTCAAATGATTGACAAGTGTAATTGTGCGCGAGGGCTGCTGAAGAGAGCGATAGGCTGACTCTTCATATTTATATTTGTAGAGCAGTCTTCATGGGTGTCAGGAACTAGACAAAATATCTCTAGTATATCGACCTTTCTAACTTCTCGTTTTTTAAGAAGCCACTTAAATGAGCATGGAAGACTTTCCTACTTCTACCTGGAGACTTTCCTAGTTTCTACCTGGAGACTTTCATAGTTTCTACCTGGAGACTTTCATAGTTTCTACCTGAAGACTTTCATAGTTTCTACCTGAAGACTTTCCTAGTTTCTACCTGGAGACTTTCATAGTTTCTACCAGGAGACTTTCATAGTTTCTACCTGGAGACTTTCATAGTTTCTACCTGAAGACTTTCATAGTTTCTACCTGAAGACTTTCCTAGTTTCTACCAGGAGACTTTCCTAGTTTCTACCAGGAGACTTTCATAGTTTCTACCAGGAGACTTTCATAGTTTCTACCAGGAGACTTTCATAGTTTCTACCTGAAGACTTTCCTAGTTTCTACCTGGATACTTTCATAGTTTCTACCTGGAGACTTTCATAGTTTCTACCTGAAGACTTTCCTAGTTTCTACTTGGAGACTTTCATAGTTTCTACCAGGAGACTTTCATAGTTTCTACCTGAAGACTTTCCTAGTTTCTACCTGGATACTTTCATAGTTTCTACCTGGAGACTTTCATAGGTTCTACCTGAAGACTTTCCTAGTTTCTACTTGGAGACTTTCATAGTTTCTACCTGGAGACTTTCCTAACTATGTCTCTCTGGGACTTAGCCTGAGTACCAATCCTCCTATATAATACAACAGGATTTGAGATGTCCACAATTTAGGTGTCTTAAAACATTTTTAAATGTCAGTTGACTGGTGCTTTATCAAATATATCCACACAGGGTAGACAAAAGCCCTTATTATGTCCCAGCATTGAAATAGGATCAGTTTAATAAGACAGTATTGACATGAATACAATTCTACCATATGTGATAAAAGCAGGGGAAAGGAAGTTGAAGAAACCTCACTGTATAATTTCACATTAGAGGCAGGATTCTAATAACGTTGGTCATCAAGATGTTGATAAAAGGTGCATGATGAAGTTCAGTTTCAGAGCTGTATATAGCAGTTTTAAAACTAGCAAGTAGGCAAGTATGAGGACAGCTTACTGTAGGTTCATACACACTCCACTTTTTCCTCATGTGCAGAGTGGTCTGAGAGAGTTGAACGACATTACTCCCCAATTATGGTCACTCCTCTGTGAAGCAAGTGGTATATGTATTTATGTATTTTTGCATATAGAACCTTATAGTCCCAAGCTCTCAAATTGCTAGATACATAACTGCAAGGGCTCAATAGCCACCATACAGTAACATGAAGTCCTGTGTGTTAAAAAGTTTTCTGTTTATGGAGTCGTCATCCTCCCCGCCAACTGTTCCCCCATCCCTTGCTGGATACACAATGCTGAGACACTGTTTTCGCCGCAGAGGGTGCTACGCTTTGAATTAAAGGGGCCTGATTGATAAGGCGGTTGAAGGCAAATCTGCTCCCACTAATTGTCTTTCAAATGCCCTCATTAATCAAAGCGGAGCAGGCCGTGTGACGGGCGGTCCTGTCAGCCGCTGTGCTCCAGCCTCTCCTCTGGCCGCTCACCTCGCAGCGTGAGGCCCGATCCCTTCCCTTCCTCTCCGTCACGCGCCGCCCTCCGAGGAGCACGGGCCGTCCGTCCGCAGCACACCTGCCTTCTGGCAGACAGGATCTGACCGCCCCCTGCCATCGTGACGGCCCCAGAGACCAATTTAGCAGCCACTTAATGATTCATGGCTTCAAGTGGGGGAAATGAGGGCAGCATATGATAACAGGAATAAACACATTTAATTAGCTCCTCCTATACATTATTTATTTATTTACCTGCGCCCTGATTAATTTATATATTGTGTGTTTGTGTTGCAGGGTTTTTTGGTATTCACAGCATCTGGTGGGAGCCTTTGTTGTGTGCTTTAGAAAATGCCCTTTCTCCACATCCCTGTTCTGGGGGCTGGCTGTGTAACTCCTGTGTGTATCTGGGGACCCACAGAAAGGTCCCGGGGGGAGGGAGGAAAGGAAGAGGGTGGAGTCATGAGGGATTTGGCAATGAAATGGCTGGTAGTATTAGACTTTAAAATATACAGTTACCTGTGCACTAAGTAGCCTTGTTTGTGAATTGTCTGACAGGTAGCTACTCCCCCTGGTTTTCTTTGATCGCGGGGCATACATTTTCATGGAGCCGCTAATCAAAGCCGAGCTGTGGCAAATGGCGGAGCCACAGCCAGCCCAATCAGAGACGGACCTGGCGCTGATGACAACTCTTACCCCGGCGTCTGCCATCACACACTCTCCAGTTTGACTTCTCACACATACTCATCAGCAGCTCACAGAGATCTCACTCATTAGAGCAGCACCTGCTGAATATGAAACCATCAGCGAGTTAAAGTAACAAGTTACACCCTTATCCAAACTACTATGGTGCGGCTGGTTGGTTATGTTTCCACGTGCCAATGCAGAAATATGTATTCAATATGTATGTATTCTGATAATTCTATGCAAGCTGTAGGTCACGTTCTGATATACTGTACTCTATTTACATATTTACAATTTGTACGAGTTCACTATGTACATTTCCTGATGTATATGTGTATGGTACCTGTTAGATATTGGGGACTTCCTGTGATGTGCTCCTGTATGTATGTTATTGCTGTAGGAGGGAGTTAGCTAGCATGCTCTAAATGTAATGGTCGCATTAGCTCCCTGCTAATACACATTTGTTGTTACAGATTTATTCAGCTACAGCCATCAACAACATTGAGCCTAGCTCAACTAATGTGCTGTCTTCTATTATCAGGTACTTACACATGTATTTTATTTTTATTTAACCTTTATTTAACTAAATAAGTCAGTTAAGAACAAATTTTTATTTACAATGACGGCCTACCCCGTCAAAACCTTTCCTTAACCCAGATGACGCTGGGCCAATTGCGCACCGCCCTATGGGACTCACGATCACGGCCGTTTGTGATACAGCCCGGGATTCGAACCCGGGTCTGTAGTGACACCTCTAGCACTGAGATGCAGTGCCTTCAGCTGCACCACTCAGGAGCCCATTTTGTCATATGTTTGTCATTGTTGTCATTGTATATTGCAAAGCCCATTCTGATCATTCTACACAAGAGAGTTAACAATCACATCTGTTACACGGCCATAGGAGAGTAAACATGAAAATACTTTTTGAAATGAAAATAAAATGATAATATAACGGACTCAATCTACTATAGACATAAAACATTAGTTTGGTTTCTACTGATTCTGTTTTTCTGCTGGAACACAGTGAGCCAGCCCACCAGCCAGAGAGAGAGAGAGAGAGACAGAGAGAGACAGAGAGAGAGATGGAAAGAGAGAGAGAGAGAGAGAGAGAAAGAGAGAAAGATAGAGAGAGAGAGCAAGAAAGAGAGATATATAGAGAGAGGAGAGAGAGCAAGAAAGAGAGAGATAGAGAGAGAGGAGAGAGAGAGAGGAGAGAGCGAGATAGAGATAGAGAGCGAGAGAGAGAGCGAGAGAGAGAGAGAGAGAGAGAGAGAGAGAGAGAGAGAGAGAGAGAGAGAGAGAGAGCGAGAGAGAGAGAGTAAGAAAGAAAGAAAGAAAGAAAGAAAGAAAGAAAGAAAGAAAGAAAGAAAGAAAGAAAGAAAGAAAGAAAGAAAGAAAGAAAGAAAGAAAGAAAGAAAGAAAGAAAGAAAGAAAGAAAGAAAGAGGGAGGAGGATGGGGGAGAATCTTATCACTGATATCCTCTTAATTACCCAATCTGGAGGAGATAAACAATCATTTCCTCCACTGCCGCAAATTAAAAATGTTGAGTGGTTAACAAGCTCAGAAACACTGAGCTGTCCACACACAGCCAGAGAGAAGACCTATTGTCTTATCCAGGATTCCACTCCAGCCCGTGGCACTTGTGTGAAGTGAAATCAGTGAGATTGTGTGGGTGTGATGAGGATGGGTGAGGGGGTGAGGAGGTGAGGTAGGGCAGGGTCCAGTACTGTGAGACACAGAGACCCCCTCGGTCCCCCTCTCCATCCCCTCTCTCTCTAATCCCTCCAGACACCGTCCTTTGATAATGACATGGCTATCAAACCCAATTGCTGTGGCTCAGACCCAAGGCAGTGCATTAAAACCCCTTAGAGTCTGATTGCTTCTCCAGAGTCAAGTGGCTTTGTCCTCCCTGTCATTCCCCTGGCCGCCACACCACCACTACTATCACCATCACTGCTGCTACTGCTGGAGAGATCCACTAATGTCCAGCTGACCCAGACTGCATCCCAAATGTCACCCTATTTCCTACATAGTACACTACTTTTGACCAAAGCACTATGGCCCTGGTCAAAAGTAGTGCACTGTATATGTAATAGGTTACAATTTGGGATGCAGACCCACTCCCCCATTCACACTGACCCAACAACACACAGCCAGAGTTAAATGGAGTGGACATCCACTGTGACGTTTGTTTTCAGAATTGTTTTTGTGACAAACATCAAAGTAAGCCCACTATTCCCCTTATCAAACAGTTTGGAACAACATACATGTTAGGTAGTCATATATTAGTCATATATTAACAGTTTATTGAGTGCTACCCATTGATCATTTTCGTTACTTGTGAGTACACCATTTCCTCAAATCACGATATGCCTCCAGGCAGCCGTAGCTAAGCCGAACCAGCAGGAGAGTGCTGTAAGGGCTGTTTTTACAGTAATGGTTTTGAGTGCAGGGCAAATGGGAACTTCCAACTCCACTGCTAACTCACAGTCACAGTCTGGGTGCTAGTGTTGTATGTGTGCACAAAACAGAGTGTGAATGACAGAGAGTGAATACAGTATATGCAAGTGCTGGTTTGTCAGCGTGAGTTTGTGTGTGTGTGTGTTTTGTGTGTGTGTGTGCCTATATGTGTATGTGTGTGTGTAAGATGGAGTGCTGTGCCAGAGTTTGGGCAGAGGGTGAATAACTACAGTGCTTACAGTGTAATCATGGCTCCCGTCAGGGCAGGCTGCAGCACACAGGACCCTGCAGACTGAGATCTATGGTGATGAACGGCAGGCGCTGAGAAGCCCACTACAGCTGGATATTTATTTACACTGGCCTGACAGTAATGAGGCCTGAACAGGTGGGTTGGGACACACACATAGAAACCGCCCACCAGGAGGTGGTGGTGGTGGAAGAGACAGTGGTTCAGATCACCCTGCAGGTATACAGAGCACCACAGAGACCTGAGGCTCTACTCCCACTCATCACCACACTGAATGGGAAAACGGAACCTTATTTCTTTCACTTTTTTTTCACTTTTTGTGTTACCACCTGGTGGTGTACGTTCACTGGAGAAAAAATAACAAGCAATATTAATAGCAGAACAGGTTTTCCCTTTGCATGTAATACTGTATGAGGCTATGTGAAATTACAACTGTTTTTGAAAAATGTAAAGACTTAATAATGTCTATAAAGACTTGATTCCATGTTAGTATTACTTCAGTGTTATCAGTGGCATACATTAGTGAGTATTGAGATGGGAGAAGGGCTCTGCAGCACAGCACTGCCACGGCTTAGGTCAAAGATCAAAGGTCATTCTCAGACTCTAGTTAGGAGTCCCTCTGGAAAACAGACACCTCTAAACGTTCCTTCTCTGAGGGTATTTGAATGAGTATGATTTGAATGTATTGCAATAATCATGAACACTTTACAGCAGGGAAACAAATGGAGCAGCAAACAAAGCATCCAAAACATTAAAAGCCTCTTGAATTCAAACACCAAAGCCACCCTCAAGTACACTTGCTCACAATGCAAACCTCAACATAAAATACTCTTCCAAAGAGATAGAGATCGAGAATAGTGGTGGTACTCAGCCCACGCAGTGTAGTCTACAGGAGTTAGAGCTGGGAGGCCAGAGATTGGGTAGAGACTGGGAGTGTTCTGCTCTACTCTGCCTGCCTGTCTTATTAAGACCCATAGTGAGGTTGATAAGCCCTGTCACCTGACGCTGAACAGATGCACAGAACAAAGGGAAGGAGGAGGTCTCCACTGGCCCAAGGTGCATCTGCGGGGGAGGAGAGTCCTGCACTGCTGCTACAGCGCTCTCTGAGCTGATGCTAGGCGATTGGCTCTCCCTCTCAACTATGGCGTGCAGAGCCTAATGGATGGGGAAAAGGTAGAGGTGGAGTGTGACTCCGTCCGACATCTTGTGTCAAAACCACCTCAGTGATGCGTCACCGCCGGATGTGAGTGACATGATTGGGGAAGCCTGGTGTCTCACAATGCCCATCCTAAATGGCACATGGAGAAATTCATTTAACTAATGTGAGTCAGCCGCACTCAGGATCCAGTCCGGTAATACAGAACTGAGGTGTGATCTAAGCACAGGGGTTGGACACCGTTGTGAGGGTTTCAGATTAACCTTTGGATCTTGTGCCTTTTTGTTTCTCATCCGTTCTCACTCTTCCTCTCTCTCTGCGTTTGGAAACATTATGACAGATACATAACACCTTTCACATATATTTTCACATATATTTTTGACAACTTTCCTCTAATTTGCGCTATCCGACTGTCGCTGTTACTCTCCCTATCCATGCTCTGTCTGTTTCTCTGTATCTCTCTGTGTCTCTATCTATGTCTCTATCTGTCTATGTCTCTCTCTCTCTCTCTCTCTCTCTCTCTCTCTCTCTCTCTCTCTCTCTCTCTCTCTCTCTCTCTCTCTCTCTCTCTCTCTCTCTCTCTCTCTCTCTCTCTCGCTCTCTCTCATTCTGTGTCTCCCTCACAGAGACATGGTGCGAGGGTGTGGCAGGGTTGTAAGACACTGTGCTGACTCACCTGTCTGCCTGTAGAGGGCAGTTAGATCACCTCTGTAAGCTTCCTGCAGAGGCCCAATTCCCATGGAAGGCCTGAGTCATTACCTATTCCACCCTGTTCATCCAGACCTTTATAATGTGTGACTTAGGCCCATCAGAACAGGCCCATGCATTTCAAAAACAGACATGATGCAATCACCTCAGAGAAAAAGTTTAAAGTGAGCAAGCTTAAACTTTAGATAGACTATTCCAATTTACTGGCTATGAGCACATCCACTGAACACAATAAAGATATTTTTTGACAGGTCTAATTCCAACATTTGGGGGACTCTGTAGCTTTTTGTTAATCTGTGGAGATGTGTATCTCGTTCATGCAATTTAAGCTCGTCCGGAAAAAGAACATTCATCAAGGAATATCTATCATCCAGGGCCAATAAGCTGAAACACAATACAGAATGCAGGATAGAATTGGAAATGACGAAACGTTCATTCAGTGTGCATGGATTAAAATGATTGTGTTCAGCATGTCCTGCTTCACACACCAGTAAAAGGTCTTTCCTTTGTGTTAAGGGTTCTGTTTTTAGCCTTCCAGTCAATCCTGTCACAAGCACAGACAATAGCCCTTTATTCATCTGTCCCCTACATAGGGCCTACACAGCAACACAATGAGGGCAGATCTCCAATCTGAAGAGAACAGCAGCTCCCTTTAACAGAGCCTGTGTCTGGGCTTAATCTGGTCAACTCTGGTAAACGCTGCTCAACACTCCAGATGGGGAGAATTAGCTGCCTCAGACAGAGCAGAAAGGCCTTAAACCGGGGCATACCTCTGAGATTAATTAGCTTTAAACTTGAGATATTATTATAGAATTCTATATTACAACAGGCATTACCATGTGTCCAACTCCCCCCCTCAGACACAGGGGCGGACTGGGACAAAAATTCAGCCCTGGCATTTTAGCCACACCAGCCCACATTACCGGTCACCACTCTGTCTGTGCGTCTCCTTGTACTCCTCTGTTGTCACACTGTCTGTCTGTCTTTCACTCCTAACTGTTCATTGATATTAAATATAGAGCCAACATATTAAGGAACTGGCCGTACATCTGTGTCTCTCTGTTTACTTCATACCTACACTGCACTCACCTCTGAGCTGTCTCTGCTAAGCCTAGCAACCTTTCCCACAACACTGCTACCAGAATACCAGGCGACCACACTGCATGTGCTGGGCCCAGCAACATCCTACTTGTGAATGAATAAACACATGTATTAGATAAAGAAGGAAAATGACTGAATAAATGCCTAATAGATGATAATTGGCTCATTAAAGCCTAACTATTTATATACTGTAAGTGAATGGCTTTCATACATACATTCCCCCCTATCCTATAGAGCCAAAATATTAAAACTGGCAGTACATGTGTCAGTCTCTCTCTCTCTCTCTCTCTCTCTCTCTCTCTTCTCTCTCTCTCTCTCTCTCTCTCTCTCTCTCTCTCTCTCTCTCTCTCTCTCTCTCTCTCTCTCTCTCTCTCTCTCTCTCTCTCTCTCTCTCTCTCTCTCTCTCTCTCTCTCTCTCTCTCTCTCTCTCTCTCTCTCTTTTCTTCCTACCTCTACTGCACTTGACTGCTGCAGCAGCTGAGCTGTCTGTGATACTAAGCCTAGCATCACTGGGACCAGAAGACCAGGGGACCATACACTGACCTTTAACAGAGGATTATTTAGCAATTATTATGCATTAATTCAGTGTTTCATGACTTGTATTTGATAAAAAGCAGTAGAACTGTATTTAATGTCTTATAAATGGCTGTTGGCTTATGTGTTATAAAAGCCAATTGAACAATTTTTTTGGCAATTACAAGTTTGTGCCTGTCATATGCGTTCCACCGAATCTCCCTTTCACTAATTAGGCCTAAGTGTTAATTAGCCTACCATTTCATACGATATACAGCCAAAATATTAACTGGCAGCAGTAGGCTAAATCTGTGTCAGGGTGTGTATTTTTGTTTTCTCCCTACCTCGACTGTCCTGTCTTCTGCAGCAGCAGCTGATCTGTCGGTGCTAAGCCTAGAATCATTTCTCAGCACACACACAGTACAGACTCAGCCAATAAGAAAACTGAACCAGCCCATCTTGGTAGGGGGGGCCGGACGTTGTACACTAATCAGGCAAATGCACAATATATATTATTATGACAACAGAGAAATTGCGCAAAAAGATGGTTCAGCCCATCTGGCATTTGCCAGAATTGCCAGATGGCCATGCCGCACATGCTCAGACAGTTCTGTGGCATAGACCAGGCGGATTGCAGGGTGGAGAGCAGAGAAGAGGTGCTTAACTGGCCCTACTGTGTTCCATTATGCATGTTGGCCTCATCCCCACTCTGACAGCACTTAAAGAACATACAGCGATTTGAGTGACAAAGATCTCATCTATTTTTCAGCTGCAACTCACAGCTCCTGCAGGATGAGAGCTGGAGTGGTAGAAGAGGAGGGTGGAGGTGGTGGGTGAAGGGAGTGACAATTAGAAATGTGTTGTTGGACAACAGCCTTGGACTCACTCACAAATTAGCTCAACCCTGCGCTTGCAGCACGAGAACTCTGTGTGTGAGCTGGAGTTTTAATGAATTCTGTTCACACAGTTTCTCCATGGCCCCCGCTCGCTGGAGGTTGCCTATTTTTACTCTGCCTTACAAAGCTATGTGTCAGAGTATATGTGTAGGATAAACCTAACAATTTAAAGAACATGAGGAATACATACCCAGAAATTATCCAAACCTTTTGGAGGGAAAAATAGACAATCTCCAGCCAGTATGAAATGTATATCAAATCATGTGAGTCCTTTACTGAAAACGTCCTGCAGCAAACACACTCCTCAGAAGCTGCATCTCTCTCCCTGTCTCTGTGTCTGAGAGCTTGGATCCTGAGTCCACCGATCACACTGTACGGTTCTCTGGAGATTAATATCATTTGATGTGATTTAAAGATGCATTATTAAAAATACTTTCAAGCACTTTCAACATCCGGCTAACATGTACAATATAAACCTGGCATGTTATAGAATTGTATTGAGCAACTGTCAAATTAATTTGCCTGATGCAGAGTCAAAGTGCACTCTGTCAGTAGTAATTACCCACTTGCAAGCTGTTTGTCAGTCTCTCTTTGCTGCGTCACAGAGAGTGGGATCTCAGCTTTAAATGAATGCTTTGCATGCCATTTGCCCATGTAATATTTTTTGACAGTGCCGCTCAGCGTGTTATGCCTCACTCTAAAAAAAAAAGTCATCCAGCTAGACAAGCCCATTAATACAGCATTAATGCAAACTTTTAAGCCTCATCAAACAGGCCCTCTCTCCAATATTGGCCTCTGTTTTGGAGAGATGATTCCTGGTGCTCACGAAGACACACTATACAGACTAGAGAGGATAGAGAGGCTCAGCACAGCCAGCAGCATATGCTGAGAGGCGTGTCAGCGGCCTGGCCGTCCAGGATATGTGCTCTCTCCTCTCTCATAGACGGCTAAACTATTGATTTCTATAGGGCTTTTAATTTAAGGCCCTTTCACTTAAGGCTGGGGCAGGTCTGTGAATGGGCTGGCTGCATATTCAGTCGTTAATGCTGTCAGGTCCAATTAAAAATGCATGAGGCCTCTGATGTGCAGATAGAGCCCTCTAACAGGCCTGTATTACTCATTAGATAATAAGGATTGATAAAAGTTACAAGGCACAATGCTAAAAATGCTTCTATCGATTAGCCAGCACCTCAATAATGAAAGCGTGGGCCCGCGGGACGAAAGCCATGGATCATTTTGACAAAGGGCCCTCAGATCATGGATGAGACAGAGTGGGGACAATTAATCCCTCCGAGCCTCCAACTCGCAAATAAAGTAGTTGCAGCTCATTACTGGCTGACCTTGCTAAACAGTCTTGAGAGCACAGGTGACCTTCCACCCCTTGATACATTTACCCTGGCCGTGCGCCGATAGGAAAAACTGCTGTTTTCAGCTTTGGGGGGGTGGGGTGGGCTAGGATGGGGGTGGGGGTGAAGGCCTGGGGAGAGAAAGCGGGGTAACCTTGTCTGACTGACTCCAACAGAACAGGGTAAGGGAAACAGGAGGCAAGCCCGTTTGAACCCTGGGAAAGAAAACAGTTACAACCTACTACACAGAAGGCGTTCATGACACCATGGCACATACAGTTGAAGTCGGAAGTTTACATACACTTAGGTTGAAGTCATTAAAAGTCATTTTCAACCATTCCACAGATTTCATGTTAATAAACTATAGTTTTGGCAAGTTGGATAGGACATATATTTTGTGCATGACATGAGTAATTCTTCCAACAATTGTTTACAGACAGATTATTTCACTTATAATTCACTATATCACAATTCCAGTGGGTCAGAAGTTTACATACACTAAGTTGACTGTCCCTTTAAACAGCTTGGAAAATTCCAGAATTTTAGAAGCTTCTGATGTACCTGTGGATATATTTCAGGGCCTACCTTCAAACTCAGTGCCTCTTTGCTCAACATCATAGGAAAATTAAAAAAAAATCTGCCAAGACCTGGTATACCTCCACAAGTCTGGTTCATCCTTGGGAGCAATTTCCAAATGCCTGAAGGTACCACGTTCATCTGTACAAACAATAGTACGCAAGTATAAACACCATGGGACCACACAGCCATCACACCGCTCAGGGAGGAGACGTGTTCTGTCTCCTAGAGATGAACATACTTTGGTGCGAAAATTGCAAATCAATCCCAGAACAACAGCAAAGGACCTTGTGAAGATGTTGGAGGAAACAGGTACAAAACTATCTATATTCACAGTAAAACGAGTCCTATATCGACATAACCTGAAAGGCCGCTCAGCAAGGAAGAAGCCACTGCTCCAAAACCGCCTTAAAATGCCAGACTACGGTTTGCAACTGCACATGGGGACAAAGATCGTACTTTTTGGAGAAAATGTCCTCTGGTCTGATGAAACAAGGCTTGCAAGCCGAAGAACACCATCCCAAACGTGAAGCACGGGGGTGGCAGCATCATGTGTGGGGCTGCTTTGCTGCAGGAGGGACTGGTGCACTTCACAAAATAGATGGCATCATGAGGAAGGAAAATGATGTGGATATATTGAAGCAATATCTCAAGACATCAGTCAGGAAGTTAAAGCTTGGTCGCAAATGGGTCTTCTAAATGGACGATGACCACAAGCATACTTCCAAAGTTGTGGCAAAATGGCTTAAGGACAACAAAGTCAAGGTAATGGAGAGGCCATCACAAAGCCCTGACCTCAATACTATAGAACATTTGTGGGCATATCTGAAAAAGCGTGTGCGAGCAAGGAGGCCTACAAACCTGACTTAGTTACACCAGTTCTGTCAGGAGGAATGGGCCAAAATTCACCCAACTTATTGTGGGAAGCTTGTGGAAGACTACCTGAAACGTTTGACCCAAGTTAAACAATTTAAAGGCAATGCTACCAAATACTATTTGAGTGTATGTAAACTTCTGACCCACTGGGAATGTGATGAAAGAAATAAAAGCTGAAATAAATAATTCTCTCTACTAATATTCTAACAGGGAATTTTTACTAGGATTAAATGTCAGGAATTGTAAAAAACAGAGTTTAAATGTATTTGGCTAAGGTGTATGTAAACTTCCGACTTCAACTGTATTATAGTACTACTCTATGTAGAGTCCACCACTCTCCTTGTAAGTAGCCATACAGGGTATCTTGCTGCAAAGCATCATGTTGTCCTATGGCGCAATGGTAATACTTTGAGCAGGGGGATGAGGAAAAGGCCACTGTGTGTAGAGTGATGTTAGACTGTTGTACTGGAGCCCACTTCAGAACAGAGGGGGCGCCAGAGAGCCCCAGCTGTGATGTGTATGAGATATGAGCTGTTGGTATTATGGAGACAAAAATAAGTTATTATGCAGTTCCAAGGCTTCTCAGCATATCTTAATTTAACATGTCACCATAGCTCATCATCTGGCTTCCCCACCTGCACACAGCCTGGGCACAGAGCCTGGGCACACAGCCGGGGCACACAGCCTAGGCACACAGCCTGGGCACACAGCCTGGGCACACAGCCTAGGCACACAGCCTGGGCACACAGCCTGGGCCTGACTGGCCACACAATCAGAGTGATGACTAAGTACATACAGTGGGGAGAACAAGTATTTGATACACTGCCGATTTTGCAGGTTTTCCTACTTACAAAGCATGTAGCGGTCTGTAATTTTTATCATAGGTACACTTCAACTGTGAGAGACGGAATCTAAAAAAAAAATCCAGAAAATCACATTGTATGATTTTTAAATAATTAATTTGCATTTTATTGCATGACATAAGTATTTGATCACCTACCAACCAGTAAGAATTCCGGCTCTCACAGACCTGTTAGTTTTTCTTTAAGAAGCCCTTCTGTTCTCCACTCATTACCTGTATTAACTGCACCTGTTTGAACTCGTTACCTGTATAAAAGACACCTGTCCACACACTCAATCAAACAGACTCCAACCTCTCCACAATGGCCAAGACCAGAGAGCTGTGTAAGGACATCAGGGATAAAATTGTAGACCTGCACAAGGCTGGGATGGGCTACAGGACAATAGGCAAGCAGCTTGTTGAGAAGGCAACAACTGTTGGCGCAATTATTAGAAAATGGAAGAAGTTCAAGATGACGGTCAATCTCCCTCCATCTGGGGCACCATGCAAGATCTCACCTCGTGGGGCATCAATGATCATGAGGAAGGTGAGGGATCAGCCCAGAACTACACGGCAGGACCTGGTCAATGACCTGAAGAGAGCTGGGACCACAGTCTCAAAGAAAACCATTAGTAACACACTACGCCGTCATGGATTAAAATCCTGCAGCGCACGTAAGGTCCCCCTGCTCAAGCCAGCGCATGTCCAGGCCCGTCTGAAGTTTGCCAATGACCATCTGGATGATCCAGAGGAGGAATGGGAGAAGGTCATGTGGTCTGATGAGACAAAAATAGAGCTTTTTGGTCTAAACTCCACTCGCCGTGTTTGGAGGAACAAGAAGGATGAGTACAACCCCAAGAACACCATCCCAACCGTGAAGCATGGAGGTGGAAACATCATTCTTTGGGGATGCTTTTCTGCAAAGGGGACAGGACGACTGCACCGTATTGAGGGGAGGATGGATGGGGCCATGTATCGCGAGATCTTGGCCAACAACCTCCTTCCCTCAGTAAAAGCAATGAAGATGGGTCGTGGCTGGGTCTTCCAGCATGACAACGACCCGAAACAGACAGCCAGGGCAAATAAGGAGTGGCTCCGTAAGAAGCATCTCAAGGTCCTGGAGTGGCCTAGCCAGTCTCCAGACCTAAACCCAATAGAAAATCTTTGGAGGGAGCTGAAAGTCCATATTGCCCAGCGACAGCCCCGAAACCTGAAGGATCTGGAGAAGGTCTGTATGGAGGAGTGGGCCAAAATCCCTGCTGCAGTGTGTGCAAACCTGGTCAAGAACTACAGGAAACGTATGATCTCTATATGATCTTCTGTACCAAATATTAAGTTCTGCTTTTCTGATGTATCAAATACTTATGTCATGCAATAAAATACAAATTAATTACTTAAAAATCATACAATGTGAATTTCTGGATTTTTGTTTTAGATTCCGTCACTCACAGTTGAAGAGTACCTATGATAAAAATTACAGACTTCTACATGCTTTGTAAGTGGGAAAACCTGCAAAATCGGCAGTGTACTTGTTCTCCCCACTGTAGGTCTATCTTGCCTCTTAATCTGGGCACCCAGCTGTGCTGCGCAGGTGAGCGCGAGGCTGGTCTATCTCTCCAGGCTTTCCCCAGGTCCACACGGGACGCAAACAGGGGTGGTATCACGGCTGGAGAGTCAGTGTTTTTGAGTTGCTACTCTTCAGAGCTAACTGCCACACCTCCTACAGAGATAGGCAGAGACATACAGGTTCACACACAAACACTGGTATGTGAAAGTACTGCACAGTGCCACACGGCCTATTACCTAAGCATTGCTAGCAGCTTTAGCCCAGAGCAGCTCCCCATAGTGGCTCCATAGTCTTAGTCACCATTCAGAAACCAAAGAGAGAGAGAGAGAGAGAGGTAGAGAGGGAGAGAGGGAGAGAGATTGAATGAGAGAATGAGAGAATGAGAGAATGAGAGAACGAGAGAATGAGAGAATGAGAGAATGAGAGAATGAGAGAGAGACTATTATCTCCTGTAGCACGGCCTTAATTAATCTATCCATAGCTGATCTCCTATTCATACTGCTACTATGATGAGATACTATGCAGTGATATCGTAAGGTTTGAAAGATGAACAAGAAGCATAAAGGTGCTTTACCTCCTCAGTCACAATACAACTACTGCTTTTGTATAAAAATGCTATTATTGCACTCCAAAATTAGTAATCCATTAAAAAATAAAGGCCTATTGGACAGAATGAATGCATAGAACATTTCAATTTTGTTAAGACCAGTATTCAATATATCACTGAAAACCATCACTGAAAACCATTTAAGGCAATCCAATTCATAGAAAATGTATGCATATTAATAGAATATAATAGAAAATCCTATTACTCTTTGGATCTCTGTGTGAAACGCATATATTGTGCGGGTGTGAGAGGCAACGTGGAGGAAACCTGTTAATGAATAGGTCTGATTAGCATTTGTTAAAACTCAGTGAAGTTCTGAAATGCTAAAGGTCAGCCCGCTGTTCTGACATGAGGAGATGAAAACGTTCTACTTTTTGGGGAATGTCATGATTTGAATTAAGATTGTCAGATTGGCTGTAAGCTCGTATCGCAGTGCAGGCGTCTTGTATGACCTTTTCAGGGAATTGTCATTTTCCGCCCCTGTGATGCCACCATGGCTCAGTGGTGGAGAGGACCCTCTTCTCCTGCCGTGTAATTTGTCCTGGGTGTTACCGTTCACACGGCACTACTCCCAGCCAGTCGCCTAGACGCCAATGTATCTACAGACCAGCAGGCTGCAACTGGAGAATAAGGAGAAAGAGCCGGCTCAGGGATCCACTCCATGCTCTGTAGCAGACAGGAGGGCCTCTCTCTGCCACTGGCTCCTGTATGCTGCTGCTTACTGCAGCTTCTGTCCAGGATTGAACGGTCCCACAGCCTGCGTGTTAGGAGCACTCACTGATCTCAAGTATATATGATCGACGCTAACGATAGAAGCAGTGCTGTGGGGGGCGTACTTCTATTCCAACAGAGCAACAGAGCAAAGAAGCCTACATTCAAAGTTGTAGAACACTTTAAATTGAACACTGCATAGCTCTAGTACACAGGAAGCGTACAGGAAGCATTCACTGCACATAGACCAAGAATAATGTGCACATATGAGATTAGAAAAACAGATTGTGATTAGTTTCATAGTGGTAAATAAACAGGAAGGAAGTCTTTAAATCTACATCCACTAATAATTACAACAGGGATTCCATACTAGCCAATGAGGTGTGTATAGTGGTGAGGTGAATACACAGCACAAACATTGACTTTGGTTCTACTTTTCTCAGCTTCGTGCAGTAAAGTGTGATATGCCTCATAGTATGGGACCTACAGTCAATGGTGTGGACCTACAGTCAATGGTGTGGACCTACAGTCAATGGTGTGGACCTACAGTTAATGGTGTGGATCTACAGTTAATGGTGTGGACCTACAGTCAATGGTGTGGACCTAGGGTCAATGGTGTGGACCTACAGTTAATGGTGTGGACCTACAGTCAATGGTGTGGACCTAGGGTCAATGGTGTGGACCTACAGTCAATAGTATGGACCTACAGTCAATGGTGTGGAACTACAGTTAATGGTGTGGACCTACAGTCAATGGTGTGGACCTACAGTTAATGGTGTGGACCTACAGTCAATGGTGTGGAACTACAGTCAATGGTGTGGACCTATGGTCAATGGTGTGGACCTACAGTCAATGGTGTGGATGTACTGTAGCTCTCAGGCCTGTTCTAAGCCAGTGATTGCCATGCAGCATGGCATTCCTCCAGCTGACGTGGCACATCAGCAATAACTGCCCTTTTAGAGCTAATTGTCTGCCCTGCGCTCGTCATCTGGTTATCAGGCTCGTCATTGGCTGCCGCTCCGCTCAACCTAGCAATTCTTGTGTCACTAGCCCATGTTTCTGTAATTAAAATCTGTCATCCAGAACCACAGCCCTCCTCACCACTAAATCCTCCCATCAGATGGCACCACTCAGATAAACTGCACTGAGCTAGGGATGCGTGTGTGTGTGCATGCCCGTGAAACTCAGAAGAGAGGGGATGTAAAATACATTTAATATATCCTTTCAAAATGAGTAAATTGCCTGAAAACTTCCATTAGAAAGTCAATAGACAAACCAGTAGATTAATTGGTAGATTAATCAATTGATGGCTAAATGTAATCAACCCTGAGAGATTAAATTGATTAACAACCCTTGAAAAACATTACAATAATTTAACTTCTTTCCTTCTTCATGTCTGTCTGGCACATTAAATGAAGCTGGGGCTACATGTACCCTAGTGCAGGCACAGGACTGTTTGGAGCCTGGAGAAAGAGCTGTGATGGTGCATCACGTTCACAGTGTTTTATCAGCGATACTAACAGCAGATCCAGGTAGAAGCAGTGAGGGGAGTGAAAGGCTCTTGATGTTTTTAATGATGTCGAACATTTGCTTAGGGCTGTCGCTACAGGAGAGCAGCTCCTCTGTTCTGTTCCTACCAGGCTGGCCTTCTGAATGGGGGGGGGGGGGTGAAAATCTTTGGAAATTAATTAGAAGCAAATCCCTTATCGCTGCTGAAGTGTGGCATTTAAGGCATTGTCCTTGGTACTCGTATAACACCACCTTTCAGCGTCGACCTCTCTCCTCTCCGCCGGTTGGCTAATGCAGCCTAATCCACATCAGCAATCACTCCAGCCCCTGTTTTCTAGCAGCAGTCATTTCTAATTGCCTGGCATTATTAGGTACTTTACTTGTACATTTGCAGAGGAGGAACATAGCTCTTCTGCATCCAAGCATTAAATGATCACATTTCCCTTAATTTCCAACAAACGTCACTCTACCTTTCACTATACCTGCTCCCTTTAGCGTTTTCAGTTCCATAGATGATTTCAGTATACATTTTTTTTTGCCAAAGCATGTCCAATCATTTATTCAAAAAGGAAATAAAAGGAATAAATACAGAGGGGTTGATGGTAAATATTCTGACAACAAAAGTATCGCATTTACAACGAAGTGCATTTAACAACACTGTCAATTGGACTGTGGGACTCAAGTGAATCCATCAATAATTCAAGGTTGTTGGATATATTACATTCAATAACCATTATTACATTCAGTTTAAATACTGCAGGAGCCCACACTCTAAACAGCAGGAGTTTGAGTTGCATTAACTTCTATACAGCAGAAAAATGATTATAAGAGACTGAACACCAATGGACGTTTTCACTGCCAGGCCAGGTCTGTCACACAACTCTGAGTTCCCTTTCAGGGGCATATCACACTTGTTTACCACATTCTTTAGGAGAGATTAATTTAGGATGGTTTTATCTTACGTTTGAAATTCAAACAAAGAAACAACAACATCAGAGAAGTTACCCTGGAACAGAGACTCTCCCTTCCCTGCTGGAGCTCAGCTTCCAACAACAATGTCTGGATTTTTGTAAGAATATATATATATATAAAAAAAGATAACAAAACAACAACAGGAACAGCTACAAAGGACATTGTCAGAAATCAAGTTGCATTTATTTTCCCCTTTTGTTGGATGGAATGTAATAACATTGCCTTATAGTGTTTCATGTATGACGCGTTTCATTTGGAGTGCCAGCGCTGTCAGTGGGCTGTGGACAGGAGGATTTCATCAGCCCTATTTTTACCCAGCTACCCCCTCTCTGTCTCCATCTCCTTTCTCACCCTAACTAGGCCATCAGGCCTGCCATTACATGCAGCACAGCCCAGATAAATGAAATGCAGATGATTGGTAAAATGATACACAAAAGCAAGTGTCAAGATTGTATCATGTTCCCTTGTTCCTCCTCAGTGCCTAGGGCCAGGCTGCCTGCGTCCAGACTCCTGTCCCATGTATACAAGCCTGGCTGTGCGCTAGTTATTTCCACATGTGTTCCTGTGACGGTGGCCGTCTGTCTGTCAGACAGAGGGACAAGCGGGGTGGCCTGGCTGTGGGCCTTTTAATAGAGCCAGATCACACTCATAGATATGAAGGCAAACCAGCAGTCAACAACTCTTCATGCAGCACAGACAGACAGACAGGGTAGGCCAGACATGAGACAGAGAGAAACAGAGGGCGAAAGAAAGAGAGAGGAGAGAGGGTTAAAGAGTGACTATCACAACATGAAAGAGAGTGAGAGAGAGAGAGAGAGAGAGAGAGAGAGAGAGAGAGAGAGAGAGAGAGAGAGAGAGAGAGAGAGAGAGAGAGAATGAGAGAGAGAGAGAGAATGAGAGAGAGAGAGAGAGAGAGAGAGAGAGAGAGAGAGAGAGAGAGAGAGAGAGAGAGAGAGAGAGAGAATGAGAGAGAGAGAGAGAGAGAGAGAGAGAGATAAGAGAGAGAGAGAGAGAGAGAGTAAGGGAGAGAGAGATTACTATATATTTTTCCCTCAGGCCAGTATCCGAGTCCCAGATTAGGTCACTTAGATATTTACATTTGAGGGATTTAAAGCTGAGATCCTTCACTAATAGCTGAGCAGTAGTAGCAGCAGCAGCAGCATGGGCCTGAGGGGCTAATTTCTGCCTTGATGCTAATTCAGAGCCATCACATGAGCCTTACTGCCTCTATAAATAAGTGTAAATAGGTAATTAAGTAAACGACTTGCAGTACTGAAGCAAAGCCTTCTTTAGATCAAAGATGCTCTCTTCCTCCGTCACTTTTTTGGGAGTTTAAATGATATGGCACCTACACTATTCAGTTGAATACAAGCTGACTCTAGCAAGGTTTCCACATTTTGATTGAGGCCATGGATAGAATCAAACAGATCTGATGAAATTATTATCTACCTTGGCTCTCCGTCTGTGGATATAGATTTTATAAATACATTCTTCCGGGCCTTTATCTCTGAAACCTTATTCAGATTCACCATTCATTTTCCAGAGTAAGACCAAGACAACATTGGGACTTCCTTGAAGCCAGACACAGATAAAATATGTCGTTACCACGAGAACCCTTCAAATATCCTTTCTGTCCTATTATTTCCCAGAACTAGAAATGAAAGGAAATTAATTGAGCTACAGAGCTCGACTTTTCTTTGGGGGAATCAAATAATATTTTATACATTCTCAATTATCTTGAACCTGGGCTATAAAGATGGCCTATATAACCTCGGCCCTGCCCGGAATCAAGAACATTAAAGATCTGCAATTAGGCATCCATCCATCTATCCACTCTTTGTTGGCAGTCCAGCATCAGGCTGCCATCAGGAGACAGAGAGAACTTGGGCTGGAAACTTGCAAAAGCTCTTTACGTAAAAACAGGAGGAAAAGCTCTGGTTTTAAATGTCTAAATACATACGTGAATAAATAAATAAGATGAAGTGTGGGCACGGTTCTCATTTTGTGGCTTGGATGCTTTCTTGTCATATGGCACTTAAAAGCAAGGGGGCTGGTGTAGGGGGAGTTTGAGATGTTTACTCTAATGGATGCCATAATGAATGCATACAGAGCAGTGCTCTGGCTCCGATAGGGGGCCCCGTGCCAGCATAGCTTTAAAGGAGCTAGCTCTCTCTGCGGCTGTTGCCTGCAGCACTGGGCGCTTGGCACGGACACTTCTCCACAATCTCCCGGCACGCACAGAACCAGCGGTGAGGACCAGGAGATAACCGGCCGTGAAATCTCTCATCACATGCCTCTGATTGCTTGTCCACAATTTAATGTTTTTAAACCCTCAACCTCAAACGCAGTAAATAAAACATGATTCCTAACACCCCACCCACCCCCCTCCCTCGAAAAGGCCCTGTTTATTGAAGACGTCTGTCAAAAAGTTGCTGCAATGTTCCCTTGTCTCCCTCTGCAAGCCCTATGCCTAGTTGAGAGAAGGGGAGGAGTATAGATGTATATTCTGGTGCTGGATCATCATCAAGTATCTAATTGTTTGGCTATTTCCTGGAATAAATTAAAATACCTTATCCTCATCACAACAGCATGTATGTGTGGCTGTTGTTTGTGTTTATGTTCATGTGTACATGCCTGTGTGTGTGTGTGTGTGTGTGTGTGTGTGTGTGTGTGTGTGTGTGTGTGTGTGTGTGTGTGTGTGTGTGTGTGTGTGTGTGTGTATGTGTGTGTGTGTTTGACTATGTGTGTGTGTGTGTGTGTGTGTGTGTCTGTTGGGGTTGAGGAGTATGGGGTGTTATTAAATGATGAGAGCTAGTTCAATTTGAGTCATGCAGAGCCTGTCAGTGGCTTCTCAAATTGCAGGGCTGGTGAAATTGACTTGCAGTTATTTAAAAGCAGTTGTAATCCATATGAAAAGGCTGTGATATAATCCATTTAATTTCTTATTCCTCCCAGCAATAACACTGAGTAACAAAAAAATGTATCAAAGCAATGTAGCCTAGTGATTTAGTAATTATCTTTATTTAACATTACTGCAATTCAGCCCGGATTAATTGGAGTCTTATCTGCACAGAGCGGCAGGTCACTTACCTCAATACACCACAATGTGTTTAATCTTAATCATCATTCTCCAGCCAACTCAGCCGTGACCCGCAGTGCCAAGGCAACATTATTTTCAGATGCATAAAATCAGCAACATAAACAGCCAAGCACACTGAAGTCACCAATGATTACATTACCTTTAATTCCCCAAAATAAAACTTTACAGTGAGGTGAACCAGTGAAATGTGTGTACACTTCTCTACTCGCTACACTGGGCACAGAGCAATGTGTCAAAACAATGTGAGAGGTTAATGTACACAGTAAAAAAAACTGGAGATGACGATGCACCAAGTCGTCAGCAAGCTCCAGCAGATCAGGCTGGTCCTGCCTCCCGCATCGGTTGCTAGTTCTTCGTCCTCCGCGGTAGCTGGAGGGGCAGGCTCACCACCATTGCCGTCTGGAAAGAGAGGCCGCGTCACGGTCTCCATACCCCAAAAATATGGAGGATCAGCGAGGGACTGTGCATCTACCCGTCCTTCCAGTGCCGTGATGCTTCGGATTCGGAGAAGAACATGGCGATCTACTCGTGCCTCACCGGTGGGGCGCGTGACTGGGCGACTGCCGTCTGGGATCAGGGTGATTCCGTAATACAACACTACGACACCTTTGACTGCCTGATTCGGTCGGTCTTCGACCACCCCTCTGACGGACGGGACCCAGGTGAGCGGATCCAACAGTTGCCCCAGGGCCAGCGGTCCGTCGCTGTATACGCTGCAGAGTGCCGTCTGCGCCACATCGGTGGAGAGCCCCCGCCAGTACCGCCCACGTCGCCATCTCGGAGGAATTCCAGGATCTAGCCCGCGTCTTCTCCAAAACCCAGGCAACGCGGCTGCCCCCTCATCGGTACAGTGACTGCGCTATAGATCTGAGGAGAGACGTGCCACTGCCCAGAAGCCACATCTACCCCTTCTCCTACGCCGAGACCGAGGCTATGAACACATACGTTGCAGAGGCACTACAGCTGGGCTTCATTCGTCCCACTACTTCACCTGCCACCTCAAGTTTCTTCTTTGTGAAGACGAAGGACGGAGGTCTGGCCCCTGCATTGACTACCAAGCACTGAATCAGGCCACCATAAGGTATGCTTACCCTCTCCCACTCATCTCAGTAGTCATGGAGCAGCTGTATGGGGCGCGCTTCTTCACTAAGTTAGACCTCAGGAGTGCGTATAACTTGGTGCGTATCAGGGAGGGGGACAAGTGGAAGACAGTCTCCTCCACTACATCTGGCCATTACGAATACCTTGTTACCATTTGGGTTGATGAATGCTCCATCAGTGTTCCAGGCCTTTGTGAACATTGTGTTTGGGGACAAGCTGGGCTGTGGGGTGATTGTTTACATCAACAGCATATTGGTGTATTCAGCCACGCACGCGCAGCATGTTGCCTTCGTTCGCAGACTGCTTGGAAGACTGTTGGAGCATGAATTGTACGTTAAATTGGAGAAGTATTTGTTCTTCTAGTCGTCCATCTCCTTTTTAGGCTTCCATATTAGGGTGGAGATGGAGGGATCCCGCGCAGTAGCTGTGTGTGAATAGCCCATTCCTGCCACGGTTAAGGCGTGCAGAGGTTTTTGGGCTTTGCCAACTACTGTCGGTGTTCCATCAGGTCCTTCAGCACGATAGCCAGACCCCTCACCTCACTACTGAAAGTAGGTCCCAGCAAGCTGAGGTGGACTCCAGAAGCAGACAGACCGTTCCGGAGGCTGAAGGAGCTATTTACCACCACTCCGGTATTGACACACCCAGACCCCTCTCTACCATTCACCGTGGAGGTGGATGCCTCTGAGACCGTTCCGGTATTGTCACACCCAGACCCCTCTCTACCATTCACCATGGAGGTGGACGCCTCACAGACAGCTCCGGTATTGTCACACCCAGACCCCTCTCTACCGTTCACAGTGGAGGTGGATGCCTCAGAGACAGGTGTAGGGGCGGTACTGTCCCAGAGGTCCGGCAACCCGCCCAAGTTGCGTCCGTGCGCCAAACACCCCGTACTTATCCTAACAGACCACCGTAATCTGGAGTACATCAGAGCAGCGAAGAGGCTAAGCCCTCGCCAGGCCAGGTGGGCTCTTTTCTTCACCAGGTTTAACTACACCTTGTCCTACTGACCCGGGTCCAAAAACGTCAAGGCCGATGCCCTGTCCCGCCAGCATGAGGTGGAATAGACTGGTCTGGAGACGACCTTTATTATTCCCGTCTCAGATCGTGGCCCTCAGTTCAAGTCTCGGGTGTGGAAGGATTTCATGTCCCGCCTGGGGGTTACGGTCAGCCTTACCTCCGGGTACCACCCTCAATCTAACGGGCAGGTAGAAAGGGCAAAACAGGAGGTGGGCAGGATGTTGAGGTTGTATTGCACTAACCGACCGGGGGAGTGGGCGACGTTTCTGCCTTGGGCTGAGTATGCCCAGAACTCACTACGCCACTCCTCCACTAACCTGTCCCCTTTCTAGTGTGTCCTAATGTTCCAGCCAGCCATGGCACCGTGGCATGGGGGCCAGTCGGAGGTTCCTGTGGTGGACGAGTGGATCCGGCGTGCCATCGAGATCTGGGACGCGGCCCACCGTCGTCTGCAGCACGCTGGACAGAGGCACAAACTCCAGGCCGACCGCCGCAGCAGTGAGGCCCCGGTCTTCGCGCCTGGTGACCGGGTTTGGCTGGCTACCCGGGACCTGCTCGGAAGCTTGGGGCGCGGTTTGTGGGGCCCTTTAAAGTCCTGGGGAGGGTGAACAGGGTGTCTTACAAGTTGCTACTACCCAAGAATTACAGAGTCCACCCTGATTAACGTCTCGCTCCTTAGGCTGGTGGTGGCTGGTCCTCTCCATGAGGCTGGGGTCAGGGACGTCCCTCCGCCCCCGCTGAACATCAAGGGGGCTCCGGCGTTCTCTGTCCGTGACGTCCTGGACTCGAGGCGCCGGGGAGTGCAACTCCAGTACCTTGTGGAGTGGGAGGGGCACGGACCCGAGGAGCAGAGCTGGCTTCCAGCCAGGGATCTCCTGGACCCTTCACTGGCCACCGACTTCCACCGCCGTCGCCCCGACAGGCTTGCTCCGCTTCCTCCTGGCCAGCCCCGAGGTTGGCATCTTCGCCCCGCTGGAGCGGCACCTCAGGGAGGGGGGTGGGGTTACTGTCACGGTGCCTCCCGTGGTCACGCCTCCCTTCGGTTAATCCCGAATACGTCGCTCCCTGTCCCTGTCGCCTGCCTATTAGCTGCTACCGTCCATTCCTCCGGCTGTCAGCAATCCATTCAACTACACACCCCGGACTCTCCATGATTACGCACACCTGTTTGTCATCACCACAGCCTTTAACTGTTCTTGTGTTAGTCGGTATCTTTGTGGAGTATTGCCTTGTATATGCCAGTGTGTGTTTCATGTGTTTTCTCTCGCTACAAGCGTTATTTAGTTTGTACCGGCCTTATGCCGTTTCAGTGTGTTGTGTATTATACAGTCTGCTTTAGTAAACTCCTGTTTATAGTTCATCCTGTGCCTGGTCTCCTTCTTACCACACACCGTGACAACCATGATCCTCTCACCCTCAACACCCTTTGGGAGAAAGAAACAAAGCCTGGTGCACATCCAAGCTTGATACAGTCTTTGCTGCACATTTTCCCCAGCTGAGTTAATTTATTAGAGATGCTAAGTGTGCTCCCTAATGGGTAAGCAGGCTTTAGGCTGCACCCCCTTATAATAATACCCCCACAGCTCCATAACTCAGCCAGCTCTGACAGCACTTTGTATCTCCTTGTACCTGGACTATCTGACATCTGACACCAGATTAATCACATGGCTTCTAGAAACAACACAGAGAGGGCTAGAGAGAGAGGAAGAGAGCAGGGGCCTAGGGAGGAAGTAAGAAAGAGGAATGGACATTTTAGAGGTTTCTTCATTATAACCGTACTGCGTTACACTGAGTATACAAAACATTAAGAACATTTGCTCTTTCCATGACATAGACTAACCAGGTGAATCCAGGTGAAAGCTATGATCCCTTATTGATGTCACTTGTTAAATCCACTTCAATCAGTGTAGATGACAGGATACTCTCTGTGTAGATGAGGTTAAAGAAGGATTTTTAAGCCTTGAGACAATTGAGACATGGACTCTGCCATTCAGAGTGGGAATGGGCAAGACAAAATATTTAAGTTCCTTTGAATGGAGTATGGTAGTAGGTGCCGGGCGCACCGGTTTATGTCAAGAACTGCAACGCTGCTAGATTTTTCACACGCTCAACAGTTCAAGAATGGTGCACCACCCAAAGGCATCCAGCCAACATGGGCCAGCATCCCTGTGGAACGCTTCTGACACCTTGAGTCCATGCCCCAATGAATTGAGGCTGTTCTGAGGGGAAAGGGTGGGGGGGGGGGGGTGCAACACAATATTAGGAAGGAATATTAGTGTTCTTAATGTTTGGTATACTCAGAGTATATACTGGATACATGTAGTACTAAAGTTAACAATATACAGTATGCCGAGCATTACTTTAATGTGTTAATCTGATAAAATAACTGGTAAATAGATGCCTCATATACGGCAAGTGAGTGAGTATATAGAACAGAATAGAGTCCTTATCATGTATATCTGAGGCAGGATAAACTATTTTCAAGGCCACCAGAAGCCTGCCTGTCTGCTCTATGAGGTCCTCACACTCACTTTTGAAGAATAATTGATTCCTCCACATGTCGATTCACTTCAGAGGAGCACAGAAATGACTTGTTTTGACATGGGTTTAGAACTCACTCAGTCATGGCCTTGGTCCGTCTCACGCACATACACACGTACTCAAGCAAATCCCCACACACGTTCTGCCGAATAGATGCTCATGTCTGATGCCTTCAGACTGTGTTTTCTGTCTGAGTCTAATTTGCAGATATCTGCGTGTTTTTGGGGGCCTGGGGCCAAGCATCCCATATTTTGTGGGAGGGGGGAGGTTGTTGCGTCAACTGGCCCTTTCGGGACAGGAGGAGACGCAGATAAGATCGGCGATGGGAAGTGGTGAGCCGGACCGTTTGTTCTCCTTGGCCGTCTCTCATGTTGCGCCACTGATTGGAAGGAAAGCTAAAATTGCTTTCACCGGGGCCGTGGCTCACTCCAGCAGTAGGCAATGATAACTAACAATGCCCCCAGGACCTAGTTAAAGCTGCATCACATGCGCTGGAAAAGCCCTTTAATGTGGCAGCATTAGGAGGCTGGCAGCTGGTTGGTGGGGAAAACAGACTTGAACTCGTCGAGGATTATGAAAACATTTGTTACACTCACTTTAAAAAACGTATTTAATCAAGAAGGAATTTTTCATTTTGCTTCCCACACCCCGACCATTAAGCAACACAGGTTTTAAAGATTTTGAAAGCAAAGGGTGTGTATGCATTCGCTCTCTCTCTCTCTCTCTCTCTCTCTCTCTCTCTCTCTCTCTCTCTCTCTCTCTCTCTCTCTCTCTCTCTCTCTCTCTCTCTCTCTCTCTCTCTCCTGATTTGAGAGGTTTAGTTTAGGTCCTATATAACGTCCTATTTAAAGATGCAGGGTGAGGGTATGATTAAACAGTTGCTCTTGTGTACTGTGGGTATAATACACACACTGTTCACACCGTACCAACATTTTACCAACATGTACAATAAAACTGAACTACACTATCAACTGGTATGAGAAACACATTGTGGATATAACAGTGATAAGACTATTTTGTCCTGAGAAGCATACTGCAAAGTGAGAAAAACCCACAGCTCAAGCAAGAGCCCTGATATAACCAGTGTTTTCATATCAGTGCACATTTTACCTTGATGTTGAGTCAATAGGAAAGAGAGGCCTATTATTCCCTGAGTAGCATTCGATGTTCCTTTACAGCCTGAAATGGTACACTACAGTAGAATACATTCTGATGGCACAGAGACACAGCACACAGCAAGGCCCTGTACTCTGAAAACACACTACACCACAACATATCCTATTCTTTGTGTTATGGTGGTTTGTGTTTTTATAAACATATTAACAGCTGTCTTTCTACCTCTCTTTCTGACTTTTCTCAGCTCTCTCCCCAAAACATAATGTTTACAAGCTCGTCTGATAATGAAATAACATTGTTGCTTTTGTGAAAATATGGGAAATAGGGTGGCAATACGCCAATTCCGGGTGTTGGAAGATGTTGTTTTTTCCCCAGACCTGCATGTACCAAGCAATTACAGGGGAACATGCAAATTGGAAATGTAGAGTTCATTATAAATCTCATCATTCACTTTGATAGCGAGGGATAATTAAAAGAAAAAGCAGCTGTGAATCCACTCAGTGCATACTGCCAGCCTGTTTACACCAAGGAAATAATGATAAAGCATGTTTGTTTTGCTTGTGTTTTTTCTCCTCATCAGTGTGCATGTAGAGAAGGAGAGGGTGTGGAGTGGAAGCATGGCGTCTCCTACGGGTTACACACATTCCCCATTGACTGAAGCATAACTCAAATCACTCAACAAATGAGACACCCTTTTCTCACTAAGTGCCCTCTTCCCTCCATTTGGTGATGCTTTCGAAAGGTACGAGAGGAGTTCTTACCCGTTTAATGCATACTCAGAGAGTATCCTGTCAAATATAGATTTGAATCAATAGCACTCTGGAGTGGCTCGTTAAACTTAAATCAGCTTGGAAGTGGTGCATGCCTGCCTCACAGCTGTTGTCATTAGCCATCGTCCTGGAGATTATTGGAGAAACGTCCTTGTGTGAGCAGATTCTCCACACTACCTGAGGAGAGAAGCAGAGCGGCCAGTGATAGCCAGCCCGGCAACACCTCCGTTAGCCAGATGGAACACTCTTCAGATAGGGGAGACGAGCAGAGGAGTGCCTGGGTGTATAGCTTGGTTCAACATGCTGACAAAAGCTTGGCTGACAATTGTCCATCTGAAAAATAAATCAATTACTAGTTCAACACTAGACAATAAATAAATAAATAAATACATATGCCTTGCATGATAACTATAAGCCTCTCCCATTGTCAGTGTAATTGTATGATAATACATGATAACCATATGGTAATCGCACCTAACGTACCTGTCTCTACTCACAAGCATGCATATAGGAGTGGGGGTAGGGGTGTAAGAAGCTGGCTTAGGGGGCTGTGGGTGGTGGGCGCCGGCAGGAGGGAAGGGGTTAACTCCGACAGGAACAATAATGAGAGCGCAGTGAGACACGTGAGGTAATTAGTCAGTGGGCTCTCCAATATTTACCCAGTTAATTATTTGTGAGTTTTACTCATGTCTTCCCTTCAGACGGCTGCCTCTGTTGTTTTTTCCACACCATTTGTCACCGTCCAGCTCTCCAGGGCTACACTTTTCTCATCGCTCTAGGTTTTTTTTCTCTCTCTGGTCTCTAGTCTATGGCAGGGGAGTGGCATTTGGATGAACTCTTGTCAGTGAAGGTGTTAGACTGCTGTCCCTGGACGTGCGAGGTCAACCATGATTATTTATTCATCCTTCTGTTGGTCCGCCATGGGGGCGAGATGTGAAAACCCTGGTATGTGGCTCATCAGAGAGCCAGAGGTGGAGGGCACAGAGAGGGGAGGTGATGGTTCAGCATCCTGAAGAGAGCATGACTTAAAGAGCTAGTGGCTGGAGGAGGCTGGAGGAGAATGAGTGGAGGGTGGAGGCTGGGTGAATGGTGGGTGGAGGGTGGGTGAAGATTGGGTGGAGGCTGGGTGGAGGCTGGGTGGAGGATAGGTGAAGGCTGGGCAGAGGCTGGGCGAAGGGTGGGCGAAGGGTGGGTGGAGGGTGGGTGAAGAGTAGGTGGAGGCTGGGGAGGCTGGGTGGAGACTGGGTGAAGGGTGGGTGAAGAGTGTGTGAAGGCTGGGTGAAGGGTGGATGGAGGCCGGGTGAAGGGTGGGTAAAAGCTGGGTGAAGTCTGGTTGGAGGGTGGGTGGAGGCTGGAGGAGGCTGGGTGAAGACTGGGTGAAGGGTGGGTGGAGGCCGGGTGGAGGCTGGGTGAAGGCTGATTGGAGGTTGGGTGGAGGATGGAGGAGGCTGGAGGAGGCTGGGTGGAGGCTGGATGGAGTCTGGGTGAAGGGTGGGTGGAGGCTGATTGGAGGTTGGGTGGAGGATGGAGGATGGAGGAGGCTGGAGGAGGCTGGGTGGAGGCTGGATGGAGTCTGGGTGAAGGGTGGGTGGAGGGTTCATGACTGGAATAGTGACAAAGGGTCATAGCTCTCTGGCCTTCTTCCCTACCTGTGTCATGGACCCCCTGATGTGGAGGAGGCTTTGTTGTATGTAGAAGATGATCTGTTTACCTCCCAAGTCTGACAGTCATAGAGAGGTGATAATCAGCTAGAGTAGAGAACCACAAAAAAACTCTAGATTACACAATGGCTATCCAATCTAGTGGACACAATGTTGCTGCTGCTGCCACTGTGGGGGGAAATGAACAGAATATATACTTTCCACCGGCAATGTTTAATTAATGCTTCATACATGTGTAGGAAATATATTCTGTCTGATGTGTGGGGTAGGTAGGGGCAGGGGGAATAGTGGGTGGGGAGACAGAATTATTTCATTATGACACAACAGCAATAATATTACAGTATGGCGTGTACAATGCTCTTATCTGTGGAACAAATGAGCTCTTCCCCCAGAGAGAGAGGAGGCTGCAGTGTGAGGCCCGAGGTAGCCAGGCCTGCATTACTCTTCGCTGCAAAGCTACTGTAGCTACCTTTTTAATATTCTCATTCACAGCACATGCAATTAATTTTTAAAAATACATTAAAAAATTGTGCCTCTTGGGTCAGGTAAATGACTTCCTTGTTTTTATTGAGAAGACAAGGTGTTTATTAGGGGGCTCGTTGCCTTATTGCAGGAGGTTTCTGAGTTTGAGTAATTGTCCAATTAGCTGTAATTTCAGGATCGGTGCTAACCCAGGCGATTGTACTGTAGGAGTAAGACCACCACTGGGACTCACATTAATGAATTCCACTGAGACCTGTCTACCTTTAAGAAAAGAGAGAGCCTGTCTGCTTCTGTTTCGCTTTCCCAAATCTTTTTAACGAGGCATTATAACTTGGATTTACAAGTGAGACCAGCCTTTCTTTCTCTCCCTCCCCCTCTTCTTCCCTATTCCGTGACTCTCCATATCTCCAATGTAGAACAAAAATAATGTATCAATCATGTAATTTCGGTTCTCTGAGAAATGATTATTCAGTCAGAAAGGTTACCTTAATTGTTATGTAGCGCAGCTATTTATGGTCTGGTATAAAAATGCATGTGTTCCTCTTCACAGAAAGGTCACCTATTACAACCCCAGTAACTTTTTTCTCTTGTTGGCCACTTCACACTGTGAGATGGAACAAGGTGTCAGAAGAAGGCCCTAGAGGATTGCCGCTGTAGTGTCCTATCTGACGCGCTGACCTTCCTCTCTTCCTCCTTTTCTATCTCCCTCTCTCCATCTCTCTCCATCTTTCCCTGTCTCTCTGCTTTTTCTGGTATGTCCCTCTCTGTCATTGTGTTTGCTGGTAAAGTGGACATGCCCTCCATACTAGCCTCAGCACTGTGTACACAGACCAGGCTTCTACTAACCTCAGCACTGTGTACACAGACCAGGCTTCTACTAACCTCAGCACTGTGTACACAGACCAGGTTTCTACTAACCTCAGCACTGTGTACACAGACCAGGCTTCTATTAGCCTCAGCACTGTGTACACAGACCAGGTTTCTACTAGCCTTAGCACTGTGTACACAGACCAGGTTTCTACTAGCCTCAGCACTGTCTACACAGACCAGGTTTCTTGACAAGGTACCCTGAGCTAGCTTTGATCCTACAGTTACTGGCCAGTCACATAACCCCACGTGTCCAGTGATGAATCAACAGACGTGTGCTGCTGCTGAAATTACACTGAGCTACATGGCAGGCGCAACAGAGGGAGAAGGTTTTTAGAGACACATTAGGGAGAGAGAGAGAACAAGAGAGAGAGAACGAGAGAGAGAGAGAACGAGAGAGAGAGAGAACAAGAGAGAGAGAGAGAGAGAGAGAGAGAGAGAGAGAGAGAGAGAGAGAAGCAGGAAGCATTGTTTGGGGAGGACCTGTAATTACCTTTAGGCCTGCATGTTGTGGATGAAGAATTAATGAGGTAAGGTGCTGTGATGTTTAAACCCCTGGACAACATCCTCCCTCATGTGTTTACAGATCTTTTTTTTTCTGGACAAATAATAGAAGTTGTGCTGTTCTTTTAAAAAATTCAACACACTGCATAATGAACAAAGGTCTGGCACGAAGCTCAAGGTATAGGGAGGTGAAAGAGGAAGAGGCGGACCCAAACATGTGTGTACACTGCTTTGGTAAAAGTTAGTACAACGTTAAGCAGTGGATTCTATAGACTAAGGGGTTATAACATACAGGTTGAGCTGTTGTCATTAGGTCCTGTGTGAGATTGATTTTGCATAGCACCAACTGACGGACACTCATGGCAGAGCAAGCTTATGGAACCCTGGACCGGACCCAATCCAGGCCCACCCTCAAGTCAAGAAAGATTTGGCTGTAAATGCACCGCTATCGTGAAAGGGGGAGAGTGTGTCTCTAGCTTGCATCTACCATGAGTTCATGTGGGGGTTACATCCCCCTCCCTCCTCCTCCTCCTCCTCCTCCTCCTCCTCCTCCTCCTCCTCCTCCTCCTCCTCCTCCTCCTCCTCCTCCTCCCCCTCCTCCTTCTCCCAGCTCTATCACTTCTCACAATTAGTACCTCTCGCCATCCACCACCACCACCACCACAGCCATCACCGTCACCGCCATCGCCACCACCGCCCACCTCCCATCTTCACACTAAACCATGTCCTTCTGCCAGGCTTAAGTCTCAATGTTTCCATCAGAAATAAGCCTTCAAATGATCCCTGAATGTGGAGCCATCATGTAACCGCAACCATCAGGAGACTCTACTTTGATAGGGGTTGACGTCTGAAAGGGAGAAGAATTCAAAACAAAATCAGGTTTCCTGATCCAGCTAAATAATGTGCTGTTGGGAAAGGTGCTTTGGCTAAGACTTTGTGTGACATGATGATTGGGAGCCGGCTTCAAATTCCTAATGAATATGGATGGAGCTGTTTATACTCTTGGAAAATAATCAAGCACGTTCTGAGGTAAATGTCTTCACAAGAAATATGCACTGGAATGCTCCTGGCAGTGTATATATCTTTTTTTTTTGTGGGGGAATAATATATTTATTTCAAATGTGTGGGCTTGGACCTTCAGTTCATACGGTGTTAAAAAGGATTATCCACATCACCTAGGTCTGATTTCAAATTGAATAGGTGAGAATTTATTTTGAGGGGCTCAATGCCTCATACAAATAAGTCCCCCTTTAATCCAATCCCACCCTCACCCAGGAATAAAAAGATGAAGTAAAATCTAATTATATTGGCCCTTTATGTTGGCATGTCTCGAACACATAAACAATCTTGTGAATTCATTCCTGGATTGTTTACTCACAGCTCTTGGATGGATGAATATGTAAGTGGAGCACATATGATATTTCATTAATGTATTAAATCAGGTACAGAAATGCATCTCAGAGCATTAATTCGTTTGAAATACCTCCATCCCATGTCTTCTTTACTGCACCTGGCAACATTGGATTCATGGTGATTGAATATTGTGGTATGGAATTAGATTGCATTCTGTGTCTCCGGCTAATAATGGAATAGCTCCTCATGCAGCTTGACATGACGCCCTCCAATAGAAATATGGAGACAAGGAGAGAGAACCTTTGTGTTGCTTAGGTACCATTCAGCAGCTACAGGATTACAATGAATCAAGTTGAGCTAAACCTTGGGATAGGAGAGAGAAGACAGAGAGCGAGAGGAGTATGGGCCTGTCCTAGGAAGTGTCCTCTGCAGTAGTAGTGAGTGGTGTTGCTGGTCTCAGGGTACTCTGCTCTGCTCTGTGTTGTGTGCTGAATGGGTGTGAGGAGGTGTCCTGATTAAGGGGCTGATTAATGGCAAAGTATGACAAGACCTCTCAGCACTGAGACTGTTGTTTATTCTTAGTGAGACACACTTCAGTTGGCTAAAGAACTCTCCTGGGGCGCGCCACGCACCCCTCCTCCTGCCCCTGTCCCAAATTACCCCAGCCACTGTCACTAGTGCCCCGCTGAGGGAAAGTAATCGTCTTTGCTTAAAGCCTACATCAAAATGGTTAAGATGGCGATCAACTGTCACAAGTCCATCAGCCTGGGCCTCATTATCTTTAAAAACCATTCACACTGATTGATCCGGCTACCAGTGGCTGGTATTGATAAATAATTAAAAAGTTCTCTGTTTAATTTGGGGATAAGGACTAGGATGGTGAGGGGGGAAAATGGACAGCAGGCCGTTAGTTCCCTGTTTGGTGTAATGAGGCCTGCCTCCCTGCTGTGTGAGGCCGAGTCTGAGCTCCCCTCCCCAGCTCCACACTCTCCCAGTGGAGACTCAGCCAGCTGGATTTGTCTGCCATATTCACAGAAATCAATGAAGTCTGTCTTGAAAGAAAATCAATAAGATGTGTCCATTTATGCTTCAGAGTGTAGGAAAGGAGCCTTAGGAGGGCCAGGCCTGCCAAACCAACACTAGAGGTTTAATACGATTATTTTCCTAAACGTCCCCCTCTACTGTTACTGGGTCTGTGTGTGAGAGCGTCTGGGGGTGGGATTCCAATTCAGTTTTTAATAAAAAAAAATTATATATAGAATTATCCTCATGGCCATGGTCAACGTGAGGCTCTAGAAAACAGAAGTCCAACAGCGTTGTGTGGAGGACAGCATAATGCTTTGATGAACAGTCTATAGCTATCGAGAGAGGCAATCCTGAAATACTGGGGTCTGCCATTCTGCCGTCTGTCTTATGTCTTCTGTTTTCTAGGGAAGGACTCTGCTGTCCAGTGCCTCGGCCCTCTTTTACAAAAACTGATGGAATCAATTCATGTGACTTTGACTGGAATCATCTGATCAGCTCATGAGTCACAGGCCTTGCATAGCTGCTGGATGCAGTAGGGGGTACTAACTAACACACAACACCACACCGACACAGTAAATCCTCCTGTCTGCCTGACTCCAGGCTCAGCCAGTTAACAGGATGGCAGGCTGGGGGTCCTGCCCCACTGATCTCACTACAGACAGCTCTGGAGGTGTGATATGAGACAGGCATGCCTCTGTCCGTGTCCCGTACCCATCCCACACACAACCTCTGATAACGCAGCATGTCAGTCATGGGCTTGCACCTCCGCTGAACAGTGTGAGCACTGTAAATTTAAGACACAAGGTGGCTAAACCAGGTGAAGGCAAGCAGCACCATACAGACAACATCCCAGGGGTGACAAAATATGACATTTAATGTCTAAATAATTAAACTCATTCTTCATAAAAAAATATATAATATTGCGCTGCATCACACTTTTTAATGTTGATATCTGTCTAATTGATGACTTTGTGTCACATCAATCCATTATGCCTAATTTAGCATGGATCAACTCCCACATTAACATAATCACCCATTTTAATATTCTGCGTAGTATGACACTCCAGTGAGAGGCCTGAGAGGGAGAGACAGGGACAGTCACCCAGTAGCTGGCTAACAAATGTCACATCCCCTCACACACATCCCCTCACACACATCCCCTCACACACATACAGTACCTCTGATGGGCCTGATATTAACATGTCAACTCCTTATTCGTTTAACGCTGATGCTGGGAGTCCAGTGAACACTTTGTGTCTATGAGGTAGAGTGTATTAATAAACATCTAACACACACATACATGCACACACACACACACACACACACACACACACACACACTGACTGGTTAAGGGTGTACAGCAGAGCTGCCTGCTCAGACGCTTGCCGTTTGCAATCACTAAGCAGCTTTAGTGTCTCCTACCACAGTCCTGATTTAAAATTCATAAATGCTAATCCTTCATAATTTACAGTTTAAAAAGCAGCCCTGCTCGCAGGCCCTATGGCCACAGCTCTGTCAGAGTAATTATACCAAGGAGCTGGGAATGGACTACTAGCAGACACTTTCAACAGTCAAGGAAATCCACCTCCCTGGCACCAGACCCAATTACTCCAAATAGCTAAACAGATTAGCAAGTCATTTTCCAGTTCAATCTGGACATAGGTGCCAAATCGCCGCATTACATAGTCAGGTGGGTAAACAGCTTTAAAGTTGGGGCTTGCCTGGTTCTTACTAAGTGGACTATCTGCCAAGTAATTTTATTAGACATTTTATTTAATATGAGTCCCGGGCGATTGTCTTTTAACAAGGTGACCAGGCTCTCTCTAGCGTCACGAGGGGAATTTGCTGCTCTTATTCTTATTCAGTGACATCATACTATGTGTCTGCAAGCAAGCTGTGTATGGGAGGATGGCTTTGTTTGGGAACATGTCCAACACATTTCTCTTTGTCCTTGTGAGGGGAATATACATTGGTTCAGATGGAGATAATGTGTTATTCTTTCAAGCAAGGTCACTAATAGAACCCATTTTCTAAATGGCCCGGTTTTCCAGTAATAGCCAGTGATAGTTCCACAACACTGTTGAATCATCTATAGAAGGACCCTGTTTTACATAGAGTGGCTCTCAGAACGAAATGGTCCGATATCCTTATAAACGCATAAGAATATGCCATGCAGGAATATCAATATGAGTGTGGAGATGATTCAAGTTTACTCATACTCCTACTGTTGCCAGGTTGAAACTCCTATAAATGTACTCAGTCAATGTCGATCTGAGCACTATCAATCATTCCATACAAATACAACAAATACAGTACAAGGCCTGTGTTCATAAAGTATTTAAAAGCAGGAGTGCTGATCTGGGATCAGGTCCCCCCTGTCCATATAATCTTATTTGTTATAATCTAAAAGGCAAAACTGTCCCTAGATCAGCATTCCTACTCTGAGACGCCCAGGTACTTTCCTTGGCAGAGACACAAAAGCTCCACTAAGGAAAACACAGGGCTATGTCTCCATTATGAGATGGGCTAGAGGAAGTAGCCGGTATACCTGAAGAGGCCTGAATCCTGATCACTTCATCAGCCTGACACTCATCTCTGAGTGGGACAATCAGGATTCTATTAGAGCGGATTAGGACTGGAGCGCCGGAACTCCTGTCACAAATCCAGCCTTTAAAAGTTTCTCTGCTCTCCATCACAATCACCTCACCCACAGCAGCACCTATACCTTATAGTCACCTCCTCTTTCAGGAATAGAGAAAATTCTGTTTTGGGGGTCCACATACTGTATGTGGTGTACTCTGTTACATGAGAGCTATCTATCGTTACCTACATGTGTCACTGTAGGTGTTCCACAGCCTACGTGTAGAGGCTATACACTGAGTATATCAAACATTAGGAACACCCTCCAAATATTTTGCCCTCAGGACAGTTTCTGTTTACCTCCAAGCTCTCCCGCCTAGCCATCGTCTCTGCTCACCTCCCAGCCCTCCCCTCCAGCCACTCTCTTCACCTCCCCAGCCCACCCCGCTAGCCACTGTCTCTGTTCACCTCCCTAGCCTCCTCGCTAGCCACTGTCTTTGTTCACCTCCCCAGCCCACCCCGCTAGCCACGGTCTCTGTTCACCTACCCAGCCCTCCCCGCTAGCCACTGTCTCTGTTCACCTCCCTAGCCTCCTCGCTAGCCACTGTCTCTGTTCACCTCCCTAGCCTCCTCGCTAGCCACTGTCTCTGTTCACCTCCCCAGCCCTCATCGCTAGCCACTGTCTCTGTTCACCTCCCTAGCCTCCTCGCTAGCCACTGTCTTTGTTCACCTCACCAGCCCTCCCCGCTAGCCACGGTCTCTGTTCACCTCCCCAGCCCTCATCGCTAGCCACTGTCTCTGTTCACCTCCCTAGCCTCCTCGCTAGCCACTGTCTTTGTTCACCTCACCAGCCCTCATCGCTAGCCACTGTCTCTGTTCACCTCCCCAGCCCTCCCCACTAGCCTCAATCACAATGCATCCCTGTAATATACTCAAAAAGATACCACCTCTAAAATCAGCTCTCCCACAGAAAATTAATTCATCAATTCCACATTCATAAACACAATCTTTTGTTTCCTCCCTATTCTATGAGAGAGATGACAGGGCCTGTAAACTACCGCTCAGAGAATATGAGATGACAGGGTATATGACACAGAGAAATGATGGAGGAAAAAGAATGAGACAACACAGGAAGTCCAGCCTTCAACAGGGTTTGAGATGACCGACTAACACTTTAATTACATATCAGAGACACACAATAGACCTGTTATAAGAGATGATACACTGTACCTATAAAATGGGTTTCAATAATCTGGCATTGTTACAGAACAATCATCACATGACTAGCAATTTGTAATTTTGTTTACAGCTATTTCTTTGTTTTATTTTCTGTGCAGTGCTCCAGCTATCTGTGTTTTAACATGCAATCTCAGTGTGACAACAGAAACATACAGTATATCTCCCCAAAACACATTATGGCCTCTAATGCGGCAGGTTTGCTGTGCAGCAATTTCACAACCAAATAGTTCACTGAGTGATAGCGGTTTCATTATTACACAAACAAATCAAGTGCAACAAGCCTCCCTGTACTTTCCAGGGCCGTTCATGTTTTAATTTAGGTGTTAAACAAAGAGACAGAGAGATGGAAAGAGAGAAAGAGAGAGGAGGGAGGGAGAGAGAAAGAGAGAACGAGACAGAGAGAAAGAAATAGAGAAATTGCAAGAGGGAGAGAGAGAAATAAAGGTGGACAGAGCAACGTGTAGAGCGTAGAGAGTGAGAAATACAGAGAAATAAAAAAACATACAGAGAAATACAGAGACTTACAGAGACATACAGAGAAATACAGAGAAATACAGAGACATACAGAGACATACAGAGACATACATAGAGATACAGAGAGATAAGAGACATACAGAGTATACGGGTATTGTGGATGGAACTTAACGATCCGGCGGGGACTGGATGTCAGGTCGTGACTTTAGTAGGGTGGCTGATGACTGATCAGGAACAGGTGAGTGATTGCAGATGATGACCAGGTGGGTGAGAGAATCACTCATGGTGTGGTAATCCCGCCTCCTCACCTGTTACCCGGGCAACCGGAACCAAACACAGAGACATGAACCAGAGATAGAAATGAACAAGATGCACAGACAAACAAAACAGAAATCACGGAGGCGGGGTTGTGACACATAAATACAGAGACATACAGATAAATACAGAGACATACAGTGACATACAGAGAAATACAGAGACATACAGTGACATACAGAGAAATGGAAACAGAAGAGAACTTCAGTGGATGTTCATTTTTTACTTACTTTAGTTGTGTGCTGAGGTCTAATGTCTATGTGTAGTTCAATTATGAGAAATACAATCTAATTAAAAACACAACAAAGAAATAAAAATGTTTCCCCCAGGCATGGGTCTTATGCATTCCAGCTGGAAACAACACAATATTTCAAAGTTACTTTTATTTTTTTTTAACACACAACAACGGCCTGAGTAAAATTCAAATCTAATCTGAGCTCTCACCAGTCTTTATGACCTGAGAAGTAGAGTGAGATTTATGGAGTGGTTGTGGGTATTATATTGTCTGTGGGCTGCCAGGGAAAACAGTGTGAGGAGGGAGATGTTGGTGTTTGAAATCTCACCAGAGAGGATCAAGTTACTGCTCTGGTCGTCTCAACAATCTGACAAACCTTGTGTGTGAATACAGACATAACACCTAAATCACCAGCCAACACTCACTATGTGGTACTGCTAGCTATGAGGCCATGTCCCCCCAACACACAACGCGTTAGCACACAGAGTATTCTGCAAAGAAAATTCCAAAATCAAAACTCTATAAAGGAATGAGGAAGAAGAAAAATATATAGAAGAAGAAGAAGAAAAAGAAGAAGAAGAAGAAGAACCCAAGGCAGCTAAAACCGGTCCTGTCCCTCCTCCTCCTCCTCTTCCTCCCCACTCATTATGTCTCCTGAGAATCTGTAATCGACCCCTCGATTACAGAAAACCTCCCCAGATTCAGAAAAAGGGGAAATTGAGATGAATTTCAATAAAAGCGATTGGTTCTTGTTGTGCAGACAATACGAGCTACATTCATGTTTGCAACACTCTCGTCCCAGGCTCAGATGAATGCAGTCTAATTATCTTGCCTGTTGGCCTTCTCTCGCTGTCTCTCTGTCTCTCTGTCTCTCTCTCTCTCTCTCTCTCTCTCTGTCTCTCTCTCTCTCTCTCTCTCTCTCTCTCTTTATTTATCTGTTAGGTAGGTGTGCTGCGGTGCCAGCTAAAGTTCTGTTGAGCCAGGGTCCTGACGTCTGTGTGGGTATGGGGGCCACATGACTCCCAGCAGCACTCATTCTCTACACATCCAGGTTACCTGGCTGCAGTAGAAATGTGATTGAAGGGCTACGGTGTTTAAAATTAAGTATGGCACAATTTGGCACTCAATCCAAAGCTGCACAGTGTGTCCCTCATAACTTCATTAGTCTATCTCTTTAGGAAGACAGACTTATTGCTGGCTTTAATTTACTGCTCCATAGTGAAGTGCAGCCTCTTTGATGATAAGAGAGGGGAAAATGCAGTGATAAGATGGAATGGAGAGCAGTGTGAGGCCGGTGTGTGGGAGCCAGTGGCGGTATAATTGGATGGAGGAACCCTGTTGCACAAGGCGTCCTTCTCTGAGAGCGCTAAGACATTATGAAAACCTCCCGCGTTGCTTCCAGTTGATTCAATTAATGACGTTTTTTTGGTAAACTGATGGAAATACTGCCTCTTTTCCAATAAAAGCCAGACAGCTTTAGCACGGTGTGTCACGGCTTGCAGTCCTCAGTCCGGCGGAATTAATCGTGGCTGGGACTGCTCCCACATGGCCCCGACAGGACAGCCAGAAATCACTGTCTCCTCGGTAGCCCTGGCCCGGTAGCCAGGGAGGGTCAAGTGCTCTCATTCAGTGGTTATGATTTCCCTCTCACGTGCCTGTTGCCAGGCCCTTTGTTCTGACCATGGTGTCCCGCACTGACCACCAGGGCTGAGTCAAAACATGGGCTCAGAGAGTGAGCAGTGTAGCAGCAGAGGGGAGAGATTGAACAATGTGTCATGCGCTTAAAATGAATTAAAGCCTCTTTGTGTGAGGCCCTAATCAGTTGGAAACAAGGTAGGGAGCGGTGGGAAAAAAAAGCTTTCATTCCTGTAACTAATCATTTGCGGTTTCCCAATGCAGCCAGCCAGTGCCAAAGGCAGAGACTAATAAACTCAGAGGCTGTGTAGATTTATAAATGATTAATTAAGGGGGCTCCCATGGGAGCTGCAACCGCTATAAGCAAAAATATTAATTAGTTGAGACGAGACTTAAACTAACAGGAAAACATTCCAACTATGTTGGAGAGAGCACAAGGGGCACAGCTTATTTGACTCTGGCTCGACAGAGAGGGCCCTCGTCACAGCAGCACTACAGGGGGCTGCCTGGGTGTAACAGGAAGGACTGGGTCTGTCTGAGGCAGAGAGATGAAGAGGGGCGGCGTGGAGTGTCACAGAGACGCACTGGTCCTCCACACTCCTCCATGTGGAGGATATCAGGGAGAGGCGACTGGCTGAGGGAGCTGAGGTGTTCTCCACCACCTCAAGGAGCTACTACCCCACCTCCTCCCTGGTTCTCCATCCCGACGCCAGCCCTTCAGGGAGGCCTCTAAAGCCTTCATCCCCCTGCTCTTTTCATGAATGTCAAGATGTTGGGAGTAAAGTCCATCAGATTAAACTAGAGGCGTTCAGTGTATCTTCCTCCTAATGAAAGAGCTGGGTAATTACACTGTGGATCTTGATGATGTCACGCTGCTGGTCAGGTTTGGCATACAGCACTCAGCCTCTTCCACTGTCCAACTCTCTCCACGCCTCAGTTATTTATTACCTTAGCTGATATTATCTTACTGAGAGGGCCTTCCATATGAGGGGAGCTGTTACAAAAACCCTCTGACAGTGTGCTGGTGAAATTACTACAGTGATGCTCCATAGAGCCCAGATCCAACTTTCCATGACCAATATCAGTTCTGATCTAATGAGGCTTACTGTGGATCCATCAAACCTAGTCTCTTGCACCTGCCCTGTCCTCAGCCAAACTCACTGTTAGAAGTCAACCAATAAATCCTCTGGTGTCTCTGACTATAGACCCCTACAGTCTTTTGTAAACCATTCTGTGTGTTCAGCTACAGTATGTTCTGGTCTTAGGCAAGTCAGAAGGTAGAAGATGCCACCCTCGTTGTTAGACTAGTGGGCCAAGGATGGGTTTCCAAGAAAGCAGCAGTTGAAAAACTTGACTTTTTTGGACAGACATGCAGAGCCATGTATTAGGCTTCTTTGGAAATCCAATAACCTCCAATTTGGAACAACACATCAAGTTACCCTGACATCCCCTCAAGTCGGCATTCTGCTAGATAATGTGGTTAACCACTACATGTTTCCATATAGAACAGAAGAAAAACTAAATGAAAAATAACTTCAGAGATATTAACCATACTTTCCAGATTTATTTTCTAAATTGGAGAGGGGAGAAAAGGGCAATAAAAATGGTCACCAAGCCAACACTGGGCAACAAGCATAAAATACAGTTATGGAAATATGAATTTATTTGAAAAGGTCATGCATCCTTTAGACGGCTTTGTTGATGCAAGCCAAAATCACTGGAAGCATATAAACCCTAATGCCAACTCAAATATTATCATAGTCAGTAAAAATTGGATCAGTCCTGTGGGACAAATGAGGCAAGCTATTTTTTTATGAGAGGCTAGATAATCAATGCACCTCTCTGGCTTACAGAGCATAGGAGAGTCCTGCTGGAGATCTGGCTATGCCTTTTGATTAGATTACCATTAACCACAATATATGTGACGCAAATGTAACCCACCAACGTCAAACCAAACCAATGAGGAAAGGTTTCTGCAGAATCGATGGTTGAAAACCTCCTAATGTGAATCTCGACTTCGGTTTCATGTCGAGGTTAAAGAGTTGTGGCCTTCTCTGTTTTTCATGTTTTCACCGTCCAGCAAGCGGATGAAGAGAGCGAGAGATGAAGAATGAGGGCCGGGCAGAGCCTTAAAGAAAGGCAGCAGAGGAGCCACAGCAGACATTTAGAAGCCCTCCTAATTAACTCACTGGAGGGCCAGGCTCCGGTGGCAGCAGAGAGGTGCTTCAGAAGCCAATGTTCTCTGTAACTAGTGCCGAGGAGGAATACATGTTTTTTTGATATCTTAAATAAATATTTCATTAAACTGTCGATGGCACACAGGCAGGCGGTGCATGTGGCCCTTTCATGTCACTGTGGTGTTTGGGTGGGTAGGTGGGTGGGCGGCTGGGGTGGTTGGAAGTGCCACCGAAGACGGGCGGTAGTAAGGTTAAAAAGAAACCCAGTCCGAATGAGAGGCGAAAAGCTGTGCCCTTTTTCTATTAGGCTGGTTGAGTGTGCCCGGCAAGATCGGGGCGATGCTTGACAACAATTAGTGGTGTGGGTTTGAGAGGTGACAGGCCAGGCACTAGCCATCACACCCCTCCTGTCTCCCAGTGATCAAGCCCACCACAGGGCCATCACTGCTCCTCCAGACAGGACTGATGTTCAAAGGCAACGTCCACTGCTATAAAACAGTCGTCCTCATATTGTATTCAGGGCAATACTAGTAGCAGACACAGTCTTGGGAAATCTACGAGGTTCAGGCATAATGTCCCTAACTCTTGCAATGCCCATGTCTTTCAATTATGGCTAGGATGTACTATGACATACAATAAATATATTGTAGCGGTGTCTTTACTTCTAACGATACCCATTTGCTTACAAAACTTTTATGATTAGAGGGAAGATTAGGACCAATGGTTTTTATTGTGACAGAAATGGGAAGGAGAAGTGAGAATCGTACGCAGACTGGCTGTTATATGAAACAGGCGATACGACACCCACAAACATAATCCTATTAATTCTTTACAACATCGACACTCAATCAAAGCTCCCATGGGGTTACAAGGGGAGAAAGATGGAGTCACTGCTTGAACAGTAGAACCAGATGAGACTCAAAGTCCCATGTACTAATTACCTGTGTACACGTTTACAATAGGGCCTTTTTTTTGCTCCGAATGATGGCTTGACATGCAGACAGAACAAGCTATATCTAATCTACTGGAATCTACCGGACAGAAGCAAGGAGACTAACATTAGTTTTACCAATGTTACACTAGCAATCTTTTTCATCACGCTTGAGGTAGATTGTCAGGCTGCCGGATTTCATATTATACATAGCCTTCAACCCATTTGTGAGGTCAACCCATCTTGATTGGATTGATGTTTTCATAAGGCAGATGTTTTTCTCCAGTATAACGGTATATCTTTTATTGATAGCACTCCCAAAAGTTTTTCTAAGCTGCTTTTGAAAGCTACAAATAATCAGACCTTGACTCAGTGAATTCTCCCAAACATATTGAACGAGGCTGATGTTTTTGCTACAGTACCTTGCGGCCAAGTTTATTTGATTTGTTTGGTAGAAGTCAGGGTGTATTGGTGTATCAAAGGGCTGCTAAATTGGTCCCTCTGTTGGCTCTCACAGCGGAATGTGTTAAATGTATTGCTGCAGCATTAATTGACTTTACCAATCTCCACACTGCTTTTCATTAAGTCAGAGGCTGGAGTGGGATGTTGTAAGTCCCAAACAACTTCCTCCACTGCACACTACACTGATTGTAAATGGTTTTTTTTCTTGAACTGTACTTGAGGAGCTAAAAACAAATCTAGGCAATAATTGAAATGTAGCATGAAATTACCCCATGCAAATATCCAGCAGCCATTAAGTGAACAAATTCTCTCCCTCTTCCAGTAACAGGGACCTACACCCACACACAATAACACAGGTGTGAGCATACACACGCGCACACACGATGGGGGAGAGACCTTTGAGGGTTTCACAACTGCACATTTATTCTCAAAATTAAAAATGGTGATTGATCCGTGGAATATTAACGGTCAACAGTGTTTTTCATTAAGTTGTGAAGCGAGGCATACTAAAAGAAGAAAGGTAACAGGAAGGGAAAAACAGAGCTTTATTTCATGTTGATCTGTATAGTGAATAACCCCGGGAGAGAAATGTAAATACTACACTCCACACTAATCATATTTACAAACTATATTAAATCTGTCTATTGTGTTTGCCTTGCTAAGGACTGGCTCCTATGTAATTGTCATTGTAACCAATGTTGGCGGATGGGAAAATGTAACTGCAGTGATATAAGGTGACTGGTAGGCGTGTTATTACTATATTATTACCCGCGATATGTTTATTAAAACAATTTATCATGCAGAACAGGACTGGGGGAACGGAAACATTAAATCCTGCTCCACTCTGGCCGAAGAAATGACTTAAAATAAAACGAATGGTGGGGAGGCCTGGGCTGACACAAGAGAGGTGGGTAATAACCCACTGCTTCATTTCATTTGACAATCATTTCCTGTTGGGCCATCGCAACATGTAAACATACATGTTGGGGATTATTGAAATAGCCCGGCGACAGCCAACTTAGTCAGAGGGTGTGTAGCTAGCTGCTTTTATGCGGCTGTGCTTTTGATCTACTACTTGCTGTAGAAATATGTTGTGTTGTGTTTGTGTTGTTGGTTGGTTGGTTGGTTGGTTGGTTGGTTGGTTGGTTGGTTGGTTGGTTGGTTGGTTGGTTGGTTGGTTGGGGCCGTTATGAGAGGACATCAGGGCAGAGAGGTGAGGAGCTGCTGGGATCTGAGGTCTTAGGAGAAGAATCCCTTTGGTAAGTGTCTGGGAGGGGCCAGATTAGTCTGTCAAGCCTCTGTTCTAAAATGACTTAGAGGATATTGCAGCAGGGATGTCACAGAAGTTTAGGCAAGAAGTTAAGTATCCTGTACACTGTGTACAGCGCCCATGATTCCCCCTGTGAGTGTGTTTCAGTGAGAAGGGCTGCTGTGTGCAGTGATTAGGCCATGCTCTATAGCTGGTCACTGGGACTAACACAGTAGGGAGAGAAGAGTAGGACATCTGCCTTTGTCAAGAGCGTTTGAAAGGCACATCGCTAAATATGTTTGCACCGGTACCAGAAATCCACACAGATCACACCAAACTTGAACAAATACAACTTTACAAACACATCAGTTGGACAAACAGGACGGAGCACATATTGCCATTTACTAGAATGGCTCCGTGGAATGTGACTCCTTTCAGAGGTCTGATTATCAGCCTGTCTAGATAAAGAGCCCCTGCACCTCATCCCATTGACAAGCATGCTGCTTTGTGATTGGTTGGAAGGGCTGGTTTACTCAGACAAAAAGCACTGCGCTCCCGTGATCGATGCCCAGAGTGATTCGCGCCTCCTCAGGCATTACTTCCATCTCAAATTGGCCCATCTGTGCAGAATGTGTCCTTTAACTGTACATTGATTCTGGGAAAGAAATGCAGACGTCTGTGTATGTTTTTGAGCATTTACGTTCGTCATTCAGTCATGTTGTTATTGCAGTTTTCACATAGAGTGTTAGCAGGTTAGATTAAGGCTGTCCATTTTATAAATCCCTTTCTCCTTCCCTCTCACCCTCTCTGACACCGCCTCTCTCTCTCAGGAATTTCCCTTTTTTTTGTTTATGTTTTGTAAAGACAGGACTTGGTCACAGCAATAACCAGCATAAGTAATATGATGGAACCTGTTCAACGCTTTGTCTATCTACAGTATATTCCAAAATAGCCTGATCAAATGTGAGGTATGTGAATGTGAGAGTATTGTGTTGTGTTGTTGATGTCACTAGCTCCCAGTTATGCCAACATGGCCTCAGCCTTCTCAGAACAGTTTCCTGATTACACAGGATATGTAAATAAACGGATGCTACCATCTAATTCCTTAATAATTAAAAATTAAGCATGGGTCTGCACTCAGCAAAACATCTAATCGCAACTGCCTTTCCTGGCTCCAGCACTCTGGACGGTGCTACTCTCAGAACCAAACTCCCCCTTGCCCAATTTAAACACACCCAGGGCTGAAGGGTTTATTCTTGAAGAGATTTTGTGCATACCATGCAGTATTCAAAGTGCAACATATTGCTTCCCTCATTATAGCATTGTATCAGGTTGAAATTTTGAGCAATATAATCTAATTTCAGTAAACTGGATAGTTGAATAGTCAAAATCATGTTTTTCATGAAATTGGATGATATTTGGATGAAACCAGATCAAAGTACGATGACCAAAGTATGACAACTGACTGTTGCTTCTACGATGATAAAGTTTGATCATAAAGTTACTAGTTCCCTCCCCCATGCCAAACAATTGGATTCAAGAGGTGGGGTTATTAAGGAGATAGAATGACATCACCCTAGATCTCTCATTTTAATACACCAATGGCAACATGATATTCTCGTTTGTGCGTTAATTGTTGTTTTAGTATGTTTTTCATCAGTCATCACTGGTTTTTGCAACAGTTGAACTATAATAGTTCAGGATCATGGAGTGCTACTGTTTTACGAAGGTTTTAGCGGTCCTTTTTATCACTGAGGCACTTTTTATATTTCTCAGCGCCGAACGTACACACGAGTCCTCAATTATTTACAACCGAGCCCAGTTCCTGGATTTAGCACACGCAGCGCTGCTGCACCCCAGGGAAAAGTTTGATATTCCGGACGAGTTGAAAAGGCAACGGCGTGGACGCAGGGCGGGATTGAAGTGTAAGGCAAAGCTGAGGAAGTACACGCCGGCTATACCATCTATCATTATGGGCAACGTGAGATTGCTGCATAACAAAATGGACGAGCTTGAGGGTCTGGTCCATGGGCAAAGAGACTACCGGGAAGCTAGCCTATGGCTGAATGAACACCCCCATAGAGAACGTAACTATCGGCGGTTTCCAGACCATCAGAGCGGACAGGGATAGCTTTTCTTCTGGTAATGGTAAGGGGGGGGGGTTGGCTTTATTACTTAACAACAGATGGTGTAATCCGAAACATATTACTATTAAGGAACAGTTTTGTAGCCTGGACATTGAGCTATTAGCCGTTAGCCTGAGACCCTACTATTTGCCGAGGGAATTCAAGGTGGCCATTGCTGTTATTGTTTACATCCCGCCCTCCGCGGACGCAAACACAGTGTGTGACGTCATCCACTCTGTTATTGCGAGGTTACAGACATCGCATCCCAGTGCCATTTTGGGGGATTTTAACCATGCCCACGTTCAAACAGTTTGTGAAGTGCCCAACCAGAAATAATACAACTCTGGACTTGTTATATGCTAATGTGAAGGATGCATACCACTCCACTGCACTCCCTCCCCTCGGTAGATCGGATCACAACCTTGTCCACCTTATCCCACTCTACAGACCTATGGTCCAACAGCAGCCTGTGACCACTAGAACCATTAGGAGATGGTCTCCAGAGGCGAATGAGGCCCTACAGGACTGGTTTGAAACAACAGACTGGGATGTGCTCTGTGAGGCTCATGGGGAGGACATTGATGGACTTACTGACTGCATAACGGACTATATGTCACGACTTCGGCCGACGTTGCTCCCTCCCCTTGGGCGGGCGGCCGAAGAAGGTCGACGTCACCCGAGTACTAGCCACCACCGATCCACTACACAGTTTTGTTTGTCTTGTTCCATTCACACCTGGTTCCCATTTCACTAATTGTATGTTCGTCTTATTCCCTCTGCTCCCCCCTGTCCCCAACGCTCCATCGTCACCAGCACTCGATCCATGGCTGTACTCGGACGCTGCAGCATGTCCTCGTGCTGTTGTACACACTCCTCCACTTGGGCAGGAGTGCTGGGCTCACCTGCTGCTTCCATATGTTCAGGTCGGTGATTCTGTGAGGGAATGAGTGTAGCGAGTGGTGGAAGCAGGCGCAGGGAGGCTGGATACGTTTTCGTAGAGTAAACGTTTTAATTACTTTTTCATACGAGACAAAACAAGGAAAACACGTCACACACAGAGTACTTCCTACACGAAACAATCACTGACAAAAACCAGGGGGGAGCAGAGGGAATAAGACGAACATACAATTAGTGAACCGGGCTATTTCAATAATCCCCAAAATGTATGTTTACATGTTGCGATGGGACCCAGGACAGAGCCAATGAGCTGAACAAATTTTTTAACAGGTTCAATACTGGCCCTGTCCACCTCCCCTCCAGCTCCCCAGGCCACACACCCTCACGGCTTTCACCACCAACCAAGTGAAAAGAGAGCTGGAGAGACTACATGAGTGGAAAGCCTTGAGTGGAAAGACCTTCTGCAGAGGGCCTACTCTCACCTGGACAACGCAGGTTGCACTGTGAGGGTTATGTTTTTTGACTTCTCCAGTGCCTTCAATACCATTCAGCCCCTGCTACTGAGTGAGAAGATGAAGAGGATGAAAGTGGAAGCACCCTTAGTCTCCTGGGTCACGGACTACCTGACCGGTTAGCCACAATTTGTGCGACTACAGAGCTGTGTGTCAGAACGGGCAGTGAGCAACACAGGGCCACCCCAGGGAATGGTCCTGTCCCCCTTCCTGTTCACCCTCTACACCTCAGACTTTAGATATAACTCTGAAACATGCCACCTACAGAAGTTCTCGGATGACTCCGCAATTGTAGGGTACATCAGGGATGGGCAGGAGGAGGAGTACAGGAGCACAATCAATGACGTTGTGTTGTGGTGTGAGCAGAACCACCTTCAGCTCAACATCAGCAAAACAAAGGAGATGGTGGTGGACTTCAGGAGAACCAAGGCCCAACTGACTGCAGTCCCTATAGATGTGGAAATGGTTGGGTCATACAAGTTCCTGGGAGTTTATATGGACAACAGGCTGGAATGGGCTGGTAACACCGGGTCTCTGTACAAAAAGGGCCAGAGCTGACTCTACTTTCTGAGGAGGTTTAGGTCCTTCAACGTGTGCAGTAAACTACTGCATACTTTAGATAGATAGATAGATAGATAGATAGATAGGTACTTTATTGATCCCCCGAGGGGGAAATTTTCATTTCTACCAGTCTGTTGTGGCCAGTGCCATCTGTTTTGCAGTGGTGTGCTGGAGCTCCAACATAAAAGCCAGTGATGCTTCTCGGGTAAATAAGCTGATCAGGAAGGCTAGCTCTGTCCTGGGGATTAGCCTTGACAGTCTAGAGGAGGTGGCGGAGAGACAGATCCTGGCCAAACTGCTGGCCATCATGGACAACGTCACCTACCCTCTGCATGCCATGGTTATGACGCAGAGGAGCACCTTCAGTCACAGACTGATCCCACCACGGTGTGCCAGAGAGTGCTACAGGAGGTCCTTCCTGCCGGCGGCTGTAAACTATAATTACCCTCACTTATATCATATGCACTTTTAGCTATTTAAGTATTTCTCTGCCATCAACTTGTATAGTATAGTTAACCGTGCAAATATTCCTTATTTATCTACTTGTAATATTTTTATCAATTTATTTTTCACCTAACGCTCTGTAACAATGTATAGTGTACATATTCAGCCATCCAACCATACTATGCAATGTCTTTTTATAGCTTTTTTGCACTCCAGACTTCTTGTATTTTTATACTTTTTCTGCCGCTCTATGTATTATGTATCGTGTATCTGTCTTTTGTGTATTTTCGTTGTGGCATTTTGCACCTGCCCTGTGTTTTTTCGTAGCTGCTTGAGGCATACCAAGCGGAATGAGTATATAAAAAGAAGTGACATTATTGATGCAATTTACATTTTGTTTGCTTTGCTTTGTGTATCACCAAATTTGCTTGAGAAGATTGCAACAGAAGATTGCAACACTGCTCACTGCATCCAAGTTGCTTGACATAGTTGTTTCAAAGAGCTGTCAGTCAAGACGAGCTCGTGAATATAAGCTCCCTGATAATTCTTGTGCTTTTTGAGGTTCAGTTTTATTGTTAAATGTGCTCTGCATCATGTGGGTTGAATGCTGTATTACAAAATAAAGATATTAATAAACGTCTCACGATGGTAATGACTGCCAATTACTGCTTATTACTTATTAACCATAATTTGTTCACATTACTTTACTTTAATTACTTTACATTAATAAATATTTATAAATATTTATTTCAGTTGTTGTGTATATAAGTCATCATCTCATATCTATAGAGCCTATGCTGTAGAGATACCTCATGAAGCAACTGCTCTCTATCCCTGTTGATCATGCGTTCGTCTGTCTATTCTCTCCAACTCAGACGTACAATGGATTGTAGTTTTCTCCGCTAAACTATGTAGAATATTGGCCGGTTGGAAACTAGAACTCCCTCCTACATTGCACAGTTCAGGCTTGATCTGATTTATCTCTAGAGAAACGTCGGTTCATTTTGGTTAATCGCTCACCACTAATTTGTAAACTGTCATTTTGAGTTTGAATGTATTCATTTGAGGCTCTGATTGCAAAGGGTATTGTAGGCCTGTTGTGATTAGGAACAGCATTATCCTTCAAATACTGTACACACAAACATATGCACTGTATGTAGAATGCACCTCTACCTTTCATCACCAGTACTGTACAGCCAGATGAGTCCCAGTGTTAAGTTAGACATATTATTTTGGACGACAACACTGTCAAAAGGTGGTCATAATCAGTCAGCCAATTAGATATTAGTGAGGTCACTGAGCTCCCTCTGCCCCTCCTCACGCGTAATGCCCGCCCCCTCGCCAGCTCACTGTTCCTCCTCCCTGTTCAAAGCCTCTTATTGCCACATTAATACAACTACTGTAATTACCATGTCAATCACAAGTAATGCTTATTAATTACCCCTCAGAAAAGGACAATTTCAAGCAGCCAGTAGTGTCTTTAAAAGCCTACTGAAAGGCAGGCTGACTGTAGGGTAGGTGACTGAGAGAGAGAGAGAGAGAGAGAGAGAGAGAGAGAGAGGGGAGAGAGAGAGAGAGAGAGAGAGAGAGAGAGAGAGAGAGAGAGAGAGAGAGAGAGAGAGAGAGAGAGAGAGAGAGAGACACGTTTCCAGGCCCACTCCGCATTAGTCAATCTGCTGTCCAGATGTCTTCCACAGGTGACAGCTGCAATAGCCTAACAAGCAAATTAATCACAGGGCTTTTGTGGCGCTTCATTCTAGGGGAAACTCATTTCGCTTCATAAAAGGCTTCATTTCATGTGAAAAATGACAAATTGCGGCCATGGCGTGATAGGGAGGACCAAGCAGCCGACTCTCATTTATGTCCCATGCCTGCGAGGTAGAGTGGAGTGGCAGAGGAAGGCAGAGAGATAGAGACTAGAGAACTGGGCCACAACCAGGGAGCCAGTAATGAGGCCCAGCTCTGCCCCTGTGGGGTGAAGTTCTGACGGGCCTCACAGGTGGTGCGTCCAGATTATAAACCCACCCTGGTTATGAAGGATGGCCTTTGAAGGAGGGGAATATAGCTCTGTTGCCTGTCAATCATGCATTTTCCTGAAAGGGACTGGGCATTCTGAAAGGCTGGCACAACAAGGGTGAGGTTTTAGGGACTGTCTTTAGATTTTGGTTCCAGAGGACAAATTTCCTTGTTTTTGATGGGAAAGTGTGATGCCTGTTATTATTTTTTTTACAAATTGAGAATTTTGATGCATTGATGAATGAAGTTTTCTGTAAAGGCAGAGATAAAGCAATGTCACCATGTGTGATGTAGAGGCAAAAGGACACTATAAATACTGTAGGGTTTTGACAGAGGCTTAACTGAAAGAGGAATGTAGGAAAAGTAGGAAAAAGTTATAGCTTTACAGTATATTAAAAAAAGAATAGCCTTACAGTATATCAAAAGAAAGTATGGGAAATTGAAAAATTACAATGACTACAGTGAGCAACAAAGCATAAAACTTTTGGGTTTACAAGTAGCAGAACGTTATTACTACAGAATAAATAGATAAATCCTTGAAAGTCGTCCAACAAAAACTGCAATTATCATTGTTACAAGAGAAGAAGAAAGCATGGTGAGGGAAAAGGATTAAACTCCTTCACAAGAGAAGAACATTCTGTTTATTCCTCCTCATTTGTTGAAAGACATTCCCGAGGTGACAGATGTCAGAAACAGCATAATTATTGTCGCTCTCTCTCCTTCCTTCCTCTTCAGCATATTGTCTTCCAGTTCCAGTCTTTAAATTCTTGCTCCAAGACACAGTCAATGTGTAAAAATGCAAAAATCACAATCCAGTGCTTTGACCATGGCACAAGGACAGAAGTCTTCTAGATAATGGGCCATATCTTCACAATGAGCGGATTCCTTAAGCTCAGGAAATAGTGTGGAGTTGTCTTGCAGTAAAATTAAAGAGGTTTTGGTATATTCAATAACTCAATGCTCTAGTCTTCATCATACATCCTCTTATCTGCTTCGGTTGCTGTTCAATCCGAATGACAAATAGAACGGGCCCCAGTCGCTGCTTGTGTCTGTAAACACTTCAATCACCACTATAGATTTTGTTTAATTTTCTATGTAATTAATGTTGCAGGGTGCACCGACTCTTGCGCTGATCTCCACCGGGGCGAAAGCAGTTATGGACAACAAACTTGAGCGATGGCTTCATTCTATGTAGCCTTAGTTGCCACAGGGACAAAGATGCAGCGATGAGGACTCTGCCTCTGAGACTGAGATAGGGCCAACCTCTGACTCTACAATGCAGTCCCAGCACCAGATACCTCTTATCAGGACAGGCTGTACCATACATCTTCCAGCAGAACACCATGGCGGAGAGGAGGGAGGGGGACATGTGCAGTGTGATAGATGAAATGCTTAGCGCAGGTGACCATTTTACATGTTTGATTGAAATATGGTTAGACCAAGAGCAGGCCTATTACTATGACCAAAGCAGTTAGTGTCAGGTATACTGTAAATCAGCAGAGAGGATTGCAGGACACCCAGTGATGTCATACAGGGGGTGAGAGAGGGACTCCAGGAGAGCTGTGAGCCCCTGGCCCCATGCTCCATTCTCCAGGCTGCGCTGGTTTCTGAGGGACTTATGTAAGAGGTGGGAGTCTGGAGTATGGGAGGGACCACAGGTGAACGGGGAGGTGAGGCTGATCTCAACACCCAATGCCTGGTCACACATTGCCTGGTCACACAGTGCCTGGTCACACAGTGCGGTCACGGCAGGGCAAAATGGCCTGGTTCTACTGAGCCAAGGTTGGGGTCACCAGTCACAATGGGATGAGAACATGAGAGCGGTCAGAGCCATTTCCAACATGACATCATTTGACCAGCGTTGAAAAGTCCAAGGATCTCCCTCTCTACCATGTACTATATGTACTATACTCAGTCATTTTGCTTTGATTAGTTGAACAGCTTTTTCTGCCTTGATGCCTCTTCTCCACTGTTAGGAGAGGGGGGTTGCCCTGAGCTCTCCCAGTCTTAATCAGAAATGAGATGCTGGATTAGGGAGTGGATCCATGGGGAGGCCAAGGCACTGGGTGGTTGGGGGCTCAGGAGTAGGGGGGTAGTTTGGGAGGGGGAAGGAAGTTGACTAGTGTCTGCTGCTGGATGCCGTGGCAACACACACAGGCGGACACCCAACCGCCGCTCCTCCCCTGGGGGCCAGGAAGCTAATTAGCTCTTAAAGCATTTATTTATCACAGATAAACTGTCAAACAATCTCACTGGCATATCCCTCATGGAAACAAGAACTACTCATTAGTTTGTTCAATTAAGCTTGCTTTTCCCTCTTCAGTCAAGCGCCCCATGTGTACTCTTTGTCTGTTTTCAAAGTCGTTCCAATCAAGACTTTGGATGTCAGATGTCCATGCAGTACATTCACGTAGGGAGGCCTTAAATATACCTCTGTCAGGCTGTAATAATGGGTTTGATGACCATACTAGAGTTTGATGTTAGAGAGAAATAAAAATACAGGTATTAGGGAAATAGATCTTGTAGTCTGGTGAGTATGACAATATGTGAAGGATTGAAAACAAACACAAAAGGCTGAAAACAAATAACAGCTCGGTTTTGCATAATGAGGCAATGGAGGAGAAGCAAAACCTAAGCCAAAATACAAGAAATACAACTACCGATCAAAAATGTGTTCTCATGGGCCTCCCGAGTGGTGGTCTAAGGCACTGCATTGCAGTGCAAGCTGCATTACCACAGATGCGGGTTCGAGCCCCGTCTGTGTCGCAGCCAGCCGCGACCGGGAGACCCATGAGGCGACGCACAATTGGCCCAGCGTCGTCCGGGTTAGGGGAGGGTTTGGCAGGCCGGGTTGTCCTTGTCCCATCGCGCTCTAGCATCTCCTGTGGCGGGCCGGGCGCATGCACGTTGACTCAGTTGCCAGGTTTACGGTGGTTCCTCTGACCCATTTGTGCGGCTTCAGGGTTAAGCGTTCATTGTGTCAAGAAGCAGTGCGGCTTGGTGGGTTGTGTTTTGGCTCTCAACCTTTGCCTCTCCCGAGTCCGTACGGGAGTTGTAGCGATTGGACAAGACTGTGACTACCAATTGGATATGACGAAATTGGGGAGAAAATGTAAAAAAAAAAAAAAAGAAATGTGTTCTCATTTGACATTCCAATAGCCCTGAGAAGCAGCTGTCTGCATAGCTCTGTCACAGGTTGATTCAACTTAACTGAAGGAGTACTCGAGTGGATTCTCTTCATGGTTGGATCCCATTATTAATTGTGCTCAGCCTTGTTCTCCAGTGGAAGGCAGTCACGAGGCCTAAAGCCTTCAACATACTTCGGTTCAGCTGGCACCTAGCTGAACTCGGCTAGACAAACGAGTGTCCTAGCATACTAGCTTAAAAGACCTTTGCTTAAAAAAATCGATAGCAATAGTACTGTTTGTCCATCTTGAGATGCCATAGCCAGTATACACTTCCTGAAAATAGTCAGAACTAATCTAAGATAACTCATTTATTTTGACGTTTTTACCAAGGACATCTTAGTTCTGTAATTTTACATCTAACAAATATGTCTGCTGCAGCATTTCTCAAGTAAAAAAATGTGCATGAAAAACCAATCACTGATGAATGGGCATAGACTTCGGCTACCGACTTCGGCTACCGAAAAAAAACCTTGCCGAAGTCCAAAACAAAGATATGCACAAACTGTTCCGAACTGTTTCGGATGGGAAGCATTAACTCACTACAGTCCTAGTGATTCATAATTATCTTGATTCCAAACTGACTTTGCTGATGTCTGTACATTTATGGATTGGTCAAAGTGACTTACTAAGATGGCTAGTCCCGCTCATAGAGTTTACTAAACATTGTGCTCAGTATGATGTATAGTCTGTCTCCGTCACTAGACTAGGATTTCTGCTTATTGTCCAATATTTTTATTCCGTGTGATACATAATGAAGGTGTCAAATGATTTAATGACACTGATATTTCTGTCTCAGTGACTCATTGTTCATTAAAACCATTAAAGGTGCATTTACAGTTTAAGCACCGCTGGTTTTTGAATGTCACGTACATAATGGATTTGTTAAACTAACATTAAAGTTGTTAGAGTGCTTTGTTTAAGGTCAGACTCCTCCTGTCACTGGTGTTGCCTTCGATTCTTTGATTAAGGAAATGTCTACAACAGACTTATGGCGAGGTGCCATTCCTCTGTGACACGACCTGTCCTTAGCCAAGCCAAGAATCCACAACACAATATACATCAATATTGGACGGGAGGCAAACTTCTCCACTGGGCTGCTGATGAATGCACAGAGCTTTGAGAAAGGGTTCGGGTTCAAGGGGTCTGAGTACTTACGCCCCCAAGACTGCATCGCCCAGGCGCCAGGAAGGCAATATGAGGCCCTTCCATCACTCTAATTCACTCTCTACACATCCATATTTCATATAGCCTCGGCCTTAATGAAAGCCATGGCAACTTCACCACCACTGTGTCTCAAAACACACACTCTGAACACAAAATATCATAAAGAAGCACATTGGCCTTCATACAAAACAATATGAAAGGGAAACAAGCCCAGAAGTTGTGCGTGGTAGATGGTGAAAGAACGGATGGGTGAGAGCGAGAAAGACAGTTGGGGGGGGGAGGGGAGCGTGAGAGAGATAGAGAGAGAGAGAAAGATGGGGAGAATCTGGGGAAGAGGGAGAGAGAGAGGAGTTCTGAAGCCCTGTGACTGACTAGGGAGGCCATCTGCCTGGAAGAGCCCTGGCTATCTCCCATCCTCAGTCCCCCCCTCCTCCAATCCCTAGCCCCCCCTGCTGCACAGACAAGTGTCTGTTTATCCCAATGCCCTTCATATGACATTAGCACAGGTCTCATGTGCAATCCAGTTATATTCCGCTGGCCTGAGTATGCTATGATTTTAAGTAACGTTTCCCCAGGAAACAAACACAACATCCCCACTAAAAGGTTTCTGGGAGGCCCCGGTGGCTGGGTGGTGGGGGGCTGTTACCTGGGCACATGAACAGCGTTTACACCCCCCACCCCCACCCTCTTTCCTGCCCCCTGCAGCACTGGCAGGAAGAGCACCATGTCAACTCCCAGCAGGAAGTGTAGATCCAGGCTCAGGTTATTGAAAATCTGTGTACCTCCATTTTCCCATTTGTCTTACTAAGAGCGAAAGGCTCGGCTTAAACAATAATCCCTTATTGTCAGAGCTTTACAATATTAAATCGCAACCTTATGGGATCCTCACAAGTAATTTAGTGCAACAAAGTTCTTCCCATCTCCCTCTATTTACTTTTGATCATTACCTTCACAAAGAGAGACAGGAACGGCCCATTTAAAATGGAAGCGGGATCAAGCATTTATCCTGAGCTTTTATTCAGGAAATACTTTTAGAAGACAGATTAGAGAGCATTGTTTTTGCTATAATTATGATTTAGGACTGCACTTTGAATTTACCCAGTAGCTCTATGAATGAACGATAGCATCAAATATAACCGATCATTTAGACTTTGGCTTGTCTCATTTATTCTAGAAAATTATCTCAATTAGCAATACTGCTAACCTTCCATCTTCAACAATGACGCGCTACACTGATAATAATGGTACAGCAGGGGTCCTCCAACATACTGCCTAATCCAGCCTTTGAATTTTGTCTCCGCAGAATAAACAATATCAGCCCGATAATTACTGTTAGTCGTGTAGATACGGGATAAAAATACATTTTTATGAGGAAATTAAACAAATATTTATAGCGCTTTGGAAATCAGACAGACAAATCTTGAGCAAGGAATCATTCCCATCTTTGATAACAATTCCGAATGAAAGTTCAATCGTATTTCTCATTACAGACAGAAATCTTCAAAAGGAGAAGGAGTCTGTCAACAACCCAACAATCAAATACTGTATGTTGTGACCAAATGTTCTCTGTAAGAGAAAAGGCCTGATTTTGTGAGTCCCCTTGGAGTAGTAGCCTACATAGTGCATATGGCATCAGTAGCTCTGAACGAGTTCAGCATTGGAAGTGCTGGAGGATGTATGATCATGGAGAGCGTGATCACGCTCTCCGTAGCCGACGTGAGTAAGAGCTTTAAACAGGTCAACATTCACAAAGGCCGCTGGTCCAGACGGATTACCAGGATGTGTACTCCGAGCATGCGCTGACCAACTGGCAAGTGTCTTCACTGACATTTTCAACATGTCCCTTATTGAGTCTAGAATACCAACATGTTTCAAGCAGACCACCATAGTCCCTGTGCCCAAGAACACTAAGGTAACCTGCCTAAATGACTACTGGCCCGTAGCACTCACGTCTGTAGCCATGAAGTGCTTTGAAAGGCTGGTCATGGCTCACATTACCACCATTATCCCAGAAACCCTAAACCCACTCCAATTTGCATACCGCTCAAACAGATCCACAGATGATGCAATCTCTACTGGACTCCACACTGCCCTTTCCCACCTGGACAAAAGGAACACCTACGTGAGAATGCTATTTATTGACTACAGCTCAGCGTTCAACACCATAGCTCAACACTAAGCTAAGGATCCTGGGACTGAACACCTCCCTCTGCAACTGGATCCTGGACTTCCTGACGGGCCGCCCCCAGGTGGTAAGGGTAGGACACAACACATCTGCCATGCTGATCATCAACACTGGGGCCCCTCAGGGGTGCGTGCTCAGTCCCCTCCTGTACTCCCTGTTCACCCATGACTCCAACACCATCATTAAGTTTGCAGATGACACAACAGTGGTAGGCCTGATCATGGACAACGACGAGACAGCCTGTAGGGAGGAGGTCAGAGACCTGGCCGTGTGGTGCCAGGACAACAACCTCTCCCTCAAAGTAATCCAAACAAAGGAGATGATTGTGGACTACAGGAAAATAAGGAGGACCGAACACGCCCCCATTCTCATCGACGGGGCTGTAGTGGAGCAGGTTGTGCGCTTCAAGTTCCTTGGTGTCGACATCACCAACAAACTAGAATGGTCCAAACACACCACGACAGTCGTGAAGAGGGCACAACAAAGCAAATTCCACCTCAGGAGACTGAAAAGATTTGGCATGGGTCCTCAGATCCTCAAAAGGTTCTACAGCTGCAACATCAAGAGCATCCTCACTGGCTGCATCACTGCCTGGTACGGCAACTGCTCGGCCTCCGACTGCAAGGCACTACAGAGGGTAGTACATACGGCCCAGTACATCACTGGGGCCAAGCTTCCTGCCATCCAGGAACTCTATACCAGGCGGTGTCAGAGGAAGGCCCTAAAAATTGTCAAAGACTCCAGCCCCATGGACTGTTCTCTCTGCTACCGCATGGCAAGCGGTACCGGAGCTCCAAGTCTAGGTCCAAAAGGCTTCTCAACAGCTTTTACCCCCAAGCCATAAGACTCCTGAACAGCTAATCAAATGGCTACCCGGACTATTTGCATTGTGTGTGTATGTGTGTGTGTGTGTGTGTGTGTGTGTGTGTCCTCTTTTACGGTGCTGCGACTCTCTGTTTACCATCTATGCATAGTCACTTTAACTATACCTACATGTACATACAGTGGGGAGAACAAGTATTTGATACACTGCCAATTTTGCAGGTTTTCCTACTTACAAAGCATGTAGAGGTCTGTCATTTTTATCATAGGTACACTTCAACTGTGTGAGACGGAATCTAGGGGGGGATTCCGTCTCTCACAGAAAATCACATTGTATGATTTTTAAATAATTAATTTGCATTTTATTGCATGACATAAGTATTTGATCACCTACCAACCAGTAAGAATTCCGGCTCTCACAGACCTGTTAGTTTTTCTTTAAGAAGCCCTTCTGTTCTCCACTCATTACCTGTATTAACTGCACCTGTTTGAACTTGTTACCTGTATAAAAGACACCTGTCTACACACTCAATCAAACAGACTCCAACCTCTCCACAATGGCCAAGGCCAGAGAGCTGTGTAAGGACATCAGGGATAAAATTGTAGACCTGCACAAGGCTGGGATGGGCTACAGGACAATAGGCAAGCAGCTGGGTGAGAAGGCAACAACTGTTGGCGCAATTATTAGAAAATGGAAGAAGTTCAAGATGACGGTCAACCTCCCTAGGTCTGGGGCACCATGCAAGATCTCACCTCGTGGGGCATCAATGATCATGAGGAAGGTGAGGGATCAGCCCAGAACTACACGGCAGGACCTGGTCAATGACCTGAAGAAAACCATTAGTAACACACTACGCCGTCATGGATTAAAATCCTGCAGCGCACGCATGGTCCCCCTGCTCAAGCCAGCGCATGTCCAGGCCCGTCTGAAGTTTGCCAATGACCATCTGGATGATCCAGAGGAGGAATGGGAGAAGGTCATGTGGTCTGATGAGACAAAAATAGTGCTTTTTGGTCTAAACTACACTCGCCGTGTTTGGAGGAAGAAGAAGGATGAGTACAACCCCAAGAACACCATCCCAACCGTGAAGCATGGAGGTGGAAACATCATTCTTTGGGGATGCTTTTCTGCAAAGGGGACAGGATGACTGCACCGTATTGAGGGGAGGATGGATGGGGCCATGTATCGCGAGATCTTGGCCAACAACCTCCTTCCCTCAGTAAGAGCATTGAAGATGGGTCGTGGCTGGGTCTTCCAGCATGACAATGACCCGAAACACACAGCCAGGGCAACTATGGAGTGGCTCCGTAAGAAGCATCTCAAGGTCCTGGAGTGGCCTAGCCAGTCTCCAGACCTGAACCCAATAGAAAATCTTTGGAGGGAGCTGAAAGTCCGTATTGCCCAGCGACAGCCCCGAAACCTGAAGGAACTGTATGGAGGAGTGGGCCAAAATCCCTGCTGCAGTGTGTGCAAACCTGGTCAAGAACTACAGGAAACGTATGATCTCTGTAATTGCAAACAAAGGTTTCTGTAACAAATATTAAGTTCTGCTTTTCTGATGTATCAAATACTTATGTCATGCAATAAAATGCAAATTAATTATTTTAAAATTATACAATGTGATTTTCTGGATTTTTGTTTTAGATTCCATCTCTCACAGTTGAAGTGTATCTAAGATAAAAATTACAGACTTCTACATGCTTTGTAAGTAGGAAAACCAGCAAAATCGGCAGTGTATCAAATACTTGTTCTCCCCACTGTATGTACATGTAGGTATAGTTAAAGTGACTATGCATAGATGGTAAACAGAGAGTCGCAGCACCGTAAAAGAGGTGTATATCACCTGTATATACCACCTGTATATACCACCTGTATATACCACCTGTATATATCAGCTATATACCACCCGTGTATATATATTTTTTTTTTACTGTCATTTTACAGTTTTTTATTTCTTTACTTATCTATTGTTTACATAATACTTATTTTTTACTTAATCTGCACTGTTGGTTAGGGCTTGTAAGTAAGCATTTCACTGTAAGGTCTACAACTGTTGTGTTCGGCGCACGTGACAAATAAACATTGATTTGATTTGATTTGATGTCTAGATCTAGTCTACGATCTATCTATAGCATCCATAAAGTAACCCCATAATATGACTTACCGTATGGGCCATACATAACATCAGGGTCACAGCTGGTTGCTGTTTCAGTACGCACTACCAACCCCCAATGTCCAAGCTTGAGGCTCCTCTGCTCTGCTATAGGTAGCTAGCTCTCTCATTGGATATGCACCACCCCGACTGTGGAGCTTAACTGATTAACACAGCTAGTCACCAGATTAATGAGTCCCGTAAATTACGCCATCATTAGTCAATTGATTATTTCTAAATAATTACACCAAATGCATGGCATGAGGTGGGTGCAGTCGCCGTAAATTTCAGGATTGCTCTCACACACACTAATAAAGCTATTGAAAACATTTCAGTATTTCTACATAGGGAAAAAAAAACATTAGTTGGCTTGTGTTTTTTTTCCACAACATCGGTTTTGCATAATGGAGCAACGGAGGAGAAGCCAAACCTAAACCACAGTACAAGGAAAACAACCTCAAATCACATTTTCTTTAGCAGTTCTCACTCTATTTGCTTCGCTCTGAGCTATAGTACATGAACCCAGTCTGTCCTGCCAGGTCTATGGCTCTGAATTGGACTGTTATACAACCATTTCACGTTGGCAAATCCGTGGATATACAAAACATCCCTTACCTGCACTCACTGAAACACATGTATCAAAGAGGCTTTTTGAATAAATGGTCTAAAAGCAAATACAAACTATCCAGATTAGTCTATTATCCTATTAGAGCCACTCAGAACAGTATGATACAGAGAGATAAAGAACAGGCCAGGCCCATCAGAGGACATTAAATGGGGGCAGGCAGAAACAGCAGAGCAGAGAAGAGACAGTCTGCGTCTGGGCTTAGAGAACGGGTCCTGCAGGGTTCAGACGCGGCCTCGCTATTGAACGCCACAACCTCTCCCTCTCTCTTGAATCGAACAAATAAACTGCTACCTAAGTCATATTTTTGTGTATGCAATATGGAATTAAACATCAACAAAGAATCTGCACGCACAAACAAATTATTCCGCTGGAAATTAAAAAGAAACATTTCCATCCAGGTTTTTAAAGGCAAACATGAACAAATGTTGATTATGATTTGTTCTCATCTTATCAAAGAGGCCTGGTTTTGTTGCGCATCCAAAGGCAACTAGGGATTGGTTCCCTGGCTTGACACCAGCACACAAAGCTTCAGAGGAAATAAGCAGGAAGGCAGGCAGGGTGGCAGGCATGAACAAGCCACCCAAGATTACCCAAAATCCTCTAGCCAGGACCCCCCTATGAGACTGTGTGTCTGTGGATGTAGTGTATGTGTGCACAAAATGACTTTTCAAGCAGGGCTACAAACGACGTGGCAGCATGCATCTCCTGGATACATCTCCTGAAATCCACTTTGATTTACTACGCTTTGTTATGTTCCGGCTTCACACAAGCAAATTGTCTCAAAGGGGATTTGGGGAGAAATGGCTAGTTCAGGCAGGTGAAGACTAACGCATGATGACACTGTGTTTAATGAATTTGATCTCTCAATGTAAGGTAAAAGAAAGGATGAAGAATGAAGAAAGGAATGAAAGAAGAAAGAGTGAAAGAAAAGCCTGCATATGAAGAAATAAATAATAGCCCCTAAAGCAGCCTCTTTAAAGAAGCAGTCTCAGCATAAGGTAATCCATTTGCAGATAAATAAGTTATTTCCACTCATAATAAACATATACGTTAATGCATTGTTTTCTGCAGATAGCAAGAGAAGAATTAGCTCAAATTATTTTAAGTTTTTGTTAATTGCTTTTGGTGCCTGAAGCGGTTCACAGCAGTGGCTCGTGTCTGAGCATCGCTAAACTACTGCAAAGTTTACATTTGCTTGCATTAGCGGCCCCCTAATTCATGGACTTATCTCCCAGCTCTAAAGTAACAGTTTATGAAGCATTCAGGTCTTTATCTGTGTGTACACCTCCAATGTGGTCGCGAGGCTAAATGATATTTCCGCTAACACTCATCCCTTAAATTAAAAAAAGCAGTGGGCATGCATTTCCATGAACACAATCTAATACTCCCGATCCCAATGGGGCATTTACGGAGGGTTTTATAACTCTAATTATCTTCCACAATTACAGTATATCAAGGTTTAGTGGCCCATTGTCCTCCCGTAATACATCAAGTGGACAGGTGGCTCCACCACGTAGAGTATTGGTCTCGCATTGGCTAGCAAAGAAACACAAGTTCAGGAAGATGCAGTGCTCCATCCCTGGGTGATTATGAAGATGGCATATTGAGTTTTTAATAGAGTGGCACCAGGAGCATTGGAGCACATCCTTGCTTGTAATGCAATCGCAATGAGCCAGTTTGGCTTGACTAAGCCTCATTGTCAGTGTCAGAGGGAGAAGGCCACGCTGTGCTGTGCTGTGCTGTGTGGGAAAACCAGCCTGGAATGAGGTTTTAGCATTTAAACACTAATTTCTCCCTGTGGAGGAATAAAGTCCCAGAATGGTATGGAGTATACAATTCCAGGTATAGACTGTGTATATTCTCCCATTACAGGTAGATTCTCTAGTTTTTAGAATAAGCCTGGTGCAGGCAGAAATATTTCAGCATACAGTCATGTGAAAAAGTAAGTACACCCCCTGGAAAGTTTTTGTACATATTTGGACACATGGATATTTGAGCTAAATTGCAGAAAAAGTTAGTACACCCCTACCTTTACCATCACATAAAATGGCGAAAATTATAATTAGTTGTACCAAAACACGTGCAAATGATTAGAAAACATTAGAGAGAAACTTAGTAGGTCCAGCCTTCAATAAAGATTTGAAAATGGGTCTGGTTTGGTCTTAACCATATGGGGGTGTGACAACACATCATGCAAAGATCAAAAAACCTACCAGAGGAAAGAAAGATTATTGATGTCCATGAGTCTGGGAGGGGTTACAAATCCATTTCCAAGTTATTCAAAGTACATCATTCAATTTCCTAGCAATTCGAAGTACCACTGTCTGACGGCTCATCTACAAATGGAGAAAATTTCAGACCACTGGCAATCTACCTAGGACAGGTCGTCCCACCAAAGTCAGTCTCTAAGAACCCCAGGGTAACATCAAGGGATCTACAGGCCTCTCTTGCCACAATCAATGTCGAAGTGTATGGGTCAACTGTCAGAAAGAGACTGCACAAACTTGGCCTACATGGGAGGTCAGGAAGAAAGAAGCCTCTGCTCTCAAAAATTAATATCAAGACACAACTGACGTTTGCCAGACAACACCTGGGCTAAGACCAAAACTACTGGAACAATGTGCTCTGGGCATATGAGTCAAAGGTGGAGTTGTTTGGCCGCAATGCCAGACGCCATGCTTGGTGAAAACGAAACACTGCCATTGAACAGAAGAACCTCATACCAACCGTAAAGCATGGAGGCGGTGGCATTATGGTTTGGGGCTGCTTTGCTGCCTCAGGGCCTGGCCAACTTGCCATCATTGACTCAACCATGAATTCTATATTGTACCAGAGAATTCTTGAGGAGAATGTGAGGCCATCTGTCAAAAAGCTGAAGCTGAACCGAACATGGATCTTGCACCAGGACAATGATCCAAAACACAAAAGCAAAGCTACAACAGAATGGCTCAAAAAGAAGAAATGGAGGTTTATGGAATGGCAGAGTCAAAGCCCAGATCTTAATCCTATCGAAATGCTGTGGTGGGACTTGAAGCGGGCTGTGCATGCAAGAAATCCCTCCAACATGACACAGTTGAAGAGTGGGCAAAAATTCCTCCCAGTCGATGTAAGAGACTGATAGACAGTTACAAGAAACATCTACATGTTTCAGCCAAAGGAAGCAACACAAGCTATTGAAGCTAGGGGTGTACTTATTTTTTCTGCACTATGGAATTGCATTTCTGTAGATTTTTGATGAATAAATGATAAATAATAAATGCAAAGTATACTTTCCAGGGGGTGTGCTTACTTTTCACATGACTGTATGTCCACATTGCAGGGGCAGGTTGGAAATCCTCCTGATGCTACTTCTCTCTGAATCAAAATAACAGACAGACAGTGTGTGGCCTTGAGACAGGTTTATGCCATTTCATGTCAGGATTGTATGGTAGGCTGAGGGAAAAGTATACAATATCAGTTTGTTTTGTGGATGTTGGAGGGGCAGGGAACTAGTCCAGACCATATACAGTACCAAGCCTTCCCACACAGACAGAGAGGGCCCCCCTCACCACAGACAAAGAGGACCCACCACAACACACAGACAAAGAGGGCCCACCACACCACACAGACAGATAGGGCCCCCCTCACCACACAGAAAGAGAGGGCCCCCCTCGCCACACTACAGCACCGTCCGCCTGCCGATGGCTGAGCCCTTTACAAAGCTGTTAATGTTCTGCAAAGAATGTGCAAAATGCAGAAATGAGTCCAAGTGTGGGCAGAAAACACTTCTGTTACTTAGAACCAGCAATGGAACAAATTTGGTCAAATTGGTAAAGTGCCCAAAGGGAGGAGGGAGATGTTCCACGGAAAACCAATTCCAAGCTTGGGTGAGCTCGGGATTGTTTGGAAACTCTCCAATCTGGGAGCCTGCATTGAATTCCACGTTGGGCAGAAACGGAAGATTAGAATAAGGACCAAAAGATCAGCAAAGGTACCACACAGGATGGTTCCTATAAAGTTGCATTACAGTCACACTGTAGCAGCAAACATACACCTGCCACTAACAGCAACATTGCAAAAATATTGCGTATGGTTGCGTGTAGACTCATTCAGAGGACAGTCATGTGTGACGTAGATTTAGGTGCTGCTTTGTGGGGTCTGTTTTGAAAGCATCCTGTTTCCTGCTTTGATTTATTCCTGCTAGCACCAATTAAGCACAGCCCATTCCTGCAGGAGATGAAGAGCTGCTGATGGATCTGTCATGGGGTTGCACGATCAAAGAGCAAAGAAAGAGACAGAGGGAGAAACAAAGGGCCAAATCTCACGCAATTCCATATTTCTCAGGGATTTAAGAGGCTTGTACTACATAGTGTAGCCACTCTGAAACAGTGCAGCTTAAATCCTAAAATGCATAATGGAGACCATAAAATAAAATGTTCCAACACATTAACATCTTTCCAATGAACGAGCTCCCAAGATAATGTCAGTGAGACCTTGAAGCCTCCAAACATGCACTAACCCCCGGACCCCCCCCCCCCCCCCCCCTCAGTCCCCTCGGTCCAGCTCATAAGAGGCACTGAAACCAGATTCTGATTTATAAAATCATTAAATTCCTGGGTTGTCGTATCCTTGCAGCTTTTTAAAAGATACATTTTTAAGCACTGATAAGACAAAGAACCATCTCAATGTGAGTCAAAATTGAGAGCATGTCAATTATTTGGCCGCATGTCATGTTTTTTTCATAAGCTTCAAAATATATAGTATACACACTCCCCTATGCGTGTGTGTAAGCCACCAGGAGCCAGTGTAGAGGGCTTGATTACTAAAGCCTGATGACCTGTAATACTGCTTACTACCTTCCACTCTACCATCCCCATCAGGACTAGAAACAGGGGTTAATAGACAACACAGGGACAATGCACCACTCAAGACAATAACATCCTCAGACAACATCAGTACACTGTGTTGTAGAGCGCTGTACTGCAGGTTGAAGTTTGGAAAGGCAAACATAAAGGTGAGGAGTATTAGGGAGATGTGGGGGCTGGGAGGACCCTAGGGTTAGCAGGCCAACCTCCCTCCCCAACCCCCGCCCTGGTGCTTCTTGACTGAGACAGATGGGGTAAATCAAGGCAGCTGAGTGGAGAGCGCTGGTGACAGCACATTAGGGCCCCTCAATGAACTGTCACAAGTGCACGGCGAAAGTAAAGTTTGATCATACGTGGCCGCCGTCCTGTCAGACATCCTTAAAAGCAAATGGGGCCTAAGTGCAGCACAGCTCCGCTGAGGTTGAGATGACAGTTGGAGTCAGAGCAGAAAGGGGGCATCTGTGTTCCATCCTGTCCTCCATCACAGGGAGAGGAGAATGAGGTGAGGAGGAGTGAGGAGGGCCAGGATATCTCTCACCCTCTACCCTGGCCCTCCCAGTAAAAGCACCTGACAAAGTGTCAGCCTACCACATCATCATCCGTATCATTAAGGCCCAGGACTCAACTTTTATGCTGCTCTCGCAAACCGTCAAGGATCCGGACACATTTTACCCCAGCACGAGCATTTTCTTGCCAACACTGGAAAATCTAATTGGAAAAAAGGTACTATTTTATTCATCAATATGATGGAGCTCTGAGTCAGAGTTGTCAGAGAGTGGCTCTAGGAGTGAAGCACTGTGTGCTACTGGAGACTGGAGAGAGGCAGCACTTGGGGAATACTGTACATTAAATTCCATCCAGCCCATGTAAATGCCACTATATGTAAGTCCTATACACACAAAGCAATTACAGCTACTTGAGAGAAGAGCTCAGCTACATTACAATGATGGCAGTGACTGATTATACAGTAGTTGGTAGATCTAACTAATCTAGTGGACCACCATAATGAATGCTGGATTAAATAACCGTACAACATTAGTCTCATAAACCCGACCCTAGGCAACAGCGACTAGGGTCTGGTTTAATGATGGACTCTTTTGGCATAGAGGAACTATGTCACTGCCAACGTCACTACTTTAATTTTTATGAGTGCATTTCGCACGTGGCTAGTTTTCATCAACTACCTTCACTAAAACCACTGCATTTTTTTGTATTTCTTTTTTTTTCACTGCAAAGGCTTTGCCTGCAAACATTTGTTTTGAATCACGAACCTTCGGGCACGTCTGCTTCGTGATTCGTTGGGAGAGTTGTTTGTCTGAAGAGGACACAACCCAGAACACATTTCTCCTCTTATCGAAGTTGCCAAAAGAGTCCCTCATTGAACCCAGACCCTAGTCACTGTTGCCTGGCGTCGGGTTTTCAAGACTAGTACAACATGGAGGCCAAGCAGACCTCCATTTCAAATACGACAGAGGCCTTGTTAATCCCAAAACGTCATCCATCAGGCTAGAAAAGAACATAATGTACAGTAGGAATCATTATGCAGGTACAAAGCACTGTTCCTTTCTATCTTTTATGACTGAGTTCCAGGCCCCCAGTCAGCCAGTCAGCCAGTCAGTCAGACCAGGCAGCGATGGGGAACATGTTTACCTCACCCCAGTCCCTCACTCAGACGCTGCTCCTTGGTGTTTGCTACTCCACTCTTCCATTAGACCGTGTGTAGAGGCCCGTGCCCACTGTTTAGACTGGCTCTGAGGTGCTTCTAGCTGTAGGAGACTGGCCTCCCCATCCCTTCAAACCCACTCTCACTGGGTCCCCCGTGGACCAGCACACCTTATCTCTGATGCAAAAGAGCACTTTCATAAGTGCCCCGCTGGAGATGAGACAGAAACAAACAAAGAAATATCCAGACATAGATTGAACTTTGTTGTTCTCAACCAATTTGTTTGGTGGGGGTGGTGGGCAAATGGGCTGTTTTACAAATGGAATGCTTTAGACACTTAAAAATGTACTAGATTTGTGTGTAACACTTGCATATCCAATGTGGGATTATCATTAAGACATAAAAAATGCATACATTTTGAGAAGTAATTTAGAATCCCTGTGAGCACATTGCTTGTTGTATTTGTTGCCTCAAAAGATGACTTATGGTGTAATATAATGTAAGTCCTAACCTATATGAGATGATTAAACTAAATAAATAGACTAACAGCATTTTCTTGTACAGTATATGATTCAAGCCAATTCATTCTTCAACTACGGCGGACGACATCAGCCGGCTAAAGCTCTCAAATCCAGCTGATGCTAACTCAAAAAGGGCCTTATTGCCTCTGGCTTTCCACAGCAACACTCGGTGGACGGGCATCGACCCAGGTCTAACAGTGCGTCTGGACCATCACGGACAGCCATTAAGAGCAATTCAAGTGGACGGAGGGAGTGCTTGAAAGGTCCAATCTCAGCGACAGATGTCATTACCTGTAAAATGTGATACTGGCACTTTAAGGTTATATCACCTTACCCCTCTGCTCTGGTAGTGCTCGGCCCATCTGCTGGCTCTATAATAAGACTGGCCTCTTTGTTGTGGGTCTAACAGGCAATCTCTGCTCTGAGTCCTCCTGAAGAAAACACTGACCATCCAGCCCTGAGTGCTTTGATATACTAAAGCGTAATGAACATCTCTGCTGAAGAGCTAGAGAGTAAAGACAAAGAGAACTGTTGGCGTGTAGATGAAGATGCTCTCAGACCAGGCCAGCTCGTCTTCTTGGGGTCTCACTTATTCAGGGTTAGAAAGATCAAGGTTATTTCCTCTCAGAACAAAGCAGTGTCTTGTACATCCCCCTATCTTTGAGACATACACGCACACATTTATTAGTTGCCAAACACTTGATGCACCACTCCATCGCCCCGGGCCCTCCAAAGTCCTTGAAATGAGGAGCCGTTAAAAACATACTTTAAGTTTCATCATTGCCACAGTTCAGATGGAAATTATGTCAGCCCAGGTTTAATCGTAGCATCAGGTAGTTCATTTTCTCAATGTCAACATGAAGCCCTGTCAAAAAATGAATTCCCTCTTTCTCTGGGCAGATAAGCAGGCTTCACTGCACCGGGCTCATTCAGAGGAAAAAAACTTGTCGTCACAAGGCAACGACTTGCATGTTTTCTTTTTTTTTTTTTTACACTCTCTCTCTCTCACTCCTCCCCCTCTTCTTTTTTCAGAAAGCCACCCAAGAAGAGATTAATCATGAAGGGAAAACTCAACTTCACCCTCTAGCTGCAGGTCACAGTTCTTATTTCGTGTGGAATTGGCTTTGGGAAAGCAGAAGGCCTGCCGGGGGGCAGGGACCTGATATGAGAGGAATTTGAGAATGAAGCAGAGGGGATTGATTAGCCCACTTCATATCCCACACTCCGTAAGCACACTCCAGCTGCAATCTAACACACCGCTGAGCTGAATAGACAAGAGAAATTGGATTCCTTCCTAATATTTAACCTTCAAGTCAGCTCTAACAGCTGTTGATGGGTTGCTCTCCCAGGTAGTTACAGGAGCACATTTTACATGCCGCATAAGAAAGAGAGAAAAACAGAGACGTGATGACTTTTCTAGAAGTTATTCAATTACAATGGTGCAAAGAGCTGGAATGCCGTGGATACAGGGCACCTGCAGATGACTAACTAACACATTTATGCTCTAAATAATTATTCCCCTAGAAATGTGTGAACGTACGCAGGCATGCATAAACACACACACGCGAGCACAGACATTTCAGTCCATGTGCAATTAATACCAACAGTTAGGATAATGGACAGATGTCATATTGCTGTAATGACCCTGGTTTATGTTCTCTGAATGGGGCCATTTTCAGACATAGCACAATGCTTTAGAAAACATCTAGTTACTGTGGCATTCCAACCAATCATCACATTTCACTGACAGATGTCAGAACAAAGCATGATGGGATCTCGCTCCCTCACTCTTCAGTCTCAAGTGTAACTACTAGTCTCTGGCATTTTACATGAATTTGACTTTGCCCAGATAGACTTACCTTATTCATATTTTGATTGATCAGCAGTGCTATTTGTAGGCACATTGACATATGGGGGACAACAATTGAAATCTAGTGACTTAATTTAAAGTCAAAAGAGATGCAGTCTATTCTTATCCCCCATAACGTTCTCTATGGCAGCCTTTAGAATGTGTTGACGGGAGTGGGGGGTTAATCATGCGTTTTCTCAACTCATTAAGTCAAACAGTTTATTCCAAGCAAAGTGTTGCTCATTTGAATGGGCACAAGAGCGGATGTCTTATGATAATTTAGTGCTTAGAATTGCAGAATATTGAAACTGATTCATTAGTGGAGTCACACGTTTTAATATTAGCACCTTTTCTGTTCCATTACTGCAGTAATGCCTGAAGACATGGAGAGAGAGGCTCTCCTTCTCCTCAACCAACACTGCAGGCTACAATCACCAAGCCACAGAATCGGGACAGGGGATGCAGTACTGCGCTAGGCCTATGGCACAACATGGATTTCCAGTCCACATGAAAAGAGTGAATTTTAGGTATATTAGCTATTAACTGACTTTTTAATTCCCCAACAGGAGTATGTCGTCTCCATTTTAAAAGCATATTATAAGTGTGGGAAAGCAATTCAATAAAGTGGTCTGGTACAAATCTATACTTAAATGAAGCATTACTTTCAATTACAGTTTGCCTTTTATCTTTGCCTTTAGTTGACATAACCAATTAATCATACTGAGATGTTCTTAATTCATTATGGCTTCTCTATGTTTGTCAGTGTGCGTATGTGTACACGCGCATGGTAGAAAGAGAGAGAGAGAGAGAGAGAGAGAGATATCAAGGGGAAGAGCTCTGAAATTGAGATGTTGACAATGTGTTACACCATTTCATTCCCTGCTTCACCTTTTGACAATGCCTCTCGCTATATCCATTACTTATTTCTACCGAGTATATCAAATAAATGTTGTATCTCTATCTTGTAGACACACTATTAAGGTTTTGTGTAGGAGGATGCTCATCCAGACTATGATCTGAGGGCATAACAGTAACAAAACAAGCCCAACAAACAGTCCCCTTTTCCTGGAGTTTCGACACAATGACTATCGAGCAAACACACAAATACCAACTCACTGGGGAGCCTGGGCACCAGAAAACTATCTCACAACACAAATTAATTGGAGAAAAAAATACTAATTCTGACATTCCCCGAAGAGAGTCTTTCATCTTATAAATAGTGGCTGCAGACTTGAGTATTTTTTGCTTAAGTAACACAGCCTAGAAGATGATGGGAGTCGTTTCCCTCGGTCCCAGGGGCCCAGCATCACAAAGAACATTTGTCTAGCGACTCGCCAATTGGGTCCCAACACAGGCTGTGACTGTGCCCAACCTCACCTAGAAACCTGCTCTATTTGCATTTTGCATCTCGAGACGCTCCGCGCCAGGCGCCGTCTGAGGGGATGTTACATCCCAGACAGGCATCGGAAACGCACACATAAATGAGTCTCTCTCCCCCATCTCCCCCTACTTTCTCTACTCCTCTCATCCCTCTCTCCCCCTCATTTGTCCCATGGCTTCCTTCCTCACATCACAGTTCCCGTGGAGGAGAGACTCAGATTCAACTTTTAAGTTTCCTTGTCTAATTACTATGTGTATTTATATTTCCTCAGGCTGAAGATTGTGCCATGGTATCCTCTTTTTAAGTCCTGAAACGTAAGTTTAATTGAGCGTTGGATATATAATTTTGAATAAAACAACAGTGTAAAATAAAGTTCACTTGAACTTGCACTTGAACTCACAGAGCTGCATCCATTATATAAAATGTAGTGATGTTTTGAGTTTATTTTACGTGTGTATCTTCTCTGACCCTTTGCTGAGGCGCTCTCTCAACCTAATTTCCCTGACACATTCATAGCACATGTTTTGGATCTGCTCCTGTGCCTTTTATTCAGTAGACAGGTTGCATTGTTGTGTCGGTGGCCATGTAGACTAGAGTGGAACGGGGCCCAAAGAGAGGAAGAAAAACTGTGCCTCCCAATCTGCCCATCTGTGAGAGAGGAGAAGACACAGCGACACTCCACTGTCGACTCTTTAAACTCTGGCCCCCACCCTCTCCTCTCCGCGTCTGTCCAGACACTCCACTGTCGACTCTTTAAACTCTGGCCCCACCCTCTCCTCTCCGCGTCTGTCCAGACACTCCACTGTCGACTCTTTAAACTCTGGCCCCACCCTCTCCTCTCCGCGTCTGTCCAGACAGTCACACTCCAAGCTGGCACATCATTTGCTATCGCTCCAAATGCCCTCATTAATTTACCCTCCCCAGTGAAACCTCATATACCAATCACTGACATTTATTTTCCTTTTCTAATTAAATATAATTTGGAAGCTCTTTAAATCCAGCTTCATCCAAATACACAATCTAATTTTTCATTTGCTTTTGTACATGATATAAGACATCAACTCAATAATTTATTAAATTACTTTTCCCATTCATTTCCTTCTATCTATAATTGATCTCTTCAGTCGAAATGCTGTTGTTCCTCTTACTCAGCCAGTCTGCGGAGAGGCTGCGTGACATCACTGTGAACACTGGACCTCCAGCCCCTCTCCTGCAGCCCCCCTAACGCAGACACTCACTCCATTCTCCTGGACCTCTGGTCCTATAGCAGGGTTAAGGATGGGCCTGGGGCCTGGTGTTGACAGGGTGGTCAAATGCAATGGAGCTCTACCCCTCTACCAATGTTACTCTTTAGG